>JAZGLO010003765.1:0-504478 GCA_036873155.1 Biomphalaria sudanica | reverse complement strand
CTCTCCCTAATTCCTTTTCGCCCTAATTCTTTCTCTCCCTAATTCGTTTTCGCCCTAATTCCTTTTCGCCCTAATTCTTTCTCTCCCTAATTCCTTTTCGCCCTAATTCTTTCTCTCCCTAATTCCTTTTCGCCTAATTCTTTCTCTCCTAATTCCTTTTCGTCCTAATTCTTTCTCTCCCTAATTCCTTTTCGTCCTAATTCTTTCTCGCCCTAATTCCTTTTCGCCCTAATTCTTTCTCTCCCTAATTCCTTTTCGCCCTAATTCTTTCTCTCCCTAATTCCTTTTCGCCCTAATTCTTTCTCTCCCTAATTCCTTTTCGCCCTAATTCTTTCTCTCCCTAATTCTTTCTCTCCCTAATTCCTTCTTGCCCTGATTCTTTCTCTCCCTAATTCTTTCTCTCCCTAATTCCTTTTCGCCCTAATTCTTTCTCTCCCTAATTCTTTCTTTCCCTAATTCTTTCTCTCCTTAATTCTTTCTCTCCCTAATTCCTTTTCGCCCTAATTCTTTCTCTACGTAATTCTTTCTCTCCCTAATTCTTTCTCTCCCTAATTCTGTCTCTCCCTAATTCTTTCTCTCCTGATTCTTTCTCTCCCTAATTCTTTCTCTCCCTAATTCTTTCTATCCCTTCTCTATTCACTTTTTCTTTCTCTGCCTCTCGCCATCTTTCTCTCTCTTCAAACTTCTTGCTAAAAGAAACACGAAGCCTGTAAGGAGGACTAGACCACAGGTAAGAAAGGACTCCCCCCACACACACACATTCTCACCACATCCTCAACATTAGCGGGAGCTATAAATTAGGAGCAGTGCGTCGTGGCTTTCTTGATGAATGTTGACATCTTGATGGCGAAGTGAAAAGGCCATCCTGAATACAACGTAAGCATGTTTCAGTTTCTAGGCCAAGTCTCCAGGCCAGGGATTCCAAAGGCTACCTAGCGGTGGGCTGTGCATGAGCGTGTATGCCTGTTTATATGGGGGTATGACCTTGTAACAATCGTATGTTTCTACTCTAAGATTGTACAAACTATGCCTAATGAATGTGATACGAACTAATAAGATTTCCTATCTGCTTATCTATGCTTCTAGTAGTTATAAGATAAATATTTGAGAAACAACAGTTATAATAGGAAATGGGAATAGTACTCTTTAGTCGTGATGTTTACATTTAGCCTCAATATTATATCTTATGACTCTCAAACAATCACAGTTACTGTTTCCGGTGTAGCCGTATCAACTCCACGAGACTGTGGTTTCACCTTTCCAGCACGTGAATTAAGTGATTTCTGCTTTTGATTTTTTTATGAATTCATAGTGACTAATGAATTCATGATTTGTAATGGTGTCCTGTTGATTTCAGAGTCAAACTTTCTGTCTGTCTAATCTATCTATCTATCTGTCTGTCTGTCTATTTATCTATCAGCAACTATTTAACACCGTTAAAGAATGAATAAATGGACCCAGACATAAACAAAGAGGTTTGATTTAAAATAATTCAAATACATTTGACGCCAAAATAACTTTGGAAAAAGTTGTACCACTAAGCTAGATAGTTTAAGCCTTTAACCTAGCAGTCAATAGATTTTCTATACACTACATAGTTCCGAGTCATTATTCCCAACTTATACCTGACACAAGCACACACGTTATGGTGTTTAGTTCGCTTAAGTGCTTCTCGAGGCTTCCGTCTTAGTTAGATCTACTTTCTCTTTCAAATTAGACTAAGTCTCTTTTGAGGGGGAGCTTCTGATTCGCAAATTGGTCTGACCTCTTCATTTATTTCCCTAATACAACGTCTGTCAGTCCAGACAGGAAGTAGCTGCTTAGTAGAGAACTTAAAAAGTGATATCATTTAGTGGACATTTAGTGGACTCTTTGTGTCTGTAAGTCTTGAACTCCCTTCCTGCAATCACATCTCCACCACTGACCCAAGTGCGTGAGAACTCGTACCAATGTGATGTCATCAGGTCAATATCTTTTTTTTTTCGTAAAGTTTTATGTTTATGAAGTCTCCATGAGATTGATCTTCCTGCTCAAGCTCCAGAACACAGGCCCACGCTCTATGTATAGTTTTTATGAATATAAATTTTATGATGGTCTCATGGTAGATCTGTCATTTGCTGCAGATATTAAACTTGATAAGAAATTGTTTTACTTTACTTTTCAGTAGGAAGCACACGCACACATAAAATTGAAATAAAAGTATTCAGGAGTTCAACATACTTAATTTTGCGTAGAATATAGACGATGGTCAAATCTGAGTTTCATAGCACTAGTAATTTCTGAAATCTAAACATTGCAGTCAGAGTTTCATAGCGCTAGTAATTTCTGAAATCTAAACATTGCAGTCAGAGTTTCATAGCGCTAGTAATTTCTGAAATCTAAACATTGCAGTCAGAGTTTCATAGCGCTAGTAATTTCTGAAATCTAAACATTGCAGTCAGAGTTTCATAGCGCTAGTAATTTCTGAAATCTAAACATTGCAGTCAGAGTTTCATAGCGCAAGTAACTTCTGAAATCTAAACATTGCAGTCATAGCGCTAGTAATTTCTGAAATCTAAACTTTGCAGTCATAGCGCAAGTAACTTCTGAAATCTAAACATTGCAGTCATAGCGCTAGTAATTTCTGAAATCTAAACATTGCAGTCAGGATTTCATAGCGCTAGTAATTTCTGAAATCTAAACATTGCAGTCAGGATTTCATAGCGCTAGTAATTTCTAAAATCTAAACATTGCAGTCAGGATTTCATAGCGCTAGTAATTTCTAAAATCTAAACATTGCAGTCAGGATTTCATAGCGCTAGTAATTTCAAAAATCTAAACATTGCAGTTAGAGGTACATAGTGATGGGAACTAAGCTAAATTTTAATAACAACTTTATCACTAATTACTTATTTGAACTAAACTAAAACCATGATTAATTGAGCTTCGACAACTTTTTTTTCTTGGGGGGGGGGGGGGGGTCGGGAGAGGTAAACATTAGCAAAATATCTCAATTGGGGGAGGTAAACATTAGCAAAATATCTCAATGGGGGAGGTAAACATTAGCAACATATCTCACAGGGGGAGGAGGTAAACATTAGCAAAATACCTTGGGGTTGGGGGGGGAGTAAACATTAGCAAAATATCTCAATTGGGGGGAGGTAAACATTAGCAACATATCTCACAGGGGGGGGGAGGTAAACATTAGCAAAATACCTTGGGGGTTGCGGGGGGGGGAGTAAACATTAGCAAAATCCTCACGGGGAGGAAAACATTAGCAAAATACCTCACGGGGAGGAAAACATTAGCAAAATACCTCAGGTGGGGGAAGGTAAACATTAGCTAAATCTCAAGGGGGAAGGGAGATAAACATTAGCAAAAAATCTCAATTGGGGGGAGGTAAACATTAGCAACATATCTCACAGGGGGGGGGAGGTAAACATTAGCAAAATACCTTGGGGGTTGCGGGGGGGGGGGAGTAAACATTAGCAAAATCCTCACGGGGAGGAAAACATTAGCAAAATACCTCACGGGGAGGAAAACATTAGCAAAATACCTCAGGTGGGGGAAGGTAAACATTAGCTAAATCTCAAGGGGGAAGGGAGATAAACATTAGCAAAAAATCTCAAGGGGGGGAGGTAAAGATTAGCAAAATATCTCACGGGGAGGAAACATTAGCAAAATATCTCAATGGGGGGGGAGGTCAACATTAGCAAAATACCTCACGGGGAGGAAAACATTAGCAAAATACCTCACGGGGAGGAAAACATTAGCAAAATACCTCAGGTGGGGGAAGGTAAACATTAGCTAAATCTCAAGGGGGGAGGGAGATAAACATTAGCAAAAAATCTCAAGGGGGGGGAGAGGAAAACATTAGCAAAATATCCAAGGGGGGGGGGAACATTAGCAAAAAATCTCAGGGGGGGAGGGAGATAAACATTAGCAAAATACCTCAGGGGGGGGGGGGAGGTAACATGAGCAAAATATCTCAGGGGGGGGGGTTCTGGTAGAAGGTTTCCGTGCTGCCCTATGCGGTAAGCAAATACAACTCTGCTCTAGTAAGGACTCGAACTCCAGCCTCCTATTCAGGTGACTAAGCCGTAAGAAAACTTCATTATAGTTTGTGTCATTGTAACTTTTGTATCAGTATAAAGTTGTATCAGTATAAAGTTGTAACAGTTGTAACTGTATTAGTATAAATTTTGTTTCAGTATAAAGTTGTATCAAAATAAAGTTGTATCACTAAAATTGTATCAGTGTAAAGTTGTATCAGTGTAAAGTTGTATCAGTATAAAATTGTGTCAGTGTAAAGTTGTATTAGTATAAAGTTGTATTAGTACAAATTTGTATCAATATAAAGTTGTAACAGTATACAGTTGTATTTATAAAGTTGTAGCAGTATAAAGTTGTATCAGTGTAAATTTGTATTAGTATAAAGTTGTATCAGTATAAATATTTTATCAGTACAAAGTAGTATCAGAATAAACTTGTATCAGAATAAACTTGTATCAGTATAAAGTAGTATCAGAATAAACTTGTATCAGTAGAACGTTGTATCAGAATAAAGTTGTTCAGTAGAATATTGAATTACTACTACTATCACAAACTTTGAATTGAACTTTTAGATTGTAATTAAAAAAATGGATAATCTTCAACTCTAATTATACTGATTTGGCTTTAATTATATTTTTGTTATTTAAGCTAAAAGTTGGTTACTTTAAAGTTAACTTTTGCTCATCACTGGACTTACCACCGACAACGAGCAGGTGGATGATGAAACATATTCAGTACATAAACTAGCGTGTTTTTTTTTCATTTCACAATGCACACTCTCTTGAAATTTTACGGTCAATGGGGAGTAACCGCGAAATAAAACAGTGAATTAAACGCACAAAGTGCGCTCCCTTTTGCTTTGCTCTATTTAGATTCCCCCCCCTCCCCCCCCCCCCCCCACCCCAAAGTACCTCACAATCTTGTTATAAGGTATAGTCAGGGTCGGACTGGCTTAAAAAACCGGCACAGGAAATTGCGGTGGCCCACTTCATCATTAGTTTCATATACATTTTTTCAATTATTTAATATTACTACTTATTTTTAATTTAATTTAATTTTTAAATATTTTTCTTTAGTTTCTATAATTATTCCATATATATAATTAATAATAATAATAATAATGACTTTTTAAAGTTCAAAAACACTACTTTAAGTTGTAAGAATGTTTTTATCTATTACATGTTCAAATTCGTAATTATGCATAACAACATTAAACAGTTAAATAACTCCTAGGTTTAACAACCTAAACATAAGAAACACTAGAGTCTAAAATGTCAATTCACTATGAACTAGTATAACAGCTTTTTCATCGTTTCACTAGTCGATGTTCATTGTTATTGATTCTTGGAAGAAGGTCCTTCTCACAAGACATCAGCATGAATGATTGTAAAGTTGACTGGCTCAGCAAATTTCTTAATCTGTTCAACATGCATTTCAATTTTGAAAACGACCTCTCACAGGCAACTTGGATGAGGATAATGTCAAAACAAATTTGTAAGCCAGATACAAATTTGAATAAGCAAGACAATGCAAATTAAACTTCTGGAGAACAAAATAACAACAAATAATACATGTTTTGCCAGATATGCATTTATTTCTGTGGTTGTTGCCTGGTAATTCTCTACTGATTCAGACTGTTGAATGTTGTCTGAGACAGAGTCTGATACTTCCATTTCAAAGATCAAATTATATTCATCTTCAAGAGTTGTCTGAAAATTTTCCCATTTCCTTGCAAAATCCAATAATTCAGTTTGAAGCTTATCTTTTGTTACAGTATCAGCAAATTTATTTTAGCAACCCACTCAGGTGCTGCAGTGCATCACTGGCCATTCTTTTCAGAATTTCTGCAAAATTTCTTGGATCTAAACAAGATAAATCAGCGTAAAGACTACCATGCTCAGAGAATCTCTGTTTTAAACTATTAATTACTTGATCCATAACCATGTTGTGAACATTTACACGAAATTTATCTTTCGCACTTTCAAGTGGTTGGTTGGCTATAATTCTTTGTTCTTTCAAAACAGTCTGCAATTTAATGTCGAGCTTTCTTTTTTCTAGTTCACTGTTTGCAAATGTTGAGAAATTTGTAGCTGCTTGAAAAATAGAATCAAAATGTCTATCTACTTTGCTTAATTCATTGATACTGTCTTGAGCCATCTTATAGGCTCGTAGTATATCCATTCCAGTTGTTTGCAGATATTCAGATAATGGCGTTGTGTGTTCATATATTTTCAGATATAATTGTGCCGTTAGAATAAATTCAAAACTTGTCAATGAATCTAACAGAGCTTTTGCTCTGTATCGGATATCATTATTGAATTTGTTTGATGTAGAAATATCATAAAATGTTTGTAGCATGTCAATGTAAAAAAAATCGATAACTTGTGTTTCTTGATTGCCATGATTGGAATGTTTGATGAAGAAGTTTTCCAAATATTTTAGTAAGAGCTCTGTCTTTTGCCCACCAACGGGTTTCAGCAATTACAGATATGTATTTCAATTTGCTAAATTCACGCCAAACATCAAATATGAAATATGATTGCAGAAGAAAGACTGCACATGTGTTTTAAACCCCAAATAAAGTAACAACTTCAAATTTAAGACATGGGCATAACACCATACATGCATCTGGCCCGGAGAAACTGTATTTAACCAGGCATTGAATCCATTGTATTGACGTTGCATATTAGACGCACCATCGGTGGAATTGCCAATACATTTACTTACATCAATGCCTAACTTTTCAAAGACACTACAAACCAAATCACACATTCCTTTTCCAGCCGTTGATGTGCAATTGACCATAGCTATTACACGCTCGTGTACAGTATCCGTTACATATCCTGATCCTGCACATTAATATCTTGTGTGGTATCAATTTGAACGCTAAACATAGCTGCTCCTCTAATCTCTTCGACCATCATGTTTGTTAAAGATGTTGATATAGCATCAATTACTTTATTAACAGTTGTTATAAAATACAATAACTTTCTTTTGGCAGTTGGCAGCCGCCGGCCCACCGGGAATTCCCGGTGTCCCGGTCCAAGCCTGTGCTACTAAGAAAAATTTTAATAAGCTGTTTTTGATACCAAAAAAAATTATTGGCAACTTCCCTCTCCTCGTATTACTTGGCGACACACCTTCATGGAGGACCTCAGAACAGTGGACACCAGGTGGGAGGAGGCTTCAGACATTGTCAATGACAGATCTTTATGGAGACAGCTTGCCGCCCAGTGCGCCGAACGGCGTGGTAGGACCTAAGTCTAAGTCATTAATTAGCTAACTGGTTATTTTGTTTATTAATTCTCGTTCCGTCAGGTGCAAAAAAAAATCGTGCAAAATTTGATCTGAAATTGAGTGTAGAAGAACTAGTATCAGCTAGCCATCACTAGTATCAGCTAGCCATCACTAGTATCAGCTAGCCATCACTAGTATCAGCTAGCCATCACTAGTGTCAGCTAGCCATCACTAGTATCAGCTAGCCATCACTAGTGTCAGCTAGCCATCAGAAATGAGTGGACTCAGAGACGTCCTAAAAATCTCCAAATTAATAAAATCACCGAGATTCGAACCCGAGACACCGCGGCTCGGAAGCCACTCAACCACCACGCACGCCCCCCCCCCCAGATATGTCATTGCTTACGTTGTTGTCCCCCCCTCCCCCCTTTTTAAAACGTTACATATCTATCATTGGTTCTCTCTTAACTTCTGTAACGCAATCATCCAGTTTAAAACTAGAGCAACATTGATTGACATCATGTTTTCAAAGTTGTATTTATTTATTGATTGATTGATTTAAGTTGAAACTGAAACTTATAATACTATTTCTGTCTTTGAAACGGAGCAGACCTCACTACCTACAGTCTCTTGTTTCAGGTGCTACCCAATTGCTATTGAGAGACACATGGGCGTCACCCCAACCTCAACTCTTTTGTTTTGACATCGCCCTTGACTTTCATGGTGGTGACTGTGGTTGGTTGAACACGATGGTTTAAGTAGGCTAAGTGTTGGCCAGTGACGCTCAGCTGAGGAGTACAAGAACAACATGACAACAATAATCCAGTGGACTATTAAAAACTTGTTCCAGAACTTGAACTTAATTGTGGAGTGCCTCTGAGAGTTAGGGTCAAACAGTGTAACTCTGGGCGACCTAGTAGGCCTACCTACGCTTTCGGATTCAAACCAAGTTGAAAAAACATATTTTTACTCTGTAGTGTGAGGCTGGCCTGAAGACTTTTTTGTAAATGACTTCTGTAGGTTGTCATCAGAAACTAAAGAATGGTAACGTCATTATTATCATGTGACACGTTTATGAACCGTAACCACAAGAAGAGTAAACATATACTTAAGTCAACTATGAACCTTGAACTCTCATGGATAATTAATTTCTTTACCTGTCAGTACAAATCATGTACAGTGCTCGTCATTGAGTCCATACTTTGACAGTATTTTATACTTATCTCTATGACAGTATCTTGTACTTATCTCCATGACAGTATCTTGTACTTACTCTATGACAATATCTTATACTTACTCTATGACAGTATCTTGTACTTATCTCTATGACAGTATCTTGTACTTATCTCTATGACAGTATCTTGTACTTATCTCTATGACAGTATCTTGTACTTACTCTATGACAGTATCTTAAAATTATCTTTCAAAAAGAACCTTTTCCTTTCTTTGATACAATATCTCACTGTAACAATATCTTGTACTTATCTCTGTGACAGTATCTTGTACTTATCTCTGTGACAGTATCTTGTACTTATCTCTGTGGCAGTATCTTGTACTTATCTTGTAGACCGTACATTTACCTTTATTTCTGTAAGAACACCTTCTACTTACCATTGAATTAATTGAAATAGTCCCTTCTACTTATCTTTGAGGCAGTATTTAGTAATCATCGTTTAGGCAGTACCTTATACTTGTTTTTTAGACAGTACCCTGTATGTATTTGTTTTTGAAACAGTACTTTAAGATAGTACCTGCACTTATCTTTGAAAAAATACATTTCTTTGGGACAGTACCTTGTACTCATCTTTCAGAACTTCGATGCCCAGTTTGAACGGAATACCCCTGGAGAATGGCAATGAGGTGTCGTCAAAGGTTAGTTGATGTGACCTGGCGCTAGCATCGCTGCACTTGTAGTCTAAGGTAACAATGTTTTTCTCGAATTCTACCTGGACACTCAGCGCAACATCGCCCTGTTTGTTCACTAGATACACGCAGAACCTGAAGATAGCACAGACACAAATGTAGCTCCGACACATCACACAACCCATCACACAACCCATCTCACAACCCATCACACAACCCATCTCACTACCCATCACACAACCTATCACACAACCCATCACACAACCCATCACACAACCCATCACACAACCCATCTCACAACCCATCACACAACCCATCACACAACCCACCACTCAATCCGCCAGTTACAATCAGTCACCAATCACCAGTCCACTCAACCACAATTCAACAAATACTCAACCATTTTGCAGATGTAACTCAATCAATCAAAATCAATCAAACCTATTACTCAACCCTCCTGTCAAAACATCACCCATCACTCGACTCCCCTTCCAAAACATAACTCACCCATCAGTCTTCTCCCCCAATCCATCTCTTACCCATCACTCAACTCACTAATCATCAATAGCTGTGTATTTTTAGATGACTTTTAAAGGTCTAAAAACCGTTATAAACTCCAATGATCTTTTCATATGTGTCTCATAAACTTTCAAATAAGTCTTTTTGTTTGGTGCTGACAACATTTAGATAGTAGACACAAGAAGATTACGGTTGAACAATTAGTGCATGCATTAGAAAGATGACGTTTGTTAGCATCGAACCTTTGCTTCTAAGTTCAGACTACTCTCTTCATGTTCATGATCTAATGCCACAAAGACTTCATTCTACTTTAACTATTTTAAAATGGTGTGGGGGGGGGGGGGGGGCTAGCAATATGTTCTACAAGGCCATGTTAGAATAACAGTGATAGAATAGTCTTTAAATAAATGTGTTTTCTAATCAACAAAATATATCCCTCAGTTTCCAATAAGAGTAAAAAGAGTCAGAACGAGAACAAGGTACAAACCAAAACTCTTCTCTCACTCGGCACTTACTCCTCGGCATCTCTCTCCGGTGTTCCAATGTAACTCACTTTCTGGCCAACTTCTAAGGCTGCAGGAATTTCAAACTCAGCCAATTGTTCACATTTAGCATCCTGCAGCAGAGGTACACATGTCACGCCCGCCGTAGGGTGGGTTGAAAAAGAGAAAATATTGGAATATCATTACGGAACTCCGTATTTATTTGACAAATGACCTCTGAAATAATGAACAAAATTTTTAATTGTTTTTGTATTACAGGAAGTGCCCCATTTTTAAATTTGAAAATTGCGTTAACCAGCATTTTCAGCTTGATGCATTCTATTATTACTTGCTTAATTTTAAGATTTAGTAACTATATTATGCTTTTAATTTGTATGTCTGTTGTTTATTTCTATTGCAGGTTATTTATTTAGAACAATAAATTGAATGTTTTGTAACTTAATGGCTACAAGAAGCGTGACACGGCACTCAGTATTTGGCGATGCCGGTGAACTTCCTCACAATGTACTGCCAACAAATCGTCAAGTTGCGCAGCATTTCTTGCATATGAAAAAAAGAAAGAATGATTCCAACAAAGACAAATACAGAGCTGTATTAGATGCTGTCATCAGTCTGTGGAACAAAGCTTCCATTCCAACGATGCACTACTGATCTGTAATCAAACGTGTGGAAACAATGATTTCAACAGGTTCAGAACTGTCTCGTTTTAAATCAAGTTCAGCACGTCAGTCTACCTTTCTGGCCACTTTGGACTCATTGTTTGATATAGCTGCATGTAAGTGCAGTATGTCTTATGACAATTCTACAAAACAAGTAAGCATATCTTGTAACTGTCCTAGAAATTTGAAAGTTCCACCAGATGAACTGTTGTTTTTATATGATCAAAGAAACTCTCGCAAAATGTTTATGGCAAATATAGACTTCCAAGCAACAACCAGATTGCAGAAGCGTTTACAACGAAAAATTGAAGAAGAAACAAGATGTAAAATGCCAAGAAAATTTTCAAGTGCTGAGAGTAACTTAAATCTTAGTGAAGAAGAATCTAGTAACAGTTGTGCAAGTGACCAAAGTGTTGCAGAGGACAGCGATGACGAGGTACTTCATGATAGTGATGATAAATCCAGTAGTATTGATGATGTAGCTAGTGATGATATATCCAGTCGTAGTGATGATGATGTAGCTGAAGGTCAGATGCGAATACCCCTTCCAAATTTAGCAAAAGAAGCAGACAGATATGGCATATCAGACAGAGCTGCAGCATCCCTAGCAACAGCAATGCTTATCGATGTTGGCTTCATAACCAAACAGAATCAAAGCTTTGTGATAGACAAGAATAAAATACATCGTGAGAGGCTGAATTTAAGATAGGGTTTGCAACGTGATATGCGACAGTCACCAAAAGGTATCACAAGTATTTACTTTGATGGTAGACGAGACACCACTTTGGTCAAAGTAAACAGAAGTGGCAAGTGGTATGATGACACTACTGTTGAAAATCATTATGTTCTAGTTGAAGAACCAGGTAGTAGCTATCTGACACATGCGACGCCTTCATTTGGCAGAAGTACTGATATTGCTAACAGTATTGTAACTGTAATTAGACGTCCTCTGAATTGGTTCATATGCTTGCTACACACAAATGAACTACCACTGCGCCATCTGTTTACAACACTGGATGGGCCAACATCTGGAGCAACGAGTTTCAGTGGTCCCATTGGTCGTGAACTTCATCATTGCTAATTTTACAAAGATCACAAGTCAACACAGTATGCCTGTGTTAGATGACGATGTGGTAGCTGATCTCTCATGTGACCAGAAATATTTATATGATATTGTAACAGCCATTAGAACTGGCGTTGTTTCTGAAAATTTATCAGCTAGAAAGCCTGGTCCCCTAAATCACTCACGATGGCTTACTTTTGCCAACAGGGTTTGCCGCCTGTATGTTGCTACAGACAATCCTTCTGCTAACCTTTGCATCATCACATTGCAGCCGAGCTTAGGACTAACCCACAGAGCTTATTGAAAGAATGATGACTATTAGTTTTAAAGAAGACGTTTGAACATTAATGGTGACGACTGTGACACCACTGCTGACACACCAGTGCTGACGCCAATGCTGACACTACTGCTGACACTACTGCAGACACCACTGCTACACTACTGCAGACACCAGTGCTGACACCAGTGCTGACACTACTGCTGACACTACTGCTGACACTACTGCTGACACTACTGCAGACACTACTGCAGACACTACTGCTGACACTACTGCTGACACTACTGCTGACACTACTGCTGACACCACTGCAGACACTACTGCAGACACCACTGCTACACTACTGCTGACACTACTGCTGACACTACTGCTGACACTACTGCTGACACTACTGCTGACACTACTGCTGACACCACTGCTACACTACTGCTGACACTACTGCTGACACTACTGCTGACACTACTGCTGACACTACTGCAGACACCACTGCTACACTACTGCAGACACTACTGCTACCAAGAAGCTGAAACCGAATCGTAAAAGTTGGTACAAACAACGAAAAGTCTTTTTGTTAATATATTCAAGATGATCCGATTTGCTTTTGTCGTCTGAGCCTTCAAGTTTTTTTTTGTTTTTTTGGGGAGGGGATCGGGGGACATCCCATGTTTGAACTCTGACCCATAGGTACGTTTCTACGCCGCTGAATCTAGATCCACTTGTTTTACTCTATTGCCTGCGTTCAAAATGTCGACATGATCGTCACTGTCATTATTATTACTATTATTATTATATAAATTACAGCTTTTACCTACAACTACTTAGACTTTACTTACTTAGACTTAGGTCCTCCCGCCGTTCGGCGCATTGGGCGGCAAGCTGTCTCCATAAAGATCTGTCACTGGCAATGTCTGAAGCCTCCTCCCACCTGGTGTCCACTGTTTTGAGGTCCTCCATGAAGGTGTGTCGCCAAGTAATACGAGGGCGTCCCTGTTTGCGCTTTCCTTGTTTTGGCTTCCATGTTATCGCAACTCTTGGTGTGCGTAATTCATTTTGACGTAGAACATGTCCCGCAAACCTCATCACTACAACTACTACTACTACTATTATTATTATTATTACAAGTTTTACCTATAACTACTACTACAATAATTATTATCGAAAGGAATGCGAATATATCTTTACATTATACATCTACAACCTTACAAGATAACAATACCGATCAGCAAGGGAAACTTATTTATTAACTGACCTTTTGTAAACATCCTTGACCTGCAATCTTCACACATAAGGTCATATTTAGCGATGATCCTATTAGAAGTCGCTTTTAAAAAATAGGTTGTGATTTTGTTTGCGTTTATTTGTGACTAGAATCGATATAGTCAATACACGGGATGATCGTCTGTACAGGGCCACACCACTCCTGGGATTAGACAAACAAGCAAATATATTTTAAATACTTTAAAAAAAAAATAAAGCTTATACAAAGTGTAGTTGTATCAGTTTGGATCAGTCATGTCATTAAGTTTGTAATAGCTCTAGACCAATAACATTAAATCTGTGCGATTAGAAATATTTTGACCAAATGTTTTTGTTAGCACTTTTTCCCCGGGCATGCTACCCCGCCTCATAGTGGCGCCCGAGTGGAAACGATTAGGCTAAAGGGTAGCAAAACAAGACTCCCGTGGGGGTGCCTTAGGGGGTGGGAGAGCATCCTCATTGCACTTCGCGGAGTTGTATAAAAGTTCCCACAACCTTGTCACAATCTGTGCGCCGTTCCTTAAGAGGCCGTTACATAAATGGCGTGTCCTGCACGGTTAGCCTGGTACAGAAAAGAAAAATGGCAGGGGTCCCCGCCAGACAGAACAGTGTACACTGTTCTCATTCAGGCCGTGAAAGGGAGCTCTTGTTCACTTTTGCTGGCGTAGAGGCTCAACTCTACCTGACTCACTTTCTCACTACGCCATGATCCTATCACTTTCTCACTACGCTATGATCCTATCACTTTCTCACTACGCTATGATCCTATCACTTTCTCACTAAGCTATGATCCTATCACGTATCTGGAAAAATGATTAGAGGAGAACGAAAGAGATATCTGAGTAAATTTTACAGTAATCACTTTTTAAAAGCATTTATAAAAACAAAGGGGGAACGACCTGAATTCGAACTCATAACTCAAGCCGACATACTATTTACTCTGCGAGTGAAGTGCTTATGAAAATAGAAGATTGTATATAGTTATCTATTGTTTGTTTCAAACGTACTTTAAAGCGGCGACCTATAAAGGGGACTAATTCAGCTTATACCACCACTTCAGTTAAGTACAATTTTTTCCCTACTTCGAGATACCAAACAAAATAATTAATTACCGAGAATTAACCAATTAATTAAATGATTCTTGTTTTGTCAGGTAAAAGAAATAGAGTTGCAAAATTTCTGCTTGATCCGAGATTGGATATAATAGAAATAGCGTGTACAAATTTTGGACCAGACAGACAGAGTTCATAATTCTTTGTTGGACACAAAACATTAACCAGTGCTTCTCTTACTTTTACATATGCACTTCCATACCCCTCCCCCTCAAATACGGGGTTTATAACTCAATGTTATGTTTTATCTATCTATCTATCTATCTATCTATCTATCTATCTATCTATCTATCTATCTATCTATCTATCTATCTATCTATCTATCTATCTATCTATCTATCTATCTGTCTATATGTCTGTCTGTCTGTTTGTCTACATATCTATCTATATTTACAATTCGTTGGAAATCCAAATTCAGGTAATGAATGCTTATTAAAAGCTAAAACGTTCAGTACTATAAACAAACTATTTTCGGAGATTGCAGAGACAGCAGTTTCCTCACGAAGTCAAGGGGTTTGTTGGGGCGCTGTAAGCTCCCCCAGGGCGGTTCGTTCTGAGCTTCGGAAATTCATTATCCTGGCGTCTATAACACATTTTATTCCTCATTGTAAGAAGAGCGCATGTCGAAGTTTACATTTAAAACGGATGGCACGCGGATTAATGAGTAAATTAAGGGCACTGGCTAATCTTGTTATGCGAGTGACATTCGCGGTACATATAGTGCCAGTTCGTCTATAATAGAGGTGTGATCGTCGTCTTCGAGTTAAGTAGGTTGTCTTATAGCGGCCTTTTTTTTTTTGTGACGAAAAAGTCGTCAATATAACGACCGTAACGACGTATTGTTTTTTCCTTTATAACCCTAACCCTAACCCTAACCCTAACCCTAACCAAACCAATTCATGCAACACACTGTCCTCCTTTAAAGAAAGCATCTTTTAGTCTGGTTTTAGTAGTTAAAGGACGCAAATTCAGTCTTATAATTTATAACAAATGGATATTTACATTCTACTATAGTAGAACTAGAGTACTGAACCCAGCTCTTAGATAACTTAACTCTACTTAGTCATTGGTCTGGTGTAATCAGGAACGCACGTTCCCTACATAAGACCTAATGGAACTAGCATATGACTAAGAAATGATTATTTTTATCTTAGATAATACAGACGTTACTTCAAAAAAGATGTTTACGTCCTACGTGTGACTCAGTGTTTACTGTAAGCTACTTTAATTTCAGTCTTCTATCCTGGACAGTCTCTGATTAATATGCACGACTAGATTGACATATAGATGTAGTCTAGATCTAAATTATATTTTTATATAGGCCTACGTAGGATGTAAGTAGCTTCTTCTTTGTCGTTCTTGACGACTCTACCTGTTTTTATCTCTGTGTTCTGTATTTTATAGAATTATTGAACTAGATCAAGTTTAATTAAGTTGTGATTTCTACAATGTTACTTTTTTTTTCAGGAAAATGTTTTGAAGAAAAAAAATACCTTTCTAGATCTATCTTAGACTAGCATGCCTTACGTTTAAACCTTACCTTTCTAGATCTAGGTCTATCTTAGACTAGCTTACGTTTAAACCTTACCTTTCTAGATCTAGGTCTATCTTCGACTAGCTTACGTTTAAACCTTACCTTTCTAGATCTAGGTCTATCTTAGACTAGCTTACGTTTAAACCTAAACCTTTTGTGAGTATCTAAGTGATGGTTTATATTTTGTTTTGTTATTTCAGACACAAAATTTATTTTTTAATGAGCATTTATAAACATAGAAATATATATAGGTAAGTGTGCATTGAGATTTTTTTAAAAATGTATCTGTTACCAAATAAACTTTTAAAACTTCATGTTCTTGAAAATTTGCTTTTTTATAACCAGCGTCAAAGATCCACTGGCGGATCCAGGGAAGGGGCGGTTGGGGCGATCGCCCCCCCTCTCGACCGACCCCCCCCCCCCCAAGGGGGGATGGGCGGACGAATTTTAGTATAGGATTCACACAATTTGTATACGAATTTATTACTTATGTTAATAATATATGCTAATTATTTATATTTCAACCTATTTTTAGATTATTTCGCCCCCCAAAGGAATTTTTGTGGGGTCAGAAGGGGGCGATGGCATCAATCCGCCCCCCCCCCCCATCCCATAAACTTTCGAGTGGTGGTGCGGTCTAATAAATTTGTAGAAATCACAGCTTCCTAACAGAATCAATTAAATATCTATATGATTAAAACGTGTTATTGGTGTTTTAACCGATCTTTATATTATGTCGTTCCCCTGTTTTCCGATTGGGTTGAGGGGGGGGGGGCGAATACATCTACTGCCCTTCCCAACTAAACCCTTTGAGTGTGGAGGGGGGCGGTCCTACTTTTATGGGGAAATCATAGTTTGTGAACAAAATTAGTTGAATATCTATATAATATAAGCTACGTATTGGTATATGAACCCATTTGTATATTATGTCGCACACACACTCTAATCTCAAATTTTATCATTAGTAAATATAAAATGAAAAAGGGTTGTACCAGATGGGAGGGCGATACATGTAATCGCCTTCCGCCCATCGGACAAACCAATACTTTTCCTTTTTGAATTATAGTTAAGAAAGTACAAAATTATAAGAAAAATCAGTCACTAATATACTTTATATGTGCTATAAATTAAATTCTTATATCGAGTCGCAAAACCAGTATTCTTTAATGCCAAATGCAATCATTGACAGAAATTATAACAAGGAGCGAGGATTAATCGTTTTCATTCTACCGTCCCTCCCCTTTCCAGACGAAAACCTGTTTTAAAACAAAATAGTCAAATATGGCGACAGAGTTTATGTAATTTCACATACATTTATCATGATTTGTTAAAGAAAGACTGCTTTGGAATTCTTCAGTATAATTGTAACGATTGAGATGAGTTCTGAACCCAAATATTCTTTTCCTAGTTGCCATTTTCCAACCGTTACTCAATGTGCTATTTTTCTAGTTAAATAAATTTGGGTCTATAGCACATAATTTATGCTTCAATCCTAAAAATGCAAACAAATTTAGAGTAGAGTCTAATTGGTCCACTAAATTTCTCCTCCCACTTCCGAAATTTTTTGTTAGAGCTTCGAATTATAAGTTCTGTAACAAAACAAAGTTTCAAACAGGCCTATTGAACAAAATGTCTCACTTACAAATGAGCTTTTTAAAAAAAATTATTCTAATTTTTTTTTTCGTCGGCGATCTTGAAAGCCTAAATCTAAATATGTGGGGTAACTTCAAATTGTTTTATTTGCAATGTAGTAAGGGCCTTTCTAATTCATATTAGAATATTTTTTCAAGTAAAACATTATTGAAAAGGTCATTTTATAATAGGATGAATAATAAACTGTAGATGTCAGGAGAATGTCTTTCAGCAGTGCAAAAATTCATAAAAACGCTTTTGGCGTCGGGGCTTCGCACTGATCCCCACTGATACATAATGAACTTTAGATGACAGGAGAATGCGTTTCAGCAGTGAAAAATGCAAGAAAACGCTTTTGGTCGGAGCCTTGCCCCGAACCCCACTGATGAATAATGAGCTGTAAATGTCAGGAGAATGCGTTTCAGCAGTGAAAAATGCCATAAAACGCTTTTGACGTCGAGGCTTAGCCCCGATCCCCACTGATAAATAATGAACTTTAGATAACAGGAGAATGCGTTTCAGCTGTGAAAAAATGCAAGAAAACGCTTTTGGCGTCGGGGCTTCGCCCCGTACCCCGCTGATAAATAATGAGCTTTAAATGTCAGGAGTGAAGTGAAGAATGAACGATTTTGGCGTCGGCCAACTAAGAAGCCTTACAGCGCTCCCCCAGATCCCCAAACTATCAAGAGAAAGGGCTTAAGATTTCTGGGTTTTTTTCTCGCAGAAAGTTGAGAAACACTGCTTTTTTTCATTTCCCATTTATATATATATATATATATATATATATATATATATATATATATATATATATATATATATATATATATATATATATATATATATATATATATATATATATATATATATACACACACACACACATATATATATATATATATATATATGATGTACTTTATGCATTGGGTTATGGTTTACTGGGCGTTAGGGTTAGGGTTTGGAAAAAAAATCGCCCCCCCACTCCAAAGTTCTGGATCCGCTAGTGACGTCATATCCGCTGACTTTCCAGTACTAATTGAAATCAATACAAAATAAACAATGATGGTCTCTATGTATTGGTATAGGTGTCTATGCTACGACCACAGACTTATATAGTCTACTAGACTGGAAATTGGACATAAATTCTTATCCGCGACTGATCGATATATAAATTTTTATGTACGTAAACTCTTTTTTAAGCGCTAAGAGGAGTCGCCCCAATAAATCTTAGAAAAATAATGATCTTTAGTTTTCAAAGTTTAGAAATAATGCAAAATCATTTCTCGGATATTCACGCAAATATATGGAACAAATCCATTTCCTGTTTGTTTCCATTGAGATAATGTTTAAAAATCCTAGATCGAAATAATTCATGTTGATTTAAATCATCTTATGTACATTTAAATAGATTTATTACCTAGATCTTTCTAGATTATGTATCTAAAATTTGCAAAATAATAATTATGAGACGAGAGTATTCTTATTATTGATTTTCAATTACTAGATCTAGATCTAAAAATTAAATTATATGTTACATAGGTTAGGATTGTCCGTTGCGTGTGTTGTGCCGATGGCGTTACTGAGCCTTGGCGACTGGAACTACTTACATGTGTTTTATTATGACATGTAGAATAAAGTCAAGGCCGCGGGATACACTTTTAACTCCAAAAACAAATCTTCTTCTGAGGTCAGACACACACGGCAGTAAGAAAACCTAAACCGACAACCTGCAGACAACAGTTATGTCAGTGCTGGATCATGGATGTGACAGACTATGTTGATCGAATACGCATTCGTCTTGAGGAATCGCGGTGGGCAGGGCTTGAACGCGGAGCCATCGAGATAACACTCTAGATTGCATACTAGAATGCAATGGCACTGTTCTACTAAAGGTATTATGCAATCTCTGTTTAAAGTCAATAAGCCGACTATGTGAATAAGCGAAACGTTGATTTTTAAACCAGCATTTCAAGAACTTTTTACTAACAACAAAAGCTATCTCGACTACACTAATAAAATGTTCCCAGGTATCTTCTCTTATATAAATTGCAGACGTTGCATCAAAAAAAGAAAATAATTATGTCCTACTCATTTCATGTGTCAATCTGGCCATGCATGTTTATCAATGACTTAAACTCCTTGGTTTTCTAATGGCACTAGTAAAAGGAAGAAAGAAAACTTGTACGAATTTGTTCTAGCTTATGGAATAATAAAAGTGCTTTTATCTTTGTCTTTCTGAGACTGATTATTTTATTTGGTTTATTTTTCGTATTTGTAAATTATGATTCCGCTTTTTGCGTAGCCTATCATTGTTAGTTCACTTTTAATTCTTCTGTCCTGAAGTGCCTCTAAATTTAGAGATTCTACTGGTTGTGTTTCTGTAATCGTGAATATCCGTTTGTTATAATTCTCACTTCTCTATTTGCGTGTGTTCTATTATTTTATGTTTACTTGAGATGAGAGCGTCCCAAACCAAGGTTAAATAGCATTGTTTTCTTATTTTTGATTTGTTACTATTTCTTTCAATAAACTCATACATCTATTATATGGGAGTTGAATCTCATATGTACGCAATTCTAGAGTTATAACTAACCAGTTTACAATACACTAAATGGGTTACCATAGTCGATTCTAACATTATTATTTTATTTTTGTTATGTTAATAATTCAAATATTTCAGGTAGTGATGTTGTAGGTTAATAACAAAAAACCAAGGGCTTACATTAGATCGCCAAAGCCCTGAGATTGATGGTAGAACCTTCAGTCTTTTTATTTGCTCACTATTATTAAAACAGATTTATGGCAGTCGGATAAAGACAAAGAATTAAAAAAATAGGGGAGAAAACTAAAATATTTGTTTCAAAATATAAAAAATTATTTATTGCGTCCCTTTGACTGCCCAACGCCTCGTAACAACCATGGCATAATGGACAAGAGTACTTGCCCCTGGTATTATACAGATTGATTCAAAAAGAAAGCGCCGATTCCATTGAGCTATCTTCTAATATATAAAGCACAATGTAAGGAATATGTATATATCTATGTAAGTATGTATGTTTCGCATAGAAATCAAAAACGTTTGACCGATCTTGATAAAACTTGGCATAAATGTTCCTTAGGTCATGGCAGAGACCGTAGTGTATCTTTAATGTCCTACCACCACCGGGGGACCCTAAAAATAAAAGAAACTACTTAAATTTATCTCTATTAAAAAGCGAAACGTTTAGAGTTAGACAAATCGGGTAAACCCGGCCCGCAGGCCGCGGGTCATATTCGGATAGTATTTAATAAACAACAATTGATACGTAGCTGGACCCAAGTGTTGTCTATAACTTCAAGTTTTTATTTCATGCTTTACAAGTACTCAACGTGACCACTACCAGTGGCACAGAGCGGCACCTTCGACATAGGGGTCACGGAGGTCACGCACAGAGAACATCAAGCCGACTGCCGTGTAAAAATTCCTACCTAACGCACTTCAGAATGTCCCCGTCCAATTGTGTTGATTGCATCTGTTATTTAATTTTTCATGTCCTTGATATTTACTGGCAACAGTGGAACAAATACTTGGTCTTTAACATTTCTCCCTATCCCCCCCCCCCCCCCCCCCCCAGGAAAATGTCGCTGCACTGTGAAAATGGCATTTTGTTTTCACAAACTAAGGCAAACCAAAACGCCTTCTGCAGAGGAGTCATTATTTTGAGGGGAAAAAAAACACATGATTTTCTTACAAATACAAATTGAAATCAACCCACAGTTGAACCAAAATAACTCTTGTATCAAATGAACACTTGACTTTTCATTTTAATAGAATGAACAGTGCGCTTTGATTGCACAAAACTTAGTTATCGGACCGTCCAACCTCTTTTAGCGCCCCCCGAAAGCAAAATAGACGCTATTAGTTTTGTGTGTTCTGTCTGTCCGTCCATCCGTCCGCCCGTTCGTCCGTCCCGTTTAGATCTCGTAAAAAGATATTGATATTTTAGACCTTTCAAAGTTTTGATGCAGCGGCTACTTTTTTTATTTTCTGAAAGCGAAAATTTAATTTTTAAAATCAACGATGCCAGTCGTTTTTTCATACAAATACACCATTTTTTTTATAACTATTAATAGTAACAAACATGGGAAGTTATTTAGTAAGGGAGATGACTATTTATTACATTTCTAACACATTTATGCAAACGGTTTTATATTTTTTAAAAAATAATAATTTTTTTTCACAATTTAATAAAAGAAAATTTCACAATAGTATTGCTAAGTGTCACAGCCTGGTTATCGTTACAGGTCTGGACGGTCTTGAGCTGGTCTGCCTTTGTGTGTTGTAGCTACCTCTTCTGGTACCACTATAAAGTTCTTTGCCTTACTAACTAAATACCTTCTCACACGCACTATATCTGCTGGCGCACAAGAGAACTATCATGCTGAACTCTACGACCACAACATTCAGAATCATAAATAGACGCAGGGTCAGCAGACAAGGTTGTATTACATGTAAAATAATTCATAAAAGATATTGGCAAGTCCAGCCATCAAGAAATATACACAAAACATTGTACATTAGAATCCAATGGAATACTTTAGATATCACACATGCTCCTTGCTCTCAGGAGTACAAAATCAACCTTAATATCTATACATTACTACACTGGACAAGATATCCATAATATTCCTCTCTCTACGAGAGCCCAAGATCAACTGAAGTGTCCACCTCGTGGCCAGTCCCCGACCAGGAAAAATCTCGTGCTAACTGCACGGAATAGTTCAGTGACACTAGTCACCAAATATTACAGGGGTTCTAAAACTGATATATGACACTAAGTTAAATAAGTTCTGTCATACTAACTACTACATTTACAAAAGAAATGTTTCCTTTTTTTTGAAGAGAAAAATCTATTTGGTATGCATATAATTGTAACATAATTTAGAACAACACGTGAACTGCGGCTCTGCGGTATATCCATGAAACACTGAACTAAGGGATTTTTCTCCTTGAGGCTTTCAATAAGTGATTGACCCTTAACAAAACAAATAAATAAAATTAGATAATCATTATATAACGCAGACGACGAAAAGAAAATCTAAATCGACCACCTGCGGACAATGGTATGCTTGCCCTGGATGTGGCAAAATATGCTGGGGCTGCGCAGCCACGGAAAATACTGTAATCCTCACTAATCTTCGGACTTGCAGACAAGTCTTATATATAACATCAGCTAGACCAGGTTCACATCTAACTTAACCTTCACTTTCACCTATCCCTTGGTATGCTTGGCACCACACAGGATCTGCCAACCTTCTTTCTCCATTCTTCTCTGTCATTTGCCTTTGATAGAATTTCATTCTGATATTCTTTCTGAAAATATTGAAACCTGCCTTTTTACTAGCCTGGGTGGACCACTTCAGGGGCCGATTTTGAGTTTGTGTTCCCACACAAACTGTCTTTTTAAAACCTTGTTAACTTTTTGAAGCGCTCTTTTTACTACGACTAAAAGGCTCAGAACATTTGGCTTTCCAGCTTACATGTAAACGGAGCTTACATCACTACAAAACATTATTTTCTAAAACAAAAAGACAAACTTTATTCGACATATATTTCTTGTATTCTAAACATAGTTTAAATGTAAAAGAAAATGAGTTATTATATGTCTTTTCTTCTTTGTCATTTCCTGGTGTCATGTGGGATGGGGGGCGGAAGAAATCTGATGGGCTGCAGAGTTTGGTTGCAGACCTGTGACGAGAATGTCATTTACAATTCATTCCACTTCTTCGATCTAAGTAATGAAGCTTTTCTACTTGCCCTGATAACCTCAGAGCGGATCAATGAATTCGTTAAGTGTTTGACTGTTTTAAGTGTTTTACCACATCTAGTTCAATTTAAAATATTTTTTCGTAAAATTATTTGTTTTAAAAATCTGATCATTAAAGAATAGTTCCATACCTTTTTTTTGTTTGGTCAGTAAATATTTGACCTTGAACATGGTCACTGTTAAACGCTGAATAATTTTACATTATTTTGACAATTCTTGAGTTGGCCAAGCGGGCCGCAGGCAAAGTGGTAGCGACCGCATGCGGCTCACAAACCCTATGTTTGACATGCCTGTGTTAAACGATGATAGCCTCCTACAATCGGCAGGTATTTTGAAACCAAAAATGTACGTTAAGAGCTTACATGGTAATTGGTATCATAAAGATTCTAAATAATATTGAGAAGCAAGTCCTAGTTTATGACAACTGATTTGGATTTTGAAGAGACAATAAAATCTTCGATTGCGGGGCCCCCATTCAGGCGCGGTGCCTGGGGCGGTTGCCTCACTTGCCACCCCCTAAGGCCGCTACTAAACATTTCAATGCGGACAAAATAGGTAACAGCTTGGGCAGTTTGTCACGTGATATCAGGGCCGGAATTAAGTGTGTGGAGGCCCCTACATTTTTCCGAAAGCTTTAATCAAATCAACTTATTAATAAAAAAAGACTACTATCCGAAAGAAAGAGAGTACTTGTAAATAAAATTTAATTTTCCTGGTTACTACGCATGACTAAATGCATGACGCGTAATCATCTTCTTTTTTGAAGTAACGTCTGTATTATATAAGATAAGATATTTTAGTAACAATAAATGAATTTTTTTTTTAGGCTTTACGCAAGGGTAGCTAATCCGGAGTATTTCACGAGCTAACCAGACGTGGACACTATTTAAAACTAGGACAGTGTTGCCAACTGTACGATTTTAAATATTGTCGGGAAAAAAAAAGGAAAGTTGCAGACTCCTAGAGACATGGATTTTTCTTTTTTCCTTTCTAGTGGAATAATCTAAACAGTAGCCTCCCCTGCCCTCTTTTAAAACCGGTTCTTGTGTGATGTAATGCTTGGGCGTAGCCAGGGGGGTTTTGGAGGATCGGAATTTAGTGACTGATTTTTTGCTTTGATTTTGTTATTTTAGGTGAGATTAAAATACTAAACCATCACTCGCCCCAGCACAGCCAAGGGTTTTTTAGTTTAAAACCCCTACTAGGGGGTTTTGAGATTAAAACCCCTAACAGGGGGGTTTAAGTTTAAAACCCCCTACCAGGGGTTTTAGCAGTTAAATCCCCCTCTTCTATAAGACAAATCCAAAAAAAAAAATAAACGACTATCCCAAAATTCCAAAAGCACAGTTAAGGAAGATTTTGATTTTAAAACCCCCCTCTTCAATATAAAAAAAGCAAATTACACACTCAAAATTTTGAAGGGGTTTTGAGTTTAACCCCCCCCCCCTTTCAGTAGTGTTTGAAGCTAAAAAAAACCTTCAATATAAAAAAAAAGCTAATTGCGCACTCAAAATGTTATGAGCGTAGCTAAATGGGTTTTGACTCAATTTTGAGTTTAGACCCCCCTTTAGCGGGGTTTGAAGGTAAAAAATACCTCTTTAATATAAAAAACAAAGTTAATTATATACTCAAAATTCTATGAATGTAGTCAAAGGGTTTTGAGTTTAAATTCCCCTCCAGTGGATTTTGAAGCTAAAAAATACCTTTTCAATATAAAAAAAGCATATTACACACTCTAAAATCTATGAGCGTAGCTAAAGGGGTTTTGAGTTTAAACTTCTCTTCAGAGGGGTTTGATGCTAAAAAATACCTCTTCAATATAAAAAAAGCAAATTACACACTAAAATTATCTGAGCGTAGCCAAGCCAATTTGGGGTTTTGAGTTTAAACCCCTCACCTCCTGATGGTTTTGAGTTTAAAATCCCCTTACAGAGCGTTTTGAGGTGGAGAACCTCTATCTTCAATATTATTCTAAAGCAAACTAGAGTTACCAAACCCAGCAGATGATTTTGACGATAAAACTTCCCTTTTCGATATAAATCTAAAGCAAGAGCGTATTCAAGAGAGATTACACATTTCTACCAGTGGCGTGCTCCATTAATAAAGTGCATTGAATAGTAATCTGCGAAATTGTAAAAACACTAAAGGTGGCTAAACAAAGATAGGTAAGACAGATTTTAGGAGTCAGTTATAGAGATCGGGTCTAAATCAAGGAAATCCTATGCCGAACTGGGAGTCGACCCCTTAGTAAGATTGTGACAGAGCGTCGCATGAGAATTGCGCGACATGTTCTCCGACAAAATGAATTACGCATAATTGCGAGTTGCGATGACATCCTATTCAGTACAGCTTGGCGCCACACATTCGTGGAGGTCCTCAGAGCAGGTGGGAAGAAGCTTCAGACATTACCAGTGACAGATTTTTGTGGAAACAGCTTGACGGTAAATGCGCTGAACGGCAAGGGAGGGTCTAAGTCAGTAAAAATAGCACATTAGGTTTCTGAAATAAAAGTTTTTAATAGGAAAATGCACTGTAGATACCTCAGAATATGCATTTTGTTGGCTTTCAATACCATAAATAGTGCTTCGCGTTGGGGCTCCGCCCCACGCTGGGGGAGCTCCCAGCGCTCCCCCAGACCCCCTTGCTAGCAAGGGCGGGGAATCTACAATTTTCTTACTAACTCCAGGAAGAACATATTCTAGGGCACAATAAACATCTTCCGAAAGAATGAAGGATCAGAATGTAAGAAAAATTATGTACACACACACACACACACATACATATATATAAATATATATATACGCCCATGATGTCATGTATTCCTCTTAATTTTATTTATAGACATCATAGCAAATGTTATATAAATAATATGCACTGCAAGCATAAAGTATAAAATTCAATCTATAAAACAGTATTAGGAGATCTTCCTATAGAAGTTATAAATGACCAGCAATAATGAGTAAATAATCTAGTTATCTCTTTAGCATGCTACCAAGTAAATTAAGAGGAAGATATCACAAGAAGTCAAAAATAGCATACTGTAGAGGTAGATAGAGAAATAAATCATCATCAATCAGTCCAATAGCTCTGAGGAAGCTGTGACGGTGTTCAAAGCAAAAGTTTTCCACTTCTCTAAATTTGAAGATGTCTAGATCAGTGTATCAAAAGATTCAGGTTGTACAATCAGCTTTTGGGTCTGGAAATTCCAAGCAACCTGACTTGTAAAAAATTGTACCCTGCCCACAGTCATTTCCTGCTGCTGCGTCATGTGTTGAGCTAGGACATAAAAGGAACAACCTAAACTTTGAAAACTAAACAAGTAGACTACAACAAAAGAAGTTTGATCATTTTATTGTCACAGATATAAATGTATTATTATGCTGTGAGGTATAAAGCAGATCCATTAAATGTAAGTTCATCAGTCTGTGATCATAAATAGAGGTTACATTAAAAAATAAAATAATGCTGTACAATATTGAACAGACATAAATATCATTTCATTTTTTTTTTAAATAGTCTCTCTATATATATATTCTTTTCATGTTAATACAATCAAAAAAATGTTCAAACTTTTACCAACAGTGTTTATTTGATAATCAAATGACTAGACAATTTACAGCTCAGGGAAAAAAAGCCTCCCCAAAAAATAATAATAAACAAAGTAAATAAATTTCAGTAGAAAAGAAATATTTAAAAAATGAAAATGATTTTAAATAATATCACAGTTTTTTTTTTCAGTTGATCCAAGGTCAAAAATCAAATGAAAATGAGATCTACACCAACATAATTTAAAAATGTTTTGGACCAGACAGATATCACTTGTAGTGTTTGACTCAATGTCATCAAGATCAAGTATAAAAGTCAAACTAAAATTTCTGTGGGTGTCACAGAGTCAATAATTGAATCTATATTAAAATTCTAATGGGACATAACTTGTGTCAAATGATGTTCAGTTATGTTGTAAACAATTGAGTCATTTGAAATGTCCAAAAAAAAATTAAATTTTTAAATAATTTAATTGTTTTATTTTTTTGATAGACATTGTAATATCATTTTAGCAATAGCATTTTAACAGAATAGGTATTCTTATAGAATTGCCATTTCATATACAATATTTTTTTTAAAGTTTATGGGCATTTTCAGAAGTCAAAACAATGGCATGTTACAAGCCCTGGAATATAATATTTGATACAATTATATTTGCCACTTTATAGATTTGATGCCAAACACCTTAAAATAAACTGGGGATTTGTTATGACTGTGACAATACAACGACTAGAACAAAAAATGATATAATCAAAATTATTTAGCATTTAATAACAGCAATGACTAGCTAAAATTTAAAAGCATTTTCAATATTTGATTGAACTCATTAACTGCAAATATCTATCAATAGCCATTAAATAGGGTGCCTTATTTTTAGGACTACTAATATTGTGAATAGGCTACCATCTACAATATTCAAATAGTGAACCATTTGGCCTACGTAGTAAAATAAAACAACTAGCTACAGATCAGCCAGGTACAATCTGGTCTCTATTGGAAGCGGACATGTGTCAGCTTGACATCCCCAGTAACAATTAAATGATTGATTTCATTGATTGGCTGGAGTCTGTGATTGAACTCAATGAAATGAGCATTATTGACAGCAATCTGAAAACATGAGAAGACATAAAAAAGGATATAGTAGATCTGTTACATTTATATGTGTATTTATGTTTATGTCTGTTGTATGTGTGTTTGTTTGTTTTCATGTAGTCTCCCTTGTTCTACTGTCAGTATGTTCACGTGTTCACGGTTTACTCTTAAGTGTGTCAGTAGTGTGTATTCACTGTGTATTAGTCTCTGCTGGTTGTTCTCTCCTTGTTTTCACGTTAATAAAAATGGAGTGTAACTTTTAAACATCAGTATTGTTAGTGTATTGTGATAATATAACATGGTGGCAGCTTTCTAAAAGTTCTAAAATGGAAACTGTAAGTAAAACTAACTTTAAACCAAGAATTAACCCTCCACCTCCTTTAAATGTGAAGAAAGGGTGTGAGGAATGGAAGCTTTTCAAGCAAATGTGGCTGAACTACTGCACTATCGAGAGAATCAACGATATAGATGAAGAGTATGCCAAAGCACTGTTCTTGCACACTATCGGCCCAGCGGCGTTGGCAGTATACAACAGTATCACCTTTAAACCAAAGCATAATGTTCAAGACATAATATGTGCATTTGATGAGCACTTCATTGGTTTAAAAAATGAAACTTATGAAAGATATGTTTTCAACAACAGACAGCAGAAGCCACAAGAAACCGTAGAGGATTACCTACTAGCTCTACGCACACTCGCTAAAACCTGCAATTTTTGTGACCATCTTGAAGAGTCATTAATAAGAGACCGAATGGTAGTTGGCATCAGAGACACAAAGACAAAGAAAGAACTCTTACAAGAACATAAACTAACACTCAAGACTTGTATAGAAATCTGCAAGGCTAATGAAGCTGCTGACTTGCAACTACAGGTACTAGAGACAGGTAGGCCTACATCTGATGCCTCACCACCTCAGGATGAGGCGTTCGCTGTCTCGTCTCGCAAAAACATTCTACAACAAAATGCTGCTCATAAACAGCGCAAATGTAAATTTTGTGGACAAAACCACCCGTTCAAAAAGGAACTGTGTCCTGCGTGGGGTAAAATATGTAATAACTGTAAACAAAAAAATCATTTCGGCATTCAATGCAACCAAAAGAAACTGCAATATGTGCATGAAGACAGTGATGATTGTTATTCGTTATCTTCTAATGATGAGGCTGTGCTTGCTGTACAAGGTGGACTAAACAATAAAATCATAAAAGCTGAAATGATCATAGCTGGTGAGAAGATTGTGTGTCAGATTGACTCGGGTGCCAGCGTTAATGTCATCCCTAAGAAGCTTATTAAATCTGCACAAATCTGTCCCACTCAAAGCAAGCTACGTGTGTATGACGGTAGCACACTCATACCTATTGGAAAGGTACAAATCGTAGTACAAAATCCAAGGACCAACAAGAGATATCGTGTTGATTTCGTGGTTGTGAGAGATGACTTAACTCCCCTGTTAGGGAAGAAAACGTCAGAAAAAATGGGACTAATTACAATTAACTATCATACTTTTGAAAGTGTTGACAAGGTTGAAAGTGTTGATAAGCCTCTACCAAGGTTATCGACAAAAATATTTGAACAGTTCTCTGATGTATTTGATGATCAGCAGGGTGAATTACCTGGTGTTGTACACTTAGAAGTGAATCATGACATAACACCAGTTACATGTCCATCTGGTCGTGTACCTTTAGCTATGCAGGCTAAAGTACAGTTTGAGTTAGAACTGCTAACAGAAAAAGGAATCATTGAGCCTGTTGATAAACCTACTGACTGGGTCAGTCGAATGGTGATTGCAACTAAAAAATCTGGAAAACTCCGTATCTGTTTAGATCCTCGTCCTCTCAACAAGGCACTTAAAAGAGAACGTTTTCCCCTTCCAGTAATGGAAGACTTGCTTCCTAGATTATCGAATGCAAAAGTGTTTTCAAAACTGGACCTTGCAAATGCATATTGGCATGTGCATCTGGATGAAGCATCGAGTTTGCTAAAAACTTTTCAGACACCCTTTGGACGTTACAAGTGGAGAAGATTACCATTTGGAACATCTGTGAGCTCAGAACTGTTTCAGAAACATTTAAATGCTGCTCTTGAAGGTCTTGAAGGTGTGATTGGTGTAGCTGATGATATTATAGTCTATGGTTCCGGAGACACATGGGAAACAGCTTCCCATGACCATGACAAGAATATTACAGCATTATTTGAGAGATGTCGCTCTGTGGGAATTAAACTGAACAAAGAAAAAGCTGAGATTAAAATGAAAGAAATTACATTTCTGGGACATCTAATTACAAGTGATGGTTTAAAGATTGATCCTGAAAAGGTAAAGGCTGTTAAAGAAATGAACAAACCAACAAACGTTGAGGAAGTTCGGCGCTTTTGTGGGTTTGTGAACTATCTTGCTAAATTCCTACCCAAACTATCCGACGTCATTGAACCAATTCGGCAGCTACTTCATACAGATATCCCTTGGTCATGGTCGAGAAAACATGACAGTGCATTCTGTGACATACAATCTATGGTGACTCAAGCTCCTGTGCTAGCATTCTACAATCCACTTAAAGAATTGACCATACAGTGTGATTCCAGCCAAAATGGTCTTGGCGCTGTCCTAATGCAGGAAAGTAAGCCCATAGCTTACGCAAGTCGATCTTTGACTGATACTGAAACTAGATACGCACAGATCGAGAAAGAAATGCTAGCAATTGTATTTGCACTGGATAAGTTCCACCAATACACGTTTGGTCGACATATAACCATTGAAAGTGACCACAAACCTCTTGAAGCAATAATGGCTAAACCTCTCTCAGCTGCTCCTCGAAGATTGCAGGGAATGATGTTGCGCATACAAAACTATGACATAACTGTAATTTATAAAAAGGGAAAAGAAATGTATCTTGCCGATGCACTTTCAAGAGCTCATATCAAGTCATCAGCAAACAGTCAAGGGGAGTTTGAGCTCATAAATATGGCCAGTTTTCTAGCAATTGGGGAAGAAAGACTACAGAAACTAAAGGAAGAAACCGAGAAAGATAGGACGCTTCAAAAACTTCTAATCACAATTAATCAAGGTTGGCCAGAAGGCAAGCATCTTCTACCATATCAGCTAACGCCTTATTATAATTTCAGAGACGAAATGTCAGTTCAAGAGGGGCTTATATTCAAAGGTGAAAGAGTAGTAGTGCCCAAGTCACTACGATTAGAAATGAATAGAGAAGTTCATTCTACACACTCAGGCATTGAAGGATGTCTAAAAAGAGCTCGTGAGAGTTTATTCTGGCCAGGAATGACCGGTGACATAAAGCATTATATTTCAACTTGTGAAATATGTCAAGCTTTTCAACCCAATCAACAGAAAGAGACTTTAATGAATCATGAAGTTCCCACACACCCCTGGGAAAGGGTTGGTGTTGATCTATTCACACTTGACGGCAAAGACTATCTTGTGTGTGTGGACTACTACAGTAACTTCTGCGAAGTTGATCGTCTAGAGAACACTAGTTCAGAAACTGTCATAAGAAAACTTAAAGCCCATTTCGCTAGATATGGCATCCCATCCACAGTGGTCTCTGACAATGGACCTCAGCTATCTTCGGACAGCTTCGCAAAATTCGCCAACGATTGGAGTTTCAACCATTTGACAAGCAGTCCCCACTATCCCAGATCAAATGGAAAAGCTGAATCAGCCGTGAAGACTGTAAAGACATTATTTCTTAAAAATAAAGATCAGTTCATGGCTTTACTTAATCATAGAAGCACCCCGAATAAAACTGGTACTAGCCCATCACAGGCATTCTTTAACAGAAGAATCAGAACATTGCTGCCTATAGCTAAAAGCCTGTTGAAACCTCAAGTTCTGGATACTCAGAAACATAGAAAAGCGCTGAAAGAAAACCAGAGGAGATCAGCGATTTACTACAACTCCCACGCTAAAGATTTACCTCCCCTTGCTAAGGGTGAAGAGGTGAGACTAAAGTCAAGGTCGCGTGGCCATGAGCGTTGGTAAAAGGGAGTTATAACTCGTCAGTTACAACAACGGTCGTATGAAGTTGAATCGGGCGGAGGAGTTTTATCGCAGAAATAGACTTCACTTACGAAGAATCCCACTGCCTGCTGAAACGAATGCGCCTACACCAACAGGTACGACCGAGCCTGACAACCCCGCACCTGTGGATGCACCCTGCACAGATGAAAGTAGGCCTAATGCTCAGAGACCTGAGAGCCATATAGAAGACGGGTCTCACAGATCGACAACGTATACAACTAGGTCAGGCCGAGTGGTCAAATCCACAAGAACTAGTGACTATGTATATGACTAACCTCAAACACCGGAGGATGTTACATTTATATGTGTATTTATGTTTATGTCTGTTGTATGTGTGTTTGTTTGTTTTCATGTAGTCTCCCTTGTTCTACTGTCAGTATGTTCACGTGTTCACGGTTTACTCTTAAGTGTGTCAGTAGTGTGTATTCACTGTGTATTAGTCTCTGCTGGTTGTTCTCTCCTTGTTTTCACGTTAATAAAAATGGAGTGTAACTTTTAAACATCAGTATTGTTAGTGTATTGTGATAATATAACAGATCTATATAGTTATTAGTTTAAAGCAGTATGAAGAGTACCCTCTTTTGTTAGATAAACAAAATTTAAAAATTAATAAGATAAAAAGAAATACTTTTGTAACTAAGTTATGCACAACAAGGATGTATCTATAAAATATGTTGCATATGATATAGTAAGAAGCCAGACACTCATTCCACAAGCAGGAATACCTCAACATGTTTGCATTTATTACACAATGGCACCTTGTTGCTGGAAACACTCTCAGTTCAAACAAGAAGTTGTTCAACCAAAATATATTTCAGTTGTAAATGTCTCTGAACCCTAAGAGATATTCAAACCTAAGCACCTGGGGCAAGCAATTAACACTGGTAGAATGCTCAAGCTGATGAAGGCTCAATGATGTGCTATGATATTTGATTATTTTACTATAATATATGAATTTTAACCTTTAATTCTGGGTCTGATAAGAAATTGGTAAACAGAAGGAGAAAAGGAAGACAATGAGAATGACTATTGAACTAAAGGATAAATATGTTTATATTTTGATATTTATTTATGACATTTAATTCTTACATATACATGTTTAGTTGTACACTAGAAGAGAAGATAAAAAAAAGTATAGGGAAGGCTGCCTTGACCTTCACTAGACTCAGGTCAAGAGTTTGGGGAAACCAGAAGCTCACTACAGTGACTAAAATGAAAGTCTACAAGGCCTGCGTTATGAGTATGCTACTGTTTGGCAGTGAATTGTGGACCACCTATGCAAAGCAAGAGAGAAAACTAAACTCATTCTATTTGCAATGTCTCCGAAAGATCTTGAAAATCACATGGAAAGAAAGAGTGTGCAATACTGAGATCCTTGCGCGAATAGGTATTCCCAGCATCTTTACAGTCTTAAGAAATCTCTGCCTGCGCTGGCTTGGATATTTTCACCAGATGGAGAACATTCACATCCCGAAAGTCATTTTCTATGGACAACTTGCGACTGGCTCAAGAAAAACTGGTCGCTCCACCCCAGTGAAAAGGACATAATAAAACAGGACCTCAAATCAGTGAACATCAATATTGACTATTGGGAAGACATAGATCTAGATTGCACTAGATGGAGAAAGACAGTGACCAAGAAAGCTATGGACAGCAAAAAAACATGGGCCTCAGCTCTGGAAGAAAAGTATACCATGCAAAAAATGGCCAGCTCCTCTACCACCAAAGCAAAAGCCACCTTAACCTGCGAGATCTGAGGTCGGGAGTGTCTGTCCAAAACAGGGCTCTGCAGCCATGTGAAAAAGTGTGTAAGATGAACCATAGCTGCTCTATGACTGAAGGAGGCCAACCATACACAAGTACATCATATCTGGTCCTAATGGTGTTACATTATTTCTAGCAGGATAAATATTTTTGGTGTTCAAACACATATTTTATGGACCAGAATTGATTTATGAAAAAGAATTGAGTTACCACTATACTATATGCAATAATATAAGCAATGACTGATGCCCACAAGTATAGCATTCTTACCTTGAAACAATTTGGCTCAACCAAAATTATTAAATCAAAATTTGTGTTAGGAGCAAATGGAAAAACTGGAGTTGTCTTTTCTTCTGGTCCCCATGATCCACCTTTCTTGTGTGTTCTGACAACAATATTTTGGTCAGAGCCATAGGCTAGACGCACATCAAAATGTAGTCCATAGTCATGGTTCTCAGAACTCCCAGTGGTCAGGTTGATGGAGAATCTGTTAAGTAAGACATTGTGCTGGCGTAAACATTTTATAGGTATATTAATAGGCTGCTACAAAATCCATATTGTATTGCAACTTATTTTTTGTGTGAAATTACTTGCTTTGAAAAGATGGGGTTACTTTCAGGGAATAACTTAAGATAGCCCTGATGGTGACTTATTTTCTTTTAAAATAATATCAATTATGTTAAATTATACAATACAATAAAAAAAGTTATACTAGTTTAACTCTATCCCTTTGCAGATTTTTGTTTGTCCCATAAAACTTAATGTTTTTTATTCAAATAATTCACACTGAAAGAGTTTAAATGTCTGAGCAAACAAGATTTGATAATGTTATGATCAGTAGAGTAACCTAAGGAGTCTTGGTGTGGGCAGCATTGATTAACATTGACCTCAGGGGATCAATGGCAACTCCCTCAGTGGCATATTTGTTATTAAAATGTTAAAAATAAAAACAATTAGTATTTTTTTGCTAATGTAATTAGATATTCATCAAAAAGGATGATTATTTTAATTCCTAGAAAACAAAATTTGAGTAACAGATTTCCCAAAAGAAATTATTTAATATTTAAAAAAAAACTTTTTTTTTTTTTCATTGATAAGCATTATTTTAAACTTGCTTGGAAAAAAACAAAAAAAAAAGCAAATCAGAATCAGGAACCAACCTTTGTGCATTAGCATTGGGTACTCCACTGATGTAGATCATTTTGCCTGGATGAAGACCACCCGGTATAGCAGTAGTGAAGGGCACAGCCTGTAGATTCAAAAATGTTCAACAAACATAAATAAATTAATGAAATAAGCCTTTGAACAACAACAAATACTATTTAACATTTTTAGTATTGAAAACTGAGAGTTTTCCTTCCTTTTTTTTGTTTAGTTATAATTTTTATTTTTTTGTTTTTTAAATTTAAAAAAATTGTATTTCATTAATAAAATTTGTTATAAAAAATGATGATTATGTCTTACAAAAAAAAATAATGAATAGAAATATCAATTTTACTTATTTTCTTTTTAAAGATAGTTGGATATTTTGTATTTTAAAATAAAATTTTAATTGTTTTAAACTAAATCCATCTTTATTTTTATTTGTTGCTTAAATTATTAGAAATAAAAGTGTTGTCAACTCTTACTCACAGGATTGATAATAGGTGCTCCTATCTGTGGGGGCTAGAGATACAAAGACATTAGACTTGCATTTAATATATTTCAATCAGATTAATTATTTAGCAGACAACAAATAGCAACAACAAATAGCAACAAACAATAACAACACCAAATAGCAATGCTGATTGAAAAATAAAAGCCTTATTAACTGAGCTTATAAAAGCATTCCTTTGCCTATACATACAATAAAAAAAGCAAAGTAAAAGTTTTGGTTTCTATACCATTAGATCATCTATGTTGTTTTAAAAAGTCTGTTGAAATCACTTAAACTTTAGTCTTTCAAAATATATTTGTTAGTACAGACTTCATTAGTGCAAGTTTCTTGTACAAGAGAAAAATGTGCATAGGTCAGATAAGTTAAAATAAAGAGGCCCAGTATGTATGTCTTCAGTTGTAAAGGGTTAATTTTTCTTACTAATGATGTCTCTTATGATCAACTTTAGATGAAAAATTAATTCTCATTTTTTTCTCATGTTGCACCACATGTGTTCCCAGCATGACCCTCCAATATTACCTGATGTCAAAAATTCCATATCACATTACTTGAGGGCTTCCATCTTAGTTTATAATCTATAGTTGCCAGTTATCATCATTAAAATGCTAGACAATATTGTCCACTCTCAATTTTAGCAGTGGGAATTTTTGTTTTATGAAGTGTATAAGAATTTTCTTTTTTCAGTTCTGGTCAGTACCTATTGTCTCTTTATTATCAATATGTCAAGCTGCATTTATCAATCAGATCTTGAATTGGCAGAGAAGGTTATAAGTTTGAATTGCTTGATGTTTACAACTCAAACAGCTAACTAAATTTTGAACTGGGCTCCTTAATGTAGCAGCCATACATTCTCCCTTGCATAACGCCAAGGCTATAAACAACAGCTAATTATCTTTTGAAGAACTTAGCAATGCATCTCTGAACTTAACTTACTAGTACAGGATAAGCTGTGTAGGGTGCAAACTGTTGACATACAATAAGGAAAAAAATAATTAGTTCTGTTGCAATTAAAATAAATGTTACAATTATTTGATACATACATAAAACATCATGACCATTATTATTACCATTAATATTACATTTCTTATAGTATTTTTTTTTTGTTTTTTCATTTCATTGATAATAGAATTATTGTTATTAAAATAGAATATAAAATAAAACTTACTTCTGGAATTTGATAGTTGAAATTTGGCTGAAAATTAAAAAATGACAACAATAAATTAAGAATCTAATATTTCTAATCATTTACTAGTTTACCTAAAATGTTTCATTACAATATATTTCGCCAGTTTCCAATGTATTCCCCAATTTTTCTTATTAACTATAAAACAGCCAATTTAAAGATGCAATTATTATGACTTAATAATTTCGTTTTTGAAGGCATGTCTAAAGCTTTAAAAATATAATCTATATATATAATTCTCTTCATGGCTCAAGAGTTTGGACACCAAGTAATGGAAAGATCACTCTTTTATTTCTGCAAATCGATGGATTTAATTTTAGAGGCAAAAAAAAAAGGGGGGAAGGGGGAGAACATGTAGTATTCATCCGTCACTAAATAGCAGGGCTGGACTTAATCATTTTGACCCAGAAGTCATGGAAAAAGTACAAGTAATGTACTCTGTATTCACCTGTCACTAAATAGCAGAGCCTGACTTAACCATTGTGGGGCCCAATGCGAAACGTTTTTGCAGGGCCCCCTTCGGATAGGGATATGGATAATAAGTGAAAATTAAGAGTTTGTATTAGAAAATATATTCGTATTTGCATTTTATTCATTCTTTACTATGCACAGAATTAGGCTACTACACGAGCCTTGCTTGTGGCGAAGTCATACTGTATATCATAAGAATTCTGTTTCCTACATAGATCACGCTGAATAGCAGGAATTACCAAATGTTAAAATCTATCTATGAGAATTGTTGACCTCAAGTAATTCTTCATTAGTTTGAGACGTGAGAAGCTTCTTTCACTAGATTCTTAAATAACGTTATTGCTTAATTTAGTTTTTTTTTATTGCACGTAGGATTGCTGTTCTCCATATTGAATGACACCCCAAAATGAAATTTTTTTGTCTATATATTTCAGGAGATTTGTATGAGTTTTCAAAAGATTTTAATAATTTCTGGATATTTTTAGGACTTTTTCATATATTTTGTAATTTCAGGAGATTTCCAGGAAGCCCCAGGAAATCTGTTAGAAGTTATAAAAAAGTTTAATTTAAAAATTTATACACCTAGAATTAGCGCGTGTCCTTTGAAAGTGCAGGGCCCACTTCGGTCGCATAGGTTGCAGTGGCCTAAGGCTGGCCCTGCAAAATAGCAGGTATGCTACGCCGCCGGTCGACTAGTATAAAAATAAATGAGAAAAGGTTATTTAAATAGATAAAATAGAATTAATAATTATTTTCTTTTATGTTCATTATTCATAACTATTCTTGTCTAATGATTATAGAATAAAAATTTATTGAAACATACAAACTATGGAAAAGTTTTATTAGTTATTAGCAAACGAAGGGAAGAAAATTAATGACTCGTCCTCAAGATTGAACAAAAATTATGCTACACTGATTAAAGCAATGTTTAGATTAAAATAAATTAGTATGATACTTGATTTATTATATGTACATTGTTGTGCTACAAAATAGGTTTGACATAAAAAAATTAGCATTTGTTTATGTTTTAATGATGTGATAGTAAAAACACAAACTAGAAATAAGGTTGACATAAAAGAAGTTGATAAATTAGCATCTCAGGATTTAATCAAGTTTTTCCATTGAGTACTTTTGGACTTAATTATTTTAGTATAGTGACAGTGACAACAGCAGACGGATTCCTTTTATTACTACATTAAATGTTCTGAATTATCATCACTCTTTATCAACGCATTTTGTTGGATTCTGCCTGTTTTTTACTAGTATTTGTTCATTGAAACTACCTCTGTGTTAGTGAACACTCTACACAAGACACAGCGAAAAGGTTCCCAACAATTGGTGACCCTAATTAGCTTACATGGCTTGCCATGTCACCTGCTTGGAAGTTGCCAGTCAAAGGCCTAGACTGCAGCTAGACCTTGATTTGTTAGCCAAGATGTACAGCCATTAAGCCTAGAATTTGAAGCAGGTAACAAAATAATCTTTTAGGCTCTTGTATGGAGAAGTACAGTATCTAATCTTCTTATCTTATACAATACAGACGTTACTTCAAAAAAGAAGATGATTACGTCCTATGCGTCATGCACTCAGTCATGCAGATTAACCAATGTCTTAAATTCTGCCAAGTCTATGATTTTCCTGGCTAGCTCAGGCAACCTATTCCATGCTCTAATAGCACTAGGGAAGAATGAGTATTTGTACAAATCTGTCCTAACATATGGGATGAGGAATGTGCCTTTATATTTGTGTCTTTCTGAGTATTTTATTAGATTTTGTTTTTGTATTTGAAGATTAGGGTTCAGTATTTTATGTATAATTGCTACTTTACTTTTGAGTCTTCTGTCCTGAAGGCTTTCTAAATTTAGTGATTTTACTAAATGTGTTACTTAGTCAAATGTGAATATTCGTATGTTATGAATCTCACTGCTCTATTTTGTGTCTGTTTCAGTTTCTTAATGTTTTCTTGAGTTGAGGGGTTCCAAACAGAGGATACATATTCTATTATTGGCCTAACCAAGGTTAAATAACATTTTAGTTTTATGTTCTTATTTGATTTATAGACATTTCTTTTAATAAACCCTAATGCTTTCTTTGATTTTTTGAGGCTCAGTATTGAAACAGTTGCCTAATAATTTATTCAAGGAAAAGAGAATTGCCGTCCTGTCGCAATCATTTTGTGATAGAAAAACAAACATTGAAGGTCACTGTACAAATTCAAGATTGACCGTTAAGATCAGCCTGAAGGACTTTGCTTTTGCTATGAAGAAGTCTAACCTGGCACCTACTTCACATAAGTTTGTATAGTGTAATACTACTAAACTGTGTTGAGAAATAGTGAAATCTGCACTACATAGTATATAAGAGCAGGACAGTTAGTTGACTTGACCACAGTATCCGAGCATACATACCCCACTTTCAGCTTTGCTGCTAGGACAGACAGTAGTGAGGAAAGTGCTTAGGCTCCAAACTGACCAGAAAATTGTTGTCAATTAGAAAGAAGATAAGTGTAGTACTTTTTGCTAGAATATGTAGATTATGTAGGATTCTAACTAGTGGCCACTTGTGGACCATTGCTAGATTATTGCTGCCAGGTTGAATTGTGGTTGATCGGGGGGGGGGGGGTATACTTAAATTCAGGAATACTCTAGCAAGAAGCCTTTAATATTGTTAGCGTTAGCCTAGTAAACTCTTTACAAAGGACACAGAGAGATGGTTCCAGCAGCATGAAATAAATTTATTTATGGTATTAAATATATTTATATATCTATATTAATAAATGGTAAGTAAAAGAGTCTGGCATGCAAATTGTTGCATTAGGTTATTTTATACAATGTATTATAAAATAAAACTTACAGGAGGTGGCTGGAAGGCTGTCTAATATTTTTTAGAAGACAAAAAATATATTTAATTTAAACTTATGTAAACACAAAAATTAAAAAGATTTAACTATATGAATTTATTTTTTATTGTATAAAAAACATGCAAACAATACATTGGTTATCAACTCGAAAGTAACTGTTTTTCTATTTGAAATATACAATATTGTACCGCAGGGACTATATGGTGGCAATATAATATATATATATATACTGGTAGATCAATACCCTCAAAGATATTTACTTTTCAATTCAGGGTGTAATAAAAGGCAAGATCTATTAATAAAGAAATAAACATTTTAGTGCTTGTTAAAACCAAAACTTTTACAATTTGATGACCATTGCATAATAATCATTGATAACATTCTTAGACTGTTTAATATTACTACAATTCTCATTAAAATGTTATCATGTTAATATTTATTAGCCATACCATGTTATGCATGACCCACATTTTTCAATCAGTAACAATTTCAACAAATTTATTGTTGAACAAAAGAATGCTACAGTACATACCAATTGTCCATTAGTTAATTGTATAAAGTGGACAGCAATTTCCCCAGAGAGAAACAAGTGATTCACTCTCTCAACAGGTAATCGATGGTTGAAAGTGCTCACTTGGGCATTGTTGTATAAAATCTGGAAATAAAATAGCATAAAAAGCATTTTAAAATGAATGAATCTAAGTTTAACAAGTAACACAAGAACAAATTTGTTTTTTTTAAAAGACCATTTCTCCTTTAAGAAGCTGATGACTTTTTGTAAGAGCAATTTTTGTCATTCACTAAGAGCAAAAAGGGAATATGTTTGTTATAAATTTCAAAACCAAAGAAATCATAATTGATTTTCGTAGTGAAAAGAAGGAAAATGATATTATTTTCTGTAGCTGGAAAGAGTATTTTAAATGGTGCAAACTTTTAAATACCTTGGTACTATCTTAGACAACAAATTTAATTTTACTACAAATACTGATTATATCAGCAAAAAAGGGTAGCAAAGATTACAATTACTGTGAAAAACTGTCCTCGTTTAATGATAGCAAAAAAGCCTTGGCTATGTTTTTTCTGCAATATTTTAAGTTTTAAGATCACTGCGTATTGCAATCTGAACAATAAAAATAAGCTTCATAGAATCCTAAATGCTGCTGGTAAAGTCATTGGATGTTTGAGACAAACATCAATAAAAAAAGATAAAAAGATTCTAGAAAAAAAATCACCCTTAAGTCAGGATTTTGTGATTTTACTATCACAAAAGAAATACAAGACTCCGATAGCAAAGACAAACAGACACAAAAACTCTTTTGTTCCCCTGGCAATCAAGTCATTAAATAGAAACAATATTATAAACTTTTTACATGCAATTTATGAGTGAGTCTGGTGTGAATGTACATTTTGTTTTTTTATATTTATAATGTTTTGATAGGTGTATTGCACAAATTGGAAGACACATTTCCTTACAGACAATAAAGATTATTATTATTATAATTTAAATAAAATATTTTTACCCCCCCCTCCCCCACCTTTCCCAAATCCAAATTTAAATTATTTTCTATTTATACTTTCAAATAAATTATAATGGTAAAACCCAAGTTTTCCCTGTGAAGCCAACAGACTCATAATTCTTTTCTCAATTTCTAGAAAAATCCTTACAGTTGTTTTTGAGATTCATGTCCAGGTTCTGACTCCATTAAAAATTTGAAAGCGGATATAGAGGAATTGTAAAAATAAAATCACTGATCATAAAATGCATGTTTAATTTTTTTAAAATTTTAAGTGATTTAAAAATCAGTTAATTAAAATTTATTCTTGTGAATGGAGTGTTTTAGTATATTTTCTTAAATACATATTTACTGTACACGAATGTGTAAAATGGTATAATAAAATTGCACATCCTTCATTAATAACAAACATAGTAATGAAATTTATTAAGAGATATGCTACAAGTTATTTAATTTGAATTTAAATTTTTTTTTTTTTTAACATCTAAATCAAGTTTCTGAAAAACTTTTTGCATTATAAATTTTTAAAAGTTAAAGAAAAAAAATTATTGCACTTCTGAAAGATAAATATGTTTAGAATTTTACACAGTAAAACTGAAAACAATTTTTAAGATAAAGTCAGAAAAGCTAAATGGATTATATAACCAATATGATGATATATATATATGATGATATATATATAGGTATATATATATATATTGTATGCTCTAAAAACCTGTTAACTTTTTTGTTTGTTTTTTTAAATAAAGTTAGCCCTAACCGAAAACTACATTTAAAAAAATCTACCTGATAACCTTGTTGGGTAACTTTGATGCGGAATTCAAAATTTTGATCTTTGCTGCAGGGCAGTGTGGCATCAATTTCTTCTTTTCCCCATTTCCCTCCTTGTTTATCATTCTTGACAACTTTATTTTGATCAAATCTTGGGTTGTAATGCAGAGCAACATCTTGGTCCAAGTTAGGGCCAGAGCACAGATTGATGCTGAAACTAAAATTTAAAAAAAAAATTCATAACACTATTACTGTCGATAATATTATAAAAAATCATCACTCTATCTAGCATGTTTGACTTCTGGTATATTTCAAAATAATTCAAACAATTCAGGTTAATCGGGCCACCATTTATTCAGATAGAATTCTAAATTTCTGAAACAAATCCTATTATACTATTGAATCTGGTTAATCTAACACCCGGTAATTATGACCATAATGTTTGCAGTAAGATGTGGTCTGATTAACTGGATTTGACTGCAATATGTTGAATCTAGTCTTATTTTCACTTTTGCATTAACATTTATTGTGTATGTGTCTTAGAGTGCTAGGACTATGAATTCATTTTAAATATGGCTATCGTTTGTCTCCACTGCTTAAAGAATCAATGGCATTTTTTTTAGTATATTTTTCCTAACTTTATAAATACCATTAAATCCTTCTCCTCACTATTTAATTAGAAAGTTGAGTAAATTTAACAAATTCTAACCAACCACTTTGAAAATTAAATCTACTGTAGCCTAATTAGGCCTACTCACTGCATGTTAAAAAATTGAATCATACAATGGGTATTCACCTTTTAACATTAGGTAAAGTTTTGCCCACTACAAGAATATCAGTTCCTGGTAGAATAGGTGGCAGCTGGGCTGAATAGGGAATTGTTATCTGAAGAACATATATATCAAATGTTTACATTGCATGATACTGCCTATTTCTATATATTTATTGAATTGGTAATAACGAATAAAATAAAACAAATGCTATAATAATATTATTAGTAACCTTACTTGATAAGTTTCGTACAATCCAGGACCTCTTTGTTCTAGAACTGAAACAAAAAAAAAAAAGATTTTTTTCCCACTGGTTCTAACTAATAAACATTTTTATATCATGGTCAGCAAACGCATTATACAGCTGGCTAGCCTTAGCAGGAGCGATTATTTTTCTCTTAATATAGGAATGATTGATAATTTTTTTTTTAATTGAACAATTTTTTTTTTACCCCACGCCAACTCTTTACTACCCCTCCACCCCACTCTCCCGAAAATAAAATCTGGTTAAGTGAAAGTATAATACTACTTAAGAGTATTTAAAATTTAAATGATGGAGACACAGACTTGGAAGACGGTTCTCAGAATGAATGTCCATTTCTTTATTTAACTCTTTCATCATGAATAGTGAGAATAGCCTCTGATGAATGTACTCAGGTTATAGAATATCACTTCAGACCAATTTCATTTTCACATTAATATGTACCAAAAAATTATAATCAACTAGATGTTTTTTTTTCTTAAAAATATACATAAACTGTCAAATTTCTAGGAAAATCATTATAGCAGTTTTCAAGATCCATTTCCACCAAGGTTTCACTCATGAATTTGTAAGCTGAATAGAGGAATTGTAAAAATGCTATTAAAGTCACACTTTCGCACAGAAAAAAAACCTTCTGGGTACGCAACGAGTGAGTGGATGCGATTCTCAAAAACGTTTCTAACGTAATCATTTGCAAAAATGTTTTTGTTAAACTATAAAAGGAAAACAGAGTCGGGGTCGTTGGTTGTTAGTCAGTAGTTAGGTTTATTAGGTTATCAGTCATTGCTCATTATTCATAATTAATTGCTTAACTTTTGACAAATTTTGTCAGTCGCGCTAGCATAGTACCTGTATGATTTATGCAAAAGATTTTTGTTTTAAGTAAATTTTGTTCACAGTTTGGATTGTTCATTTTAATTGCTTAAGTTTGAAGATATTAACGTCTAATCGAATTAATGACATCACGGACTTTCTTCAGTGTCTTACTAAATTGGCTCCTCTGAGTCTGTAGATGTTACGTTACTTTGAGAGATACTATTCACGTAATGTAATAATATGATAAACACAACAATCAAATAAAAACAATCACAGTAGTAGGCAATGTATAATTATAATAGTTCTATATGCTTTATCAATAGTAAATTCATTTAAACGTTACTACCTGCAGATGCCATGACTGTTTAGCTTGGTCAGCACAGATTGAACCAATACCTAAGAATGAGATGCCAAATTTCGGTACACACAGTGTTTTCACACAGCCAAGGATGAGTAGTGATGGGAGAATGTCAGATCACACCACTGCTTGGTACTCCACCTACGCCCCTCTCTCTCTCTCTCTCCCTGTCTCTGTGTACTTAGGTTACCTGCAAGGTAAATATTGAAGGCTAGTAAATGGTTTCAACTTTTGACCCATTCACACCAATTCAACATAAAGAGAAAAATTATAATTAGACTGTTTTTTGTTCTAATATTCGAGCTGACAAAAGTGAAGTGAACACTGGTGTTAGAGTTTTACATGACAGAAGTGAAGTGAACACTAGTGTTAGAGATTTACATAACAGAGAAGACAAAAGCTCAAAACATCTCACAAAGGTAGACTACATGGCAGAGAGATATAAGAGAAGGGACACGACACACTGGCCAGACCTCACAAAGGTAGACTACATGGCAGAGAGATATGAGAGAAGGGACACGACACACCGGCCAGACCTCACAAAGGTAGACTACATGGCGGATATATGAGAAAGGGGCACAACACACTGGCCAGACCTCACAAAGGTAGACTACATGGCGAATATATGAGAGAGGGGCACGACACACTGGCCAGACCTCACAAAGGTAGACTACATGGCAGAGAGATATGAGAGAAGGGACACGACACACTGGCCAGACCTCACAAAGGTAGACTACATGGCAGAGAGATATGAGAGAAGGGACACGACACACCGGCCAGACCTCACAAAGGTAGACTACATGGCGGATATATGAGAGAGGGGCACGACACACTGGCCAGACCTCACAAAGGTAGACTACATGGCGGATATATGAGAGAGGGGCACGACACACTGGCCAGACCTCACAAAGGTAGACTACATGGCAGAGAGATATGAGAGAAGGGACACGACACACTGGCCAGACCTCACAAAGGTAGACTACATGGCAGAGAGATATGAGACAAGGGACACGACACACTGGCCAGACCTCACAAGGGTAGACTACATGGCAGAGAGATATGAGAGAAGGGACACGACACACTGGCCAGACCTCACAAAGGTAGACTACATGGCAGAGAGATATGAGAGAAGGGACACGACACACTGGCAAGACCTCACAAAGGTAGACTACATGGCGGATATATGAGAGAGGGGCACGACACACTGGCCAGACCTCACAAAGGTAGACTACATGGCAGAGAGATATAAGAAAAGGGACACGACACACTGGCCAGACCTCACAAAGGTAGACTACATGGCAGAGAGATATGAGAGAAGGGACACGACACACCGGCCAGACCTCACAAAGGTAGGCTACATGGCGGATATATGAGAGAGGGGCACGACACACTGGCCAGACCTCACAAAGGTAGACTACATGGCGGATATATGAGAGAGGGGCACGACACACTGGCCAGACCTCACAAAGGTAGACTACATGGCAGAGAGATATGAGAGAAGGGACACGACACACTGGCCAGACCTCACAAAGGTAGACTACATGGCAGAGAGATATGAGGGAAGGGACACGACACACTGGCCAGACCTCACAAAGGTAGACTACATGGCGGATAAATGAGAGAGGGGCACGACACACTGGCCAGACCTCACAAAGGTAGACTACATGGCAGAGAGATATAAGAGAAGGGACACGACACACTGGCCAGACCTCACAAAGGTAGACTACATGGCAGAGAGATATGAGAGAAGGGACACGACACACCGGCCAGACCTCACAAAGGTAGGCTACATGGCGGATATATGAGAGAGGGGCACGACACACTGGCCAGACCTCACAAAGGTAGACTACATGGCGGATATATGAGAGAGGGGCACGACACACTGGCCAAACCTCACAAAGGTAGACTACATGGCAGAGAGATATGAGAGAAGGGACACGACACACTGGCCAGACCTCACAAAGGTAGACTACATGGCAGAGAGATATGAGAGAAGGGACACGACACACTGGCCAGACCTCACAAAGGTAGACTACATGGCGGATATATGAGAGAGGGGCACGACACACTGGCCAGACCTCACAAAGGTAGACTACATGGCAGAGAGATATGAGAGAAGGGACACGACACACTGGCCAGACCTCACAAAGGTAGACTACATGGCGGATATATGAGAGAGGGGCACGACACACTGGCCAGACCTCACAAAGGTAGACTACATTGCAGAGAGATATGAGAGAAGGGACACGACACACTGGCCAGACCTCACAAAGGTAGACTACATGGTTGAGAGATACGAGAGAAGGAACACGACACACCGGCCAGACCTCACAAAGGTAGACTACATGGCAGAGAGATACGAGAGAAGGAACACGACACACCGGTAAGACCTCACAAAAGTAGACTACATGGCAGAGAGATATGAGAGAAGGGACACGACACACCGGCCAGACCTCACAAAGGTAGACTACATGGCAGAGAGATATGAGAGAAGGGACACGACACACTGGCCAGACCTCACAAAGGTAGACTACATGGCAGAGAGATATGAGAGAAGGGACACGAGACACTGGCCAGACATCACAAAAGTAGACTACATGGCAGAGAGATATGAGAGAAGGGACACGACACACCGGCCAGACCTCACAAAGGTAGACTACAAGGCAGAGAAATAAGAGAGAGGGACACGACACACTGGCCAGACCTCAAAAAAGGTAGACTACATGGCAGAGAGATATGAGAGAAGGGACACGACACACTGGCCAGACCTGTCTAATTAATCACTTTTAACCTTAAATCTATTTTTAAGGTTCCTTCCATAGGCATATATGACATATAAATATATAGCTAGTCTCGGTGTTTGTAGGCCAAGACATAAAACACTGTAATTTGATCATACAGTTTTCGTGGAACGGGAAATGTAAAAAGGAGGGGGGGGGGGTGACTGTGGATTAAGAGGCAATGAGGCGGAGAAAAAGTAATATAGTCTTCTTGTTGACGTAATTTAGCTACACACCAACAAATATATTCCTGCATTCTGTTTGGCCGAGAGTCATTGAAAGATGTTTAAAAATACTTTTACATATTTGATCTCGCAAGACCTTCATTTAGAGAACAGTACCAGGAAAAAGAAGAAAAGTGATGGTAAGACAACATACAAGAATGGACGCGCCTTTCAATTCAAAGCAAAAGACAGAGGAATGATTAAAGACTGTAGACAGATCACGTGTGTTGACTTAACTGTTGAACATACTAAGAGCTAGGTGAAGATAAAGAAGATATTTGATTTTAAATGCGTTTAATACATGTAATTGTCTGGTCACTAGTAGAAGTAGAGGCTTACCAGACAACTGCATGAACAGAAGTAGAGGCTTACCAGACAACTTCACGTACAGAAGTAGAGAGTTACCAGACAACTGCACGTACAGAAGTAGAGGGTTACCAGACAACTGCACGTACAGAAGTAGAGGGTTACCAGACAACTGCACGTACAGAAGTAGAGGGTTACCAGACAACTGCACGTACAGAAGTAGAGGGTTACCAGACAACTGCACGTACAGAAGTAGAGGGTTACCAGACAACTTCACACTCAGAAGTAGAGAGTTACCAGACAACTTCACGTACAGAAGTAGAGGGTTACCAGACAACTGCACGTACAGAAGTAGAGAGTTACCAGACAACTTCACGTACAGAAGTAGAGAGTTACCAGACAACTGCACGTACAGAAGTAGAGAGTTACCAGACAACTGCACGTACAGAAGTAGAGGGTTACCAGACAACTGCACGTACAGAAGTAGAGAGTTACCAGACAACTGCACGTACAGAAGTAGAGTTACCAGACAACTGCACGTACAGAAGTAGAGGGTTACCAGACAACTGCACGTACAGAAGTAGAGAGTTACCAGACAACTTCACGTACAGAAGTAGAGAGTTACCAGACAACTTCACGTACAGAAGTAGAGAGTTACCAGGCAATTGCACGTACAGAAGTAGAGAGTTACCAGACAACTGCACGTGCAGAAGTAGAGAGTTACTAGACAACTTCACGTACAGACGTAGAGGGTTACCAGACAAAATAAAAAGATTCTGTCTTTTGTCCACTGAGAGTTGATCAGCGAAAACGTTTTTTAATCGTTAAAATTTGCACACACACACACACACGCGCACACACACACAAAATGATGATAACAGATCACGAAAAGCTCCGAGTTAAAAGCTGTAGTTAAACATATGTTCATGAAGACGGTTGTAGAAAAAACAAACTTGTCATCTTTCTGCTTTGAGTGCTTCAACTAGATGATGGGAAAGATTGAAGTCCATAGATTGATATAATGGAATCACAGTAAATAACAGAGTGAAAGCCGGACATTTGAACATAACAACGTCTGTCGAACGGAGAACACCACCCCCAAAGTGAAGATATGTATTAGCTTTGCCGGATAACCCAATAGTTGTAGAGCAAACTTGATAATGTGTCATTTCTTCCACCTGGAATTAATTAATTAAAAACCCATTAAGTACTTTTTTCAAAAACAAATTATAGTAGTGTGTATGGTCGTATTCTATATATAGATATAGTTTATACCCATGCTATCTTTAAAAATAGTTTATAAAAAAACTATCAATAAATTTTTAAAAATAGGTATAGAATCTATATGTAAAAAAAAGTTGGTAAAGATGTGAGTGTGTAGGCTCAGGGACTCACTATTGTTATTTTTTTTTAGACTGACTCACTCACAGACGTAGCTTCTATCAGCCATTATAAGGTACCTAGGTAATAAATGACACTCTCAAAACTGTATTGACTCTTTCATTAATCACTTATTTAACTCATATTAATAGCATACAATGTAAAAAGAAATTGTGAAATGTGATGAAAAGAGAAATATATTATCCAAGCTGGCATCATCATTCAAACATCGTGAATGTTGTAAAATAAGTTTATACCGGAAGTACCTCGACTCACATTTTGGAGTTGAACGAAACTTATGCTTAGTTACCCTTAGTGTTGGCAGTCCTGTATATATATAGCATGGGCGTAGCCGGTGGGGGGGGGGGGTTAAACCTCCAACCCCCGAAATGAAATCCACCCCCCCCCGCAGGGAGGGGGGAGACGTGCCTTAGTGACTAATTTTTTGCTTTGATTTTGTTTATTTTAGGTGAGATTTTAATACTAAACCATCACTTGCCCCAGCGCAGCCAAGAGGTTTTGAGTTTAAAACCCCTACCAAGGGGTTTTGAGTTTAAAACCCCCTACCAGGGGTTTTTGTAGTTAAATCCCCCTCTTCTATAAAACTAAACAAAAAAATGCAAGCGACAATCCTCAAATTCCAATAGCACAGTAAAGGAAGATTTTGATTTTAATCCGCCTCCAAAATGTAAGATAAACCCCCTCTTCAATATAAAAAAAAGCAAATTTCGCACTCAAAATGTTATGAGCGTAGGTAAATGGGTTTTGACTCAGTTTAAAGTTTAAAACTCCCCTCCAGTGAAGTTTGAAGCTAAAAAATACACCTTCAATTAAAAAATTACACAATCTACAAGCTATGAGCGTATAAAAGGGGTTTTGAGTTTAAATCCCCCCGCCAGCGGATTGGAAGATAAAAAATACATCTTCAATGTTAAAAAAAGCAAATTACGCACTCAAAATGCTATGAGCGTTGCCAAAAGGGGTTTTGAGTTTAAATCCCTCTTCAGAAGGGTTTGATGCTAAAAAATACCTCTTCAATATAAAACAAGATTACACAGAGAGTTTGTGTTACCACACAAACTCATTGCAGAGGCGGCCCCCGTAGGAGACGGATCCCTGTCGGATCCGCATATTCGCTGGTCGACGGAGGATGGCATCGAGCAGGGTATGAAACCGAGACCGTAGAGATAATCAGTCCTGCGCTCTAACCGCACGACCAGGCATTGCTCTTCATCTAATGACAAACTGCTTACAAACTTATAGCTTATAACTTACTATTGATAATATACCTACACCTTACGGAATGACAACTACCGGATGTGTACAATATGTCAGAAGATCGATTTTAGATAATCTTTTGGTATTGAGCATTTTCATTTAAATGAAACTAGAATGAGCATGTAGATCTATCTAAATTACACTACTAATTTAGCACTCTCAATATCTATATCTACTAGATCTAGATCTAAAATATATATTTGGGATAATGTAGATGTAATTTAGATAAGATTTATATTTAAAAAAAACTAGATAATCAATTAATAGACTAATTGCAATATGAAATATTAAAATAGTAGATTAGTTTTAGTATTTTATAACTGCAATATTGACATATTGACACTCTAGACTTTAGAAATAAAAATCTACACTTTAAGCCTAGAAATTAAAATTATAGATCTTGATCTAGTCTAAATCATGGCTGTCTGGTAGTGCGGTTTGCTCGCTGGACTGTCGTTTGGATTCATCGATGGTCCCAGGTTCAAACCCTGCCCGCTCCCATCCCCCGTTGTCCTACGGGAGGTTTGGACTACAGCTCTGAAGGAACACCCGAAACATGTAAAACAACAAACATTCTAAACTAGTCCAAGAAATTCTAGATCTTGATTCTATAATGATTTTAATTAGAACTTAAATCTAGATCTAGTTTTAAAAACCTAGCTCTAGTGTAAAAAAAAATCTAGATCTAGTGTAAAAAATATAGATTAGATCTAAATCTAGCTATTATGTCTTTTTTAAAATGCGAGTCACATCTTATCTTATATAATACAGACGTTACTTCAAAAAAGAAGATGATTACGTCTTACGCGTCATGCATTTATTTATGCATATTAACCAATGACTTAAATTCTGCCAAGTCACTGGTTTTCCTGGCTAGCTCAGGCAACCCATTCCATGCTCTAATAGCACTAGGGAAGAAGGAGTATTTGTACAAATTTGTCCTAGCATATGGGATGAGGAATGTGCCTTTATCTTTGTGTCTTTCAGAGTATTTTATTAGATTTTGTTTTTGTATTTGAAGATTATGGTTCAGTGTTTTATGTATAATTGCTACTTTACTTTTGAGTCTTCAGTCCTGAAGGCTTTCTAAATTTAGTGATTTTACTATAGGTGTTACTCTAGTCAAATGTGAATATTCATTTGTTATGAATCTCACTGCTCTATTTTGTGTCTGTTTCTTAATGTTTTCTTGTGTTGAGGGGTCCCAAACAGAGGATGCATATTCTATTATTGGCCTAACCAAGGTTAAATAACATTTTAGTTTTATGTTCTTATTTGATTTATAGAAATTTCTTTTAATAAATCCTAATGCTTTGTTTGATTTTTTTATAGTTTCATCAATATGTGGATTCCATGACAGTTTTTCATTTATTATAACACCTAGGTATTTTGCGTTTTTAGTATGTGTTACTGGTTTGCCATGAATAAGATAAGTGGAATTAATTTGTTTTAGTTTTTTTGTTACTCTTCACAACTGACATTTTTCTGGGTGGAAAGACATGCTCCAATTTGATTCCCATTTCTGTAATTCATCTAATTCTCTTTGTAAAATATCTGTCTTGTGTTGTTTTTATTGTTCTATTTTGTGTCTGTTTCTTAATGTTTTCTTGTGTTGAGGGGTCCCAAATGGAGGATGCATATTCTATTATTGGCCTAACCAAGGTTAAATAACATTTTAGTTTTATGTTCTTATTTGATTTATAGAAATTTCTTTTAATAAATCCTAATGCTTTGTTTGATTTTTTTATAGTTTCATCAATATGTGGATTCCATGACAGTTTTTCATTTATTATAACACCTAGGTATTTTGCGTTTTTAGTATGTGTTACTGGTTTGCCATGAATAAGATAAGTGGAATTAATTTGTTTTAGTTTTTTTGTTACTCTTCACAACTGACATTTTTCTGGGTGGAAAGACATGCTCCAATTTGATTCCCATTTCTGTAATTCATCTAATTCTCTTTGTAAAATATCTGTCTTGTGTTGTTTTTATTGTTCTATATGTTATGCAATCGTCTTCAAATAATCTGACTTTTGTTCCTGAATAATGCAATTTGGTAAATCATTTATGTAAATTAAAAATAGTAGTGGACCCAAGACTGTTCCTTGAGGTACACCTGAGTTTACTGTTATCAGTGTTAATTTAGAGCCATTTATTATTACAGTTTGTTCTCTCCCTATCAGAAAATCTTTAATCCACTGATGCAGTGAACCATTAATGCCAAAATATTTTAATGGCTTTTTAATGATTTGATCTAAACTTAGGTTGTGTAAAGTTTCTATGAAAAGCTCATTTATGTCCTTAAGGTTTTGGTGTTTATCTATGGTTAGTGTTTTCCAATTTATATCAGGTAGGTTGAAATCACCCATAATCCAAAAAACTGCATTTTTATTTGTCTCTTTAAGTGTAGTAATCTGATTACATAGTTCCTGCATGTATTTTAAACTAGAATTTGGTGGTCTGTAACTGCTGCCTATTATTAGGGATGTTGAGGTGGTATTAATTTTACAAAATGTTGATTCTATATTTTTTGAGTAAGGTAAGGTAATTTCTTCAGCTATAAGAGTGTTTTTTATTGCTAAAAGAACTCCTCCATGATTATCAGCCCTATCTTTTCTAAAAATTTCATAATTACTATTGAAAATTTCTGCATTATAAATTTCAGGATGTAGCCAAGTTTCTGTTAGTGCAATTATGTCTGGTTTCTCACATTCTAATTAAATTTCTAAGTCTGCTGTTTTGTTCCCAATGCTTTGAAAATTTATTACTAAGGTTTTAAGGTATTTTGGTATTACTTCTTTTGTAGGTTTGTTTAGTGAGGCTGTTGTATTAATTTTAGTAGATTTAGGTTTAACAGGAGTGGATCTGGCTATTGGTTGGTGAGTTTGGTTTGGGATGGTGTTTAGGATATTGTATGGGTTAGAAGTGTCTGCATCAAAGGAATCAAACAGTCCTGATGTAAACTGAGGTAACCCACACGGTACATAGTGCCATGATGCGTCTTTGTTGCCTAAGGCATAATACACAGGTGTATTCATATGGAGACATGATGCATGGTACCATTCATCGCAGGTGTCACATTGAATGGCTTTCTGTTTCATGGTGCATACTTTTTTGCAGATGTTGCATCTATCTTTAGATCTAGGACCTGAATTTGACTCTACATATCCTGCTATTAATATTAACAGTGATAGGTATTTATTTCTGCTGTGTCTGATAGAGAACTTCCATTTGTGATGGGTGATCTTCTTTAATGTTATGGATGTGTATGTTAGGTTATTTTTGAAGTTGCATTGATCTAGAGTGTGATGATTGATTATGACTGTTGTTTCCTTTTTAAGTTTAGTGTTGACTAAGGTAGATCTAGTTCTATAATCAGCTAGTGTGTATTTAGTAAGTATTAGGATAAATAGCCAGAGCAATTTCATGATGACTGTTGTTGATTTTAGTTTTTAAAGGTCTAGTCTAAATGCCTAAGTTAAGTCTAAGTCTAAATTAAATTAATCAAATGGTTTATTAAATTCAAAATATGGACCTAGACTAGATCTAATTCTAGACCAATATATTTACGTGTATAACTAACTATATAGAATATTACTATTAGTTATTATTATTAGTATTAGTAGATGATTAGTAGATCTAAAGCCTTAATTAAAGTCTAAGTCTAACACGAGGTTTAATAAACATTACTATACCGAGTTGTTTTAGCATTTAAAGAATTTATTCCATATGACGTCAAATGAAAAAAATCCACTACGTCATACAACCTAGTTAAACTAAAAAAATATCATCTATACGAGCAGCTTGTTGAGGGTTCATAGACATTGGTGCACCGAGGGATTTCTTTTAGCATTTCATTTAAAGAATAAACTCCATATGACGTCAAAGGAAAAAAAATCCATTACGTCACCGTCCTAGTTAGACTAAAAAAGGTCATCTATACCAGCAGCTTGTCGAGTGTTCATAGACATTGGTGCATTTCATTTCATGGGCAAGTTAGACTTGATATATATATATATCTATCGTTTCTAGTAAATTACTTTCTTATTTTAAATTCCTGAATAACCTATTGTCGATATTTAAAAAAAAAAAAAAATTATTTGACATAAATTTGTTTTAAGTTTAAAATTCGGAACAATTGATATTGATAAATAAACTATAGTGACGAAGTGTCAAAGAATATAAGTGTAATATTAGTCAATTATGCGATTTCAAACCATCATTTGACATAATTTATTTTTTTTATAAAACAATATCCGGAACAAATTTATAGTTAATGAAATATAAATCAATATAGATATTTTTATTTAGCATTTATATGCTATTTACATTAAAAAAAAAACGAACAATATATTAAAGATCATGTGTTTCTTGCAATGTTTAAGCATGGAAATAAAATCTAAAAGTTAGAAGAGCCTCTAGTTTTATTTGTTAATCTAATCGTGATGGACAGACCGACAAACAGACAAAACGCACAAAAATAATCTTCTTTTATTCGGATGGGGGCACTAAACATAAAAATAAATAAAATCTGATTTTTTTTTTTAAAGTTTAAGGAATTGGTTTAGCACTGCACCATATTGCGACGTTACGTTTTACGTTTTAGAATTGGTGTATTTTTTTGAAAAAATCGCTTCCATAATTAATTTTATAAATTAAACGGTTTGCTTTTAGAAAACCAAAAGTAGCCGTTGCACCTAAACTTTTCAAGCCGCATTTAATGATGAAATATTATTTTTCATATCTCTTCTAGTTTTCGAGATCTGAGTGTGACAGACGGACAAACGGACAGACGGACATTTTGCACAAACCTAATAGCGGCTTTTTCCCCTTACGGGGGCCGCTAAAAAGCAAATTACACACTAAAATTATTTAAGCGTAGCCAAGCCAATTGGTGGATTTGAGTTTAAACTCCTCTCCTTCAGATGGATTTGAGTTTAAAATCCCCCCTAAATGAGGTTTTGAATTAAAAAACAACTACAACTAGATCTAAGTCCTGAGATTTTTTAGCTTAAAACCCCCAACAGATGATTTTGACGATAAAACTTCCCTTTTCGATATAAAATCTAAAGCAAACTACAGCCACCTAATTCCAAGAGCGAAATCAAGAGAGGTTACACATTTCTACCAGTGGCGGGGCTTCATTAATAAAGTGCAGTTAATAGTCATCTGCCAAAATTGAAAAACACTAAATGTGGCTCAACAAAGATGGCTAAGACAGACTATTAGAGTCAGTTATAGAGATCGGGTCTAAATCAAGGAAATTCCATGCCGAACTGGGAGTCGACCCCTTAGTAAGATTGTGACAGAACGTCGCATGAGGTTTGGGGGACATGCTCTTCGACAAAATGAATTACGCATAATAAGATTTTCGATGACATCCTAGTACACACATTCATGAAGGTCCTCAGAGCAGGTGGGAAGAGGCTTCAGACATTACCAGTGACAGATTTTTGTGGAAACAGCTTGACGGCAAATGCGCCGAACGACGCGGGAGGGTCTAAGTCAGTAAGAATAGCACATTAGAGTTTTGAAATAAGACTTTTTAATAGCAGGAAAATGCACTGAAGATACCTAAGAATATGCATTTTGTTGGCTTTCAACACCAGAAATAGTGCTTGGCGGCGGGGCTCTGCCCCGCGCTGGGGGAGCTCCTAGCGCTCTCCCAGACCTCCTTGCTAGCAATGGTTGTGAGTCAACAATTTTTCCACTAGCTACAGGAAGAACAATACACACACACACATACATACATACAAATATTTTCTATCGGGGGGGGGGGGGGGAGAAAAAAAAATCCCCCCCCTAAACCCCCCACGAAAAAAAATCCTGGCTACGTCCATGATATATCGTTTATGGTATGTATATCACTGTGAATCGATCAGTCGCGGATAAGAATTTATTTCCAGTGTAGATCTAATCTAGAAGTCTCTCTGCCCTCTAGTCATTGAAGAGTTTAATACTAGATCTAATCTAGAAGTCTCTGCCCTCTAGTCATTGAAGAGTTTAATACTAGATCTAATCTAGAAGTCTCTGCCCTCTAGTCATTGAAGAGTTTAATACTAGATCTAATCTAGAAGTCTCTGCCCTCTAGTCATTGAAGAGTTTAATACTAGATCTAATCTAGAAGTCTCTGCCCTCTAGTCATTGAAGAGTTTAATACTAGATCTAATCTAGAAGTCTCTGCCCTCTAGTCATTGAAGAGTTTAATACTAGATCTAATCTAGAAGTCTCTGCCCTCTAGTCATTGAAGAGTTTAATACTAGATCTAATCTAGAAGTCTCTGCCCTCTAGTCATTGAAGAGTTTAATACTAGATCTAATCTAGAAGTCTCTGCCCTCTAGTCATTGAAGAGTTTAATACTAGATCTAATCTAGAAGTCTCTGCCCTCTAGTCATTGAAGAGTTTAATACTAGATCTAATCTAGAAGTCTCTGCCCTCTAGTCATTGAAGAGTTTAATACTAGATCTAATCTAGAAGTCTCTGCCCTCTAGTCATTGAAGAGTTTAATACTAGATCTAATCTAGAAGTCTCTGCCCTCTAGTCATTGAAGAGTTTAATACTAGATCTAATCTAGAAGTCTCTGCCCTCTAGTCATTGAAGAGTTTAATACTAGATCTAATCTAGAAGTCTCTGCCCTCTAGTCATTGAAGAGTTTAATACTAGATCTAATCTAGAAGTCTCTGCCCTCTAGTCATTGAAGAGTTTAATACTAGATCTAATCTAGAAGTCTCTGCCCTCTAGTCATTGAAGAGTTTAATACTAGATCTAATCTAGAAGTCTCTGCCCTCTAGTCATTGAAGAGTTTAATACTAGATCTAATCTAGAAGTCTCTGCCCTCTAGTCATTGAAGAGTTTAATACTAGATCTAATCTAGAAGTCTCTGCCCTCTAGTCATTGAAGAGTTTAATACTAGATCTAATCTAGAAGTCTCTGCCCTCTAGTCATTGAAGAGTTTAATACTAGATCTAATCTAGAAGTCTCTGCCCTCTAGTCATTGAAGAGTTTAATACTAGATCTAATCTAGAAGTCTCTGCCCTCTAGTCATTGAAGAGTTTAATACTAGATCTAATCTAGAAGTCTCTGCCCTCTAGTCATTGAAGAGTTTAATACTAGATCTAATCTAGAAGTCTCTGCCCTCTAGTCATTGAAGAGTTTAATACTAGATCTAATCTAGAAGTCTCTGCCCTCTAGTCATTGAAGAGTTTAATACTAGATCTAATCTAGAAGTCTCTGCCCTCTAGTCATTGAAGAGTTTAATACTAGATCTAATCTAGAAGTCTCTGCCCTCTAGTCATTGAAGAGTTTAATACTAGATCTAATCTAGAAGTCTCTGCCCTCTAGTCATTGAAGAGTTTAATACTAGATCTAATCTAGAAGTCTCTGCCCTCTAGTCATTGAAGAGTTTAATACTAGATCTAATCTAGAAGTCTCTGCCCTCTAGTCATTGAAGAGTTTAATACTAGATCTAATCTAGAAGTCTCTGCCCTCTAGTCATTGAAGAGTTTAATACTAGATCTAATCTAGAAGTCTCTGCCCTCTAGTCATTGAAGAGTTTAATACTAGATCTAATCTAGAAGTCTCTGCCCTCTAGTCATTGAAGAGTTTAATACTAGATCTAATCTAGAAGTCTCTGCCCTCTAGTCATTGAAGAGTTTAATACTAGATCTAATCTAGAAGTCTCTGCCCTCTAGTCATTGAAGAGTTTAATACTAGATCTAATCTAGAAGTCTCTGCCCTCTAGTCATTGAAGAGTTTAATACTAGATCTAATCTAGAAGTCTCTGCCCTCTAGTCATTGAAGAGTTTAATACTAGATATAATCTAGAAGTCTCTGCCCTCTAGTCATTGAAGAGTTTAATACTAGATCTAATCTAGAAGTCTCTGCCCTCTAGTCATTGAAGAGTTTAATACTAGATCTAATCTAGAAGTCTCTGCCCTCTAGTCATTGAAGAGTTTAATACTAGATCTAATCTAGAAGTCTCTGCCCTCTAGTCATTGAAGAGTTTAATACTAGATCTAATCTAGAAGTCTCTGCCCTCTAGTCATTGAAGAGTTTAATACTAGATCTAATCTAGAAGTCTCTGCCCTCTAGTCATTGAAGAGTTTAATACTAGATCTAATCTAGAAGTCTCTGCCCTCTAGTCATTGAAGAGTTTAATACTAGATCTAATCTAGAAGTCTCTGCCCTCTAGTCATTGAAGAGTTTAATACTAGATCTAATCTAGAAGTCTCTGCCCTCTAGTCATTGAAGAGTTTAATACTAGATCTAATCTAGAAGTCTCTGCCCTCTAGTCATTGAAGAGTTTAATACTAGATCTAATCTAGAAGTCTCTGCCCTCTAGTCATTGAAGAGTTTAATACTAGATCTAATCTAGAAGTCTCTGCCCTCTAGTCATTGAAGAGTTTAATACTAGATCTAATCTAGAAGTCTCTGCCCTCTAGTCATTGAAGAGTTTAATACTAGATCTAATCTAGAAGTCTCTGCCCTCTAGTCATTGAAGAGTTTAATACTAGATCTAATCTAGAAGTCTCTGCCCTCTAGTCATTGAAGAGTTTAATACTAGATCTAATCTAGAAGTCTCTGCCCTCTAGTCATTGAAGAGTTTAATACTAGATCTAATCTAGAAGTCTCTGCCCTCTAGTCATTGAAGAGTTTCATACATTATGCTCCGTAATATTTTCTAAGTCTTGCTAATTCTTTTACTATTATAAAGTCTAGTAACATTTTACATTCGCTTAACCAAGATTATTTTTCGGGGGAGGGAATGGGGAGGGGTACAAAAATATTCCTTTTCTATGTCTAACATTCATTAGTTACTAAGAGTAAAATAATCGCTTTATATCAGTGGTCTTCAATGGGGGCGCTATCAATAAGTATCTACATTCCACGTTTTACTAGATCTAGATTTGTTCAACTTTGGGTTATTTGGTTAGAAATAAAAGAAGAAGAATTTGTTTAAAGAGACCACTTCAAATCTGGAAGAATGGGTCGATGCAGTGACATATTACATTAAATTCTGTGAAAACATGTGTATCAGTACTAAGAGCATCAAGGTATACCTCAACAATAAACCATGGGTCACTGCAAAAATATAACGGGAAATAATCAAAAAGAAAAGAGCATATATGAGTTATGATTTTGCTTTTCCATCAACATACATAATTCACCTAGATTGAGTACGTAACCAACTTCATGAATAAGTACAGAAATAGACTGGATGTAGCCACTAGAGAAGACCTTCACCTTGTTTTGACTAATTTAAAGCTTGGAATTTCTAATGTTGTCGGACTGCAGGAGGCACAAGGTTCCCAATAACTTAATTTCATTTTGTAGAGAATTCAGCAATAATAATGTTTATATTAAAAATAAAAATAAATTTACTATTAAATCTAAAAACAGTAGGCCCTAATATTCAATGATTTAAAAAGGGACTATTCTTAGGATTTGAAAGAAAGTCATGACAATGAGATTAATTTTTGTGTGTAATCACTGCGAATTATTTGACATAATTTTTGTATAATGATATTATTGGCTGTTTTTGCCTTCGATTCCGAAGATTAAGGCTGAGTGCAGTGTTTCACATAACTACACAAACCCAGTTGCGACCTGCGTATTTTCCCGAATTTCGTGCAGACAAAGCCTTTGTCCGCTGGCGGTCTATTGAAGTTTCCTTTCTGTCTTTTACGCCTGTCTTCAATAATGGCTTTTCTTTGAGTCTCAAATGTTTGTCCCACAGCTTTTGTGAGAGCTCTCCAACTGTTTCTCTCAGAGATCATCTGCTGCGCGAGAATTTTGCCAGGTACCTACCTCTATGCCAGTGAGGGTGAAATGGCTGAATGGATCTTTATAGCGCTTATGGGGGGCACCTCTGTAACTCCGTCCTACTCTAAGCTCGCCAAAGAAGATCGCCTTTGGCATGCGGCCGTCTCCCATGCGGGATAAGTGTTATTGACAGCATAAAAATTAATAAATAGATGACATTTTGTTCAAATTTGCCTCTCACTCTTCTTTATGAGTGTTTTTTAGAGGGGGGCACTGGTGAATTTTTTACAAGAAAAAATACGAAAAGGGTGCGGTAGGCCAAAAAAGGCTGAAGACCACTGCTCTATATGATATATAAAGGGGAACAAAACTAGACAAATCGGACAGAAAGGCAACTACCAGCACAGACAGTGCTGTGGACCACTCACTGGCGGATCCAGGGGGGGGGGCGGTAGGGGCGATCGCCCCCCCCCCCCACTCGGCCGACCGAAAGTGGTGGGGGGCGGACGAATTTTAGTATAGAATTAAACACAATTTTTATACGAATTTATTACTTATGTTAATAATATATACTAATTATTTATATTTCAACTTTTTTAAAAGATTATTTTGCCCCTCCCCGCTAGTATGTAGGCTGATTTGGTGGGGTCGGGAGAGGGGGAATGGCATCAATCGCCCCCCCCCCTTTTCATAAACTTTCGAGGGGGGGGGGGCGGTCCAATTTATTTCTGAAAATCAAAACTTGCTAACAATATCAATTAAATATCTATATGATTAAAACTTGTTATTGCTGTTTTAAGTAAATATTATATTGGGGGGGGGGGCGAATACTTCTACTGCCCTTCCCACCTAAACCCTTTGAGTGGGGGGGGGGGGGAGCGATCCTACTTTTATGGAGAAATCATAGTTTGTGAACAAAATAAGTTGAATATCTATATAATATAAGCTACATATTGATATGTGAACACATTGTATATTATGTCGCACCACACTCTAATATCAAAATTTATCATTAGTAAATATAAAATGAAAAAGGGTTGTACCAGGTGGGAGGGTCGATTCATGCAATCTTTTTTTTGTTTTATAGTTAAGATATTACAATTTAAAAAAAAAAATCTGACACCAATATTATTTATATATGCTATAAATTAAATTCTTATATCGAGTCGCCCCACCCCTATTCTTTAATGCCAATTGCAATCATGATTAAATATTATAAAAAGGAGCGAGGATTAATCATTCTCACTCTACCGCCCCTCTTTTTCCAGATGAAAACACGATGTTTAAAAACAGAAAAGTTAAATATGGCGACAGAGTTTATGTAATTAAATCATTTTAGCTATTAGTTTTGTGCGAAATGTCTGTCCGTCTGTCCCGTTTAGATCTTGTAAACTAGAAAAGATATTGAAAATCCGACATCACAATATTTTAGACCATTCAAAGTTCTGATGCAACGGCTACTTTTTTTTCTGAAAGCGAAAAATCTAATTTTTAAAATCAGTTGTGCAAGCAGTTTTTTAAAGAGAAAAAGCTAATTAGTATGCATTATAAATGAGACCTAAATTAAAACGAATAGTAATCTTGTAAGCCTCATTTTCGTAAACAATTTTTTATAGCGAAAATTATTATTATTTTTTTTTTTGAGCATTCGAATAATAGATAATAGGATGAGCCTTTTCAAAACATTTACATCAATTACAAGACTTCAGTTAAGGCCAGGAGAGGCGCGGTAGCTGAGCGGTAAAGCGCTTGGCTTCCGAACCTGGGGCCCCGGGTTCGAATCCTGGTGAAGACTGGGATTTTCAACTTCGGAATGCTTAGGCGCCTCTGAGGCCATCCAGCTCCAATGGGTACCTGATATTAGTTGGGGAAAAAGTAAAGGCGGTTGGTCGTTGTGCTGGCTACATGACACCCTCATTAACCGTAGGCCACAAAAACAGACGAACTTTACATCATCTGCCCTATAGACCACAAGGTCTGAAGGGGAACTAGTTAGGCCAGGTTCACATCTAACTTTGCATTCACTTTCACCTATCCTTTGATCTGCTGTACCGTTGGGGCACTACACAAGATCTGTCAACCTTCTTTCTCCATTCTTATCTCTCATTTGTCTTTGATATAATTTCATTTGGATGTTCTTTCTGAAAATATTGAAGCCTGCCTGGGTGAACCACTTCGGGGGCCGATTTTGAGTTTGTGTTTCCACACAAACTGTCTTTGTAATCTTGTTTATCATAATTTTTTAACGAAAGGCTTTGCTTTGGAAAATAGAATTCATACCAAATTTCTCAGTAGAAGAGTAACGATTGAGATGAGTTCTGAACCCAAATATTCTTTTCCAATCCGCCTTTTTCCAACCTTTACTCAATCTGCAATTTTTCTAGTTAAGTTTGGGACTATAGCTCACAATTTATGCTTGAATCCTAAAAATGCAAAAAAATAATTTAGAGTATAATCTATTTGGCCCACTTCATTTCTCCTCCCACTTCAGAAATTTTTTGTTAGAGCTTTAGATCATAGTTCTGCAACAAATATAAAGTTACAAACATGCCTATTGAAATAAATGTATAACAAACAAATGAGTTTTTTTTATATAAATATTATTTTTCTAACTTTTTTTTCGACGGCGATCCTCAAAGCCTTAACTAAATATGTGGGGTATCGTCTGATCGTTTTATTTGCAATGTAGTAAAGGCCTATAAATTCATATTACAATATTTTTGAAGTAAAACATTTTTCAAAAGTTCCTTTTTAATAGGATGAATAATGAGCTGTAGATGTCATGGAAATGCGTTTCTGAAGTGAAGAATGCAAGAAAACGCTTTTGGCGTCGGGGCTTCGCCCCAAACTCTACTAATGAATAATGTGATGTAGATATCCGGAGAATGCGTTTCTGCAGAAAAGAATGTAGGAAATCGCTTTTGGAGTCGGGACTTCGCCCCGAATACCACTGATTACTAATGAGCTGTAGATGTCAGAAGAATGCGTTTCTGCAGTGGAGAATGTAAGAAAACGCTTTTGGCGTTGGGGCTTTGCCCTGAACCCCATTGAGGAGGCTTACAGTGCTCCCCCAGAACCCCAAGCTATCAAGAGAAAGGCCTCAGCATGACTGTTTATATATATATATGTATATATGCTGTACGCACGTTTATGCATAGCGTTAGGGTTTACTGGGCGTTAGGGTTAGGGTTTGGAAAAAAAAATCGCCCCCCACCCCACTCCGAAGTTTGGATCCGCTATTGGGACCACTCTAAAGCAGGACAAGACACACAGAAAGTGTCTGGTCATCCAGTGCACCCAAACTCGTCCCCGGACGTCTTGACCAAATCTTGCTTCCGGAAAAGGATGGGCTTTAGGGCGAGAGAGTGAGTTCGACGTGCTCCTCACTTAAATCAAAATTCCAGCGCAAGTCACTAGTCATTCCCCCCCCTCCCCATACGCAAAGCCCTCAGCCCCCTGGATGACAAAAGTGGTCATCATCGAACCACGATGGACGAAAAATATATAGATATATATATATTCTATGGCATTTTAAGTCTCGAGAGACGATCTTTTCCCTTGCAACTTCTTGTGTGACTAAAGAGGCCAATCCTTGATACACAGCTGCGATCGCAGGTTGGGCATATGTGATCATCAGACGATGCTGCTCTTTCACCTTCTTTCTGTTCTACATGGCATCTGCAATCCGAGACCCTTCCTTTATGCTCTCTCTCCATGTGGATCAATCAAGTGCCACCTTTTCCCAGCTGCTAGTGTCGATTTCGAAGAGCTTCATGTCGCGTTTGCATACATACGTGTACCGTAAAAGTGGGCTACCAGAAGCTTTCCTGCCTTCTATTAGATCGCCATACAGAATGTCTTTAGGAAGTCGACCTACTGGCATTCTACGAACGTGGCCTAGCCAGCCAAGGCGTCTACTGCTGATAACAGCGGATGTCCTGACATCCTGCTCTTTGTAGCACTCTCTATTGCGCCTTAACTTTGCAGGTTCAATATTGAAGTCTATTTCACAGGCTGCCGTGGGAGTAGTTCTCATACCTCCACTGATTAGGCGCAAGGCTTGGTTATACTCACAGCCAATATATAATGAAGAAAATCGAACAAAGCTAGATGTAAAATTAGACCAAAGACTTCTCTAAAACACTTTACGGCAGATATAAAAGAAAAGGCATCACAAAGACTTAACATAGTAAAACACCAAGCAGGAACATCCTGGGTAGGCGAAAAGAAAACATTAAGACAGTTGTACACTAGATACTTCAGATCTGTCATGGATAAATAGAAATGATTACATATCATTTTTAGTAGCATGTCTAGGCCTACAAGTAAAGTTATGTTACTAAATCGTAGATTTTAAAACGCCAAGTGGCATGTGATGTAACCAATGGTGTTATCGAATATTGCATAACATCCTTCTTTGCTACAGTCTGTATCTGTTGTTAGCATATAGTCTAGATCTACACACAGATATTTTTTTAAATATATCCACAGTAGTGCTAAGCCTATTATAGAATAACAGTTCATCTACTTACCGTTATAATCCAAAGCAGTAGGTCATTGACAATAAAAACGAAGAAGCCAACCAAATTAAAATCCAATACTAACAAATCTTTTACTAATACGTTCTTACTTGATAGAAGGATGATAGAATCAATTAAAACACAAACACTTTGGGTATATTTGTATCATTATGGGGGGGGGGGGGGGGGAATCCATTTATAAACGAGATTGTCAGCAGATATGAAAACATACTTAGAATCTAGGTATTTTAAACAAGAAAACTCAGATCTGATCAATTCCTTTCGCTCCCCCCCCCCCCCCTGTTTTTTAAATCTTCGCAAGAGATGCGGTTTGTTTTTTTTTCAGACATCAGTAGACAGTGAAACAGGAGAGACATTGTTTAAAAAAATATTTTAAAAATATATCATCATCAACTTGAAGTTTTAACAAATTTCTGACAAAGGCTACTCAAAATTCTCTATCTGGTACCACTGGTCATCAAAATACACGAATACCCACAGACCTAGTGGAAAAAACCTATTGATCAAAACACTGATATCTACTACATAAATTATAACTGTCTCGTTTTGGTTGCTGGCCCTGTCCCAGATTTTGTTTTTCTCCGGTCACCATGGAATTCTACGCCCCTAAAAAAAAGAACGGATCGTTTAACTTGTAGCCACATTAGTAGGGCCTACGCACTCGCTACTTTTTTTTTTTAAAGAAAAATCGCATAAAAATCGCCACAGACATATTGCAGTTACGGCTTATCGTCAATTATTTTCTGACTCTGAACATGCGTTTCATTATTTCATTAATTCTTTCTGAATTGTTTAAAAAACTAGGCCTATTATCTTTTCTTATCTTCAAGTATTTTGTTTCAGTAGCGTATTAAAATAAGCCATGATCATGATGCAAATTAGCTTGATAATTGGTTTTGTGTAAAAGGTTTGTCTTTAAAATCATGTAGGCCTATGCGAAATTACAAAAAGCGTTGCTGAATTTTAATGCTAGAGGCACTAGAGCTTTTCTTTATTCTATTATTAGTAACTTTCAGCTGTGCGGCTTAGTCTTAGAAAACGACTCTATTTTTAGCAGATCTACTACGGGAAAACCCCTAGGGTTTCTGTACTGTTTCACATCAGAATGTCAGTCTGATAAAGGTGAAACCATGTAATTAGTTTAGTTCCATTGTGCAGCAGCTACCTTTGGTTTCATGAAAGCGAGCCCTTTGATTTTTAAATTGAGTATTCATACAGTCATACATAGTGTAATAACTTCAGGGAGGCAACTCAACGAGCTATTGGTGTTTATTTATATGGAGATATGACAAAAACATAAGACATCTGCCATGAGCATAGCATCTTCATTTAGATTCTAGACGTGGGTGGAAATCGTTCTCTTCAGAAAAGGGAGATCTTGTGCTGACCAAATAGCTACACTCAGGATAATTGTAGAACAATGTGTCGAATGGCAATCTCCTCTCTATGCAACTTTTGTCGACTTTGAAAAAGCTTTTGATAGTGTCGACAGAAAATCTATCTGGACTGTAATGAGACATTATGGGATCCCCAATAAAATAATAACCATAATCAAGAACCTTTATGATGGTTTCACCTGCCAAGTAACCCACTGTGGCAAGCTGTCAGAGGAATTTCCAGTCACGACAGGAGTCAAACAGGGATGTCTTCTTTCACCACTCCTGTTCCTTTTATTATTGGATTGGGTCACAAAAGAAGCCTACTCTAATGCAGAGAAACGAATCTAATGGACTCTCACACAAAAGCTGGAAGATCTGGAATTCGCTGATGACATAGCCCTATTATCACACAGACTACAGGATATGCAAGGAAAGGTCACAGCTTTAAGTGAAGTAGGAAAAGGAGTAGGCCTCAAAATAAGCCACCCAAAACTAAAGTACTTAAAGTAAACAATAAACAAATTGGAGACATAGTACTGGATTTTCAGACAATAGACAAAGTAGAAAATTTTATATACCCTGGGAGTGTAGTCAGTATATCAGGTGGAACAGATGAAGACATTAAACGCTGTATAAATCTAGCGCGTCAGACATTTACACGGCTAAAACCAACCTGGAAATCTCCTTACATCTCAAACAAGACTAAACTAAGAATCTTTAACTCTAATGTCAAGGCTGTCCTACTGTATGGTTCTGAAACATGGAGAACAACTGAAGCCACAACAAAAAAAAGTACAGACCTTCATCAACAGATGCCTGAGAAATATCCTAAAAATACACTGGTATGACAAAGTAGAAAACACCAAACTGTGGGAGATGAGTGGACAGAAAAATATAGAAGTGCAGATCTTAGAGAGGAAGTGGAGATGGATTGGTCACACCCTTAGAAAAGATACCAGCAACAGAGCTAGACAGGCCTTAGAGTGGAACCCCCAAGGAACAAGACACAGAGGAAGACCAAAAAGAAAATAACGACGCAGTGTACTTGAAGAAGCAAAGAAGACCGGGAAGAGCTGGGACACCATCAAAAAGCTAGCAAGACCGTGGAGAGTGGCGTGTTTTTGTCGAGGTCCTATGTTCCATGAGGAACTAGCAAGAGACCGTGGAGAGTGGCGTGTTTTTGTCGAGGCCCTATGGTCCATGAGGAACTAGCAAGAGACCGTGGAGAGTGGCGTGTATTTGTCGAGGCCCTATGTTCCATGAGGAACTAGCAAGAGACCGTGGAGAGTGGCGTGTTTTTGTCGAGGCCCTATGGTCCATGAGGAACTAGCAAGAGACCGTGGAGAGTGACGTGTATTTGTCGAGGCCCTATGTTCCATGAGGAACTAGCAAGAGACCGTGGAGAGTGGCGTGTTTTTGTCGAGGCCCTATGTTCCATGAGGAACTAGCAAGAGACCGTGGAGAGTGGCGTGTTTTTGTCGAGGCCCTATGTTCCATGAGGAACTCAAAGGAGTGATGATGATGATGACAAAAACAAAAGACATCTGCCTTGAGCATAGCATCTTCATTTAGATTCTAGACGTGGGCGAAAATCGTTCTCTCTCTAATGTCAACATCCTTCCTAGTCTAGTCACTAATAGTGGGCACCTTCTGCACTATCTTGGATGGCGGTGGGCATGGCGGGGTTATAACAATATGCATAGATACATAAACCATTTTCAGACAAGAATTAATATAAAAAATAACTAATTAGTTAAATACTGATAATTCACTATCTCTTTTGGTATCAAACAAGGGAAAATCGTAGTGGTGGTATAAGTTGAATTAGTTCCATTGAGGAGGCTTGAGCCCTGAGTGAACAAATTGTTTTTTTATGCATTTAAAAAGCGATTACGGTAACATTCATCGGCGTAGCAAGAAGTGAGGGGAATTGAAGTTCAAATCCCTCCAAAATGAAATGAGATTACCCCCCTGCCCCCTTTTCCATAAAACAAAAAACAATGCAAACGACAATCACCTCATCCTATGAGCGTAGCCAAGAGGAGTTTTGAGTTTAAAAAAAAACAACTCCAGAGGGCTTTAAGTTAAACCCCCCTCCAGAGGGTTTTGAGTTTAAAGCCCCCTTCCAGCGGTATTTGAAGCTAAAAGCCATCTTTTCAAAACAAAATTAAAGCAAAGTACAGTCACAAAATTCTATGAGGGTTTTGAGTTTGACCCGCCCTTGAGGGCTTTTAGTGTCAATAAAACATGGAAAATAGGACGAGGCTATAGAAACAATATATAACTATACAATCTTCCATGTTCATAAACTCACCACTAGCAGAGTGGTCACCGTGTTGGCTTGAGAAGCCTGAAAAGACTTTGAGTGCTTTCGTATTGTTAGTCTCGATCTATTACAAATGTAATCACATGACTGGTCCAAACTGTAAACTTAATATACGCTTTTTAAGAAAGTATTTTTAAATAGCTTTTTTTTAATTTTACAACTATTTTGTCAAACGTCTATCGTGTCTTTGAATTGAAAGATTAGAATCTGTGTATCATTGCTTGTTGTCCTGTCACTTGAGTTTCAAAGAAGTTGATTTTGTAACATCTCATAGATTTACGTGAAAGAATGACTTTACAATGACCATCCATAGTACTCCCGTCTTTCCTTGTGTCTAACTGTTCATCTGTTCCACAATATTGCCAGAGTCTGTAGTACCACAATATGCGCTCATGTAGTTATGTTCTCTTCTTTCTACTGACCAGATCTTTGTCAAATATTAGATTACATCTACCGGCGGTGTATCTTCATAATATATTCGACGATATCGTAAGAATGCCAAAAGAATGTTGTTTTTTTTCTAGTTTCAACCTAAATACATAAAACAAATACACGTTTCCTTCTTGGTGGAGTGAAACAATACAAAGAAGAAGAAAAAAATATTTTGTAAGCAGTGATAAAGTTTATTAAAAAAATATCCATTTTAATCAGTGTCGATATAAAAAGAATGTAGTGATTATCAAACACTACATTTGTTGTGTCACTAAAGTAAAATTTTATATATGAATAACATCAAACAGTGAACATGAAAAGGGAAATCAATTGACTAGTTTCTAACTAAAAAATAAGATTCTAAATATGATAAAACGAACAATGTAGATTTTAAACTACACTAAAATTAGGTCACCATTGCTTCATTAGGATCTAATTATTACTACAAGTAGAACGTGGAATGTAATTGGATCTCTATAAAGAATTTATTACATCCTCGAGTTGTATTAGTCACAAGTATAAAAGCATTTATTGAGCTAATTAAATGGTTTGAATTATACTGTTAAGATTTATACATTAGCCATTTAAAAAAAAATAGGAATTTTTTCAAGCAATTATTCCATGACAGGCTTCCAGAACTCTGTTCCAATGGTTGAAATTATTTCTCACATTATGCTGTTTATTTTTTCTGAAGACAAAAAAGTTAATGTACATTAATGATACGTGTATAAATCTAATGAACTGATGCATACATTTGCATGAAATACACAGTCTATTGACGTCATCGCTAATTTTATGAAAATGTTGCAAACTTTTTTTTTGGTCCCATTTATTAAAACGCCCAAAATGTGTATCTGAAATCTTGATCAGCTAGTGGCTGACATAATGAATGATAAACAAAACAAATGAATTCGAGAGCAAATGTCCCAATCTGATTGTTGCATTATTGAAAGACTTACCGCTTTAAGCTTAATGAGACTGACAGAAATATCCCCAACCAGGTAAAGATGAGTGACCTTATCCAAAGGTAAGCGGTGGTTGTAATGTATGGCTGGACCTTTGCTTACCTCCACCTGTAAGAGTTTGATATATAAGAACAAGTCAAAGACAGAAGTGGAATAAGTTTGTCTGTTTGTTTTGTAAATGTTTGACATGTTTCGGGCGTTCCTTCCGAATTAAAGATAATATAATTCCTAGACAAAACCTCCCGCAGGACGACGGGGATGGCAGCGGGAACGGTATGGACCAGGGACCATCTAGTCGACCGAACCACGGTCCAACGGACATACCGCACGATCACCCTATTTTTCCTTAAGTGCAAAGCGCTCAGATTTAAAAATCAATTCTAGTGGTAGTTCTTTTTTACGTGGGCCTAGACTTTGGAACATACTCAGTCAAAAAAATGCTTTTCGTTATGTCAAAAAAAAATGTGTCGAAGGTGACACTTGAACTCCTACAATTCCTATATTTTTCATAACAAAAGGTGTATACCACATCCAGTGCAGGATCGACTAAGTAGATATTTGTGGGTCTGTCCAGTAAACAGAAATGTAGTAGTAGCTGGTTGTGGGTGGTCGAAATAATGGTCCTTCAAGTAAAAGCTGCTCTTCAACTATTATAATGGCATGGACTGAAGGTCTATTGCTGTTCTGAACGCTTCAATATCTTATACATACTAATTGAGTAGCTAACATTATAAGTCCCGCATTTCTTATCTGAGCGTGTATCATACTAGGGACTCTAGGCTATAAATAAGTCCTCACATAGTAGAATCGCATAAGCTTAGGGATAAGAGCTGTCGGCAAAATATTATAGTAAAACAAGGTTCGACCAAGACACTTAATCAGTCCCATCTCACTTCTGTTTGTCAAAGTAACTATGGCTGCCTAGTTGTCTGCTATAGTCTCACTTCTGTTTGTCAAAGTAACTATGGCTGCCTAGTTGTCTGCTATAGTCTCACTTCTGTTTGTCAAAGTAACTATGGCTGCCTAGTTGTCTGCTATAGTCTCACTTCTGTTTGTCAAAGTAACTATGGCTGCCTAGTTGTCTGCTATAGTCTCACTTCTGTTTGTCAAAGTAACCATGGCTGCTTAGTTGTCTGGTATAGTCTCACTTCTGTTTGTCAAAGTAACCATGGCTGCCTAGTTGTCTGCTATAGTCTCACTTCTGTTTGTCAAAGTAACTATGGCTGCCTAGTTGTCTGCTATAGTCTCACTTCTGTTTGTCAAAGTAACTATGGCTGCCTAGTTGTCTGGTATAGTCTCACTTCTGTTCATCAAAGTAACTATGGCTGCCTAGTTGTCTGCTATAGTCTCACTTCTGTTTGTCAAAGTAACTATGGCTGCCTAGTTGTCTGGTATAGTCTCACTTCTGTTCATCAAAGTAACTATGGCTGCCTAGTTGTCTGGTATAGTCTCACTTCTGTTTGTCAAAGTAACTATGGCTGCCTAGTTGTCTGGTATAGTCTCACTTCTGTTCATCAAAGTAACTATGGCTGCCTAGTTGTCTGGTATAGTCTCACTTCTGTTTGTCAAAGTAACTATGGCTGCCTAGTTGTCTGGTATAGTCTCACTTCTGTTCATCAAAGTAACTATGGCTGCCTAGTTGTCTGGTATAGTCCCACTTCTGTTTGTCAAAGTAACTATGGCTGCCTAGTTGTCTGGTATAGTCCCACTTCTGTTTGTCAAAGTAACATATAGAGTAAATCAATGAAGCAAGTAGAGTAAATCAATGAAACAAGTAGAGTAAATCAATGAAACAAGTAGAGTAAATCAATGAAGCAAGTAGAGTAAATCAATGAAGCAAGTAGAGTAAATCAATGAAACAAGTAGAGTAAATCAATGAAACAAGTAGAGTAAATCAATGAAGCAAGTAGAGTAAATCAATGAAACAAGTAGAGTAAATCAATGAAACAAGTAGAGTAAATCAATGAAGCAAGTAGAGTAAATCAATGAAACAAGTAGAGTAAATCAATGAAACAAGTAGAGTAAATCAATGAAGCAAGTAGAGTAAATCAATGAAACAAGTAGAGTAAATCAATGAAGCAAGTAGAGTAAATCAATGAAGCAAGTAGAGTAAATCAATGAAGCAAGTAGAGTAAATCAATGAAACAAGTAGAGTAAATCAATGAAGCAAGTAGAGTAAATCAATGAAACAAGTAGAGTAAATCAATGAAACAAGTAGAGTAAATCAATGAAGCAAGTAGAGTAAATCAATGAAGCAAGTAGAGTAAATCAATGAAGCAAGTAGAGTAAATCAATGAAACAAGTAGAGTAAATCAATGAAGCAAGTAGAGTAAATCAATGAAACAAGTAGAGTAAATCAATGAAACAAGTAGAGTAAATCAATGAAGCAAGTAGAGTAAATCAATGAAACAAGTAGAGTAAATCAATGAAGCAAGTAGAGTAAATCAATGAAGCAAGTAGAGTAAATCAATGAAACAAGTAGAGTAAATCAATGAAGCAAGTAGAGTAAATCAATGAAACAAGTAGAGTAAATCAATGAAGCAAGTAGAGTAAATCAATGAAGCAAGTAGAGTAAATCAATGAAGCAAGTAGAGTAAATCAATGAAACAAGTAGAGTAAATCAATGAAACAAGTAGAGTAAATCAATGAAACAAGTAGAGTAAATCAATGAAGCAAGTAGAGTAAATCAATGAAGCAAGTAGAGTAAATCAATGAAGCAAGTAGAGTAAATCAATGAAGCAAGTAGAGTAAATCAATGAAGCAAGTAGAGTAAATCAATGAAACAAGTAGAGTAAATCAATGAAGCAAGTAGAGTAAATCAATGAAGCAAGTAGAGTAAATCAATGAAACAAGTAGAGTAAATCAATGAAGCAAGTAGAGTAAATCAATGAAACAAGTAGAGTAAATCAATGAAACAAGTAGAGTAAATCAATGAAGCAAGTAGAGTAAATCAATGAAACAAGTAGAGTAAATCAATGAAACAAGTAGAGTAAATCAATGAAGCAAGTAGAGTAAATCAATGAAACAAGTAGAGTAAATCAATGAAGCAAGTAGAGTAAATCAATGAAGCAAGTAGAGTAAATCAATGAAGCAAGTAGAGTAAATCAATGAAACAAGTAGAGTAAATCAATGAAACAAGTAGAGTAAATCAATGAAGCAAGTAGAGTAAATCAATGAAGCAAGTAGAGTAAATCAATGAAGCAAGTAGAGTAAATCAATGAAACAAGTAGAGTAAATCAATGAAGCAAGTAGAGTAAATCAATGAAACAAGTAGAGTAAATCAATGAAACAAGTAGAGTAAATCAATGAAGCAAGTAGAGTAAATCAATGAAGCAAGTAGAGTAAATCAATGAAACAAGTAGAGTAAATCAATGAAACAAGTAGAGTAAATCAATGAAGCAAGTAGAGTAAATCAATGAAACAAGTAGAGTAAATCAATGAAGCAAGTAGAGTAAATCAATGAAGCAAGTAGAGTAAATCAATGAAACAAGTAGAGTAAATCAATGAAGCAAGTAGAGTAAATCAATGAAACAAGTAGAGTAAATCAATGAAGCAAGTAGAGTAAATCAATGAAGCAAGTAGAGTAAATCAATGAAGCAAGTAGAGTAAATCAATGAAACAAGTAGAGTAAATCAATGAAACAAGTAGAGTAAATCAATGAAACAAGTAGAGTAAATCAATGAAGCAAGTAGAGTAAATCAATGAAGCAAGTAGAGTAAATCAATGAAGCAAGTAGAGTAAATCAATGAAGCAAGTAGAGTAAATCAATGAAGCAAGTAGAGTAAATCAATGAAGCAAGTAGAGTAAATCAATGAAGCAAGTAGAGTAAATCAATGAAGCAAGTAGAGTAAATCAATGAAGCAAGTAGAGTAAATCAATGAAGCAAGTAGAGTAAATCAATGAAGCAAGTAGAGTAAATCAATGAAGCAAGTACCAAAGGTCAATGAAATAGTTGTTGCCATACCTCATAGCCATTGTTTGTCAGTTTGATTTTCAGTTTAAAAGGTTTGTCGTGTCCGAATGGTACATCATTGCTGATTTCTTCAGCTCCCCAACCTCCATTGTGTTTAGTGTTGCTAACAACTCTGTTCATTTCTAGTCTGGGGTTGTAGTGGAAGGCTATGTCATGGTCCAAATTGTGGCCAGCACAAAAATTGACTGAAAACCTGCAAAAGTCAAGTATATTGAAGGGTAATCCTTTCAAACTTTGCAATCTATAGGGCTGATGATGTAAAGATAATCTGCTTCTGCGGGTGTTACGTGGCCAACACAACGACTAACTTCTTTTACTTTTCGCCAACTAAAATAAGGTTGAACACGTTATTTCTCCCACACCCATTCTCGGATCAAGTTGAAACTTTGCACAATTATTCATTTGCATTAGCAAGATATGAATCAATAAAAAAAATTAACCAATTAGTCAATTAATAAATGGTAATTAATTATTTTGTTTGATACCAACAAGGGAAATTAATCATTCAGTATTCACATATATGAATAAATATGTAGGGTTTTGTCCCCTTAGATAAGTTTGCACGTTATTTCACCCATACTCTTTCTCGGATAAAGTTGAACATTTAAAAACGACTATTTATTGTACCTAACTAAACTTTAAGCAATAAAAAAATAATCAATTAGTCCATTAGTTAATGGTAATTAATTGTTTTTGTTTTACATTGACAAAAGGTAAAACTTCAACATTATTGACATACATTGTTGTTAAGTGTGGAGTGCTTTCCCTTTTGACTTTTTGATTGTGTTGTTTTAAATTGAGCCCAGGAACACGTTGAGGTAAAGATAGGTAGTTTCTAGAGAGCTATAAGTATAGAGATAGGGTAGACAGTTGGAACAATAGATATATATATATATATGTATACACTAAGAAATAATGGACGAAAAACTGGTTAATTTATATTTTAAAAAAAACAACGCTATTTAAGAAGAAGAAGACACAGACTTCTATAACTGTAGAGGTAATGAAAGTAAGGATAAATAAAATAAACTAGTCACCCTTTAGCATTGGGCAAAGTTTTGCCCTCAATTAGAAACTTTGTCCCTGCATGAAGAGTTGGCAATGAAATACTGCAAGGAACTGGTGTCTGTGAGAAGAGAAAGTGGTCGTCATCAAAGTACAAACAAAAAAAGAATATAAACCATTAAATGCTCTAAAAATAAATTCGAAATACAGTTTTAGTGTGGGTTATTTTATTGGAAGGTCAAGTGCATGTTAAGGCTCTTCCACTATGCAGAATATAACCAATGAAATAAACAGGAAGTAACTCGCAAACCAATTCAGTAACACCGGGAAAGGCCGAAACAATCAATATAGGTAGTCGACGCTAGTGTTGAAACAATAAACACTTTTAATACTCAAGAAGCGAACCGTCGAATGTCCTCGATTACTAGCCGGCTATAGAATTCTTATTCCTACTGTGATACGAAAAGTGTCTTCATAATAGCGTCTCCTAGAGTGTTCCTACTTTTTAAAGTTATATTACGTCATCGTCGCTAAGTAAAAACTTTCCCACTATTCCCGAAACAAATAACTAATTCCTAATCGTGTCATAACATGTAACAAGATTGAAAACAAATGCACAAAAGTCACGACCAATGGTGGATCTATTTCTGGACTTCAAAGGACATTACAGAAGACTGAAATTGTATTGGGCACCTCTGCACATGGGGACAAAGCCATAAATAGCAAGCTTCGTGGTGTATGGGTAAGTGCAGCCGCTTGAAGGGTTTGGCCGATACTAATGTTATACAAAACAAAACTTGTACAATACACATTCTTGTTTTTTTCGCTACAGTAAACTATATACTATACATTCCCTCCTTCCCGACCGCCGTCCCCAGGAAACAAAACTTGTAATAATTTTGCGAACTTTGATCGTTTGGCGTGTGCTGGGGACATGTCGACTCTGTGGTCGTGGGTTCGAACCCTGCCTTCCGCAATCGTCCGCCATCCTGTGGGAGGTTTGGGCTAGGATGTAGTAATTTTCAATTTTGTATGAAAAGGCCAATTCCAACATGAGAGCATCTCATTGTCGTGGTGTGCGAAACGTTAAGGGTAACATACATCTCATTGTCATGCTTACCCAACCCCCTCAAATATAGGCGTGGTGTGCGAAACGTTGAGGGTAACATACATCTCATTGTCATGCTTACCCAACCCCCTCAAATATAGGCGTGGTGTGCGAAACGTTGAGGGTAACATACATCTCATTGTCATGCTTACCCAACCCCCTCAAATATAGGCGTGGTGTGCGAAACGTTGAGGGTAACATACATCTCATTGTTTCTTTTTAATGTCTTCTTTTATGGTTTAAACATTTTGCGTCAAACGTCCCGCGCCAATGCTACCGTAGCGCCAAAATGGCTACGACAAAATGTCATGCTTCGGCGTGCACAATACGGAACTATTTACAAGCCAAGAATTTGAATCAACTATTTAGACAAGTTTGTTGTCCATCACTATAGAATCGAAGTTCTAAGCTCTTTTCGCTTGCAACACAAAATAAGTTTAATTTTGTGGGGGCAATTAACAGAGATCTTCCAGAATGGAATCTTTCCGAATTTTTTCTTTTCGTCTTTTCTCAAAATCTCTCTCTCTCTCTTCTTCTTTAAATTTTCTTGTGTCTTTCTTTAGATTCCATTATATCGCCATCACATTTCTTCATATCGTTTACTCTTTCTTTTCTCTTCTCCTAAATTGTACTGATTAAAGAATGTTTAAGGGTTCTTCAAATTAAAGTTCTTCAAACAAGGAAAACGTAACTGTCATGAACTTTTATTGTTAAAATACTCAGTACGGAAATTAAACAAGAAAACAAAATACAGAAAAATAGCTCATACTAAGCGTATCAATTAGTTTGGATCAGTCATATAATGAAATGTGTAATAGATCTAGACTCTAGACTAACAATAAAAATCATTTATAAAAATTAAAAAAGGGGTTAGGGTTAGGCCTCATTTCGAACTAGCGTCTCAAGCCAACACGGTAACCACTCTGCTAGTGGAGAGCCCATGAACATGGCAGATTGTATAGTTATCTATTGTTTCTATAGTATCATTCTATTTTTCATTTTGTGTTCACAAAGACTTAAACGACCATCTATAAAGGGCAATAATTCCGCTTATACCACCATTCAGTCAAGTACCAATTCTTTCCCTAGATTGAGATACCAAACAAAATAATTAATTACCAATAATCAATGAAATAATCGGTTAATTGTTTTTATTGATTCGTGTGTTTTCAGTAAAAAAAAATGCTTAAAATTTCATCTTTATCCGAGATTGGGTGTTGGGAGAAATAACGTGTTCAAACTTTTGATCTGACAGACAGACAGACAGAGCGAATTGATAGAAGCTTTGTAAAAAAAAAAAACTGAAATGAATCTTGTTAACACGCTTTATTTAAAAGATGTAACTAACACAAAGAGAAAGAACGCACACACATTTTTTTTTAGAATAAAAGTTCTATATCTGCATAATAATAGATTCGTTTCTCTTTCCCCCTTGTTTGAAGACAAAATGTACAGAGCGATGGGGTCAATGAAAAGTACACGAAGACTGTAAACACATCTTACAAACAAGTTTTTTTCTACAGCCGAGATTATTTTCACTGCACTTGGTAAGTAATACAAATGAAGGGAGATGTCGCACAGGTCTGGACTTTGCCGGTAGCATGCAGGTGACAGAATTAAAAATCCGCTAAAGGTCTTGATGAACATGCCGACGAAGTCAGCGTTTTTGTTTACCAAGAAAACTTTAGATCTTTGCATCGGTGGCTCCCTACTTTCTCTTGGACACGCCGACCTTTTACAGAAATAACCAAACGAGTGGTCTGCGAACACAGGCTGAGAACCACTAGGAATAATCACACGCACAGATGCCCGCGCACATTGTGTTGTGGAGACTCGGCTAATGTGTACTTAAGCTAGTCTTCAAATTCTATCATGTAAAAGTATGTCACATTGTATGTGATACAGTGTAAGTCTGTAAGAGGTTCAGTATAATGGCTGATATGATATACGAACACAACATTTATACGTACCCCATGGTGCTCATAATGACCTTCACCTTTCTTTTCTAAAGCTGCGAAGGTCATGAAAAAAAAACTTTATTATATTTTTGTTATTACATATAATAAAGTTCAGTTTAAAACCTAATTAACTTAGCTGAGGCAGTAAAGCCTCTCTACATCTGAAGCGAACTTAGTTGAGTATGCATAGCCTCTTTTTTTTTTGAACTAAATTAGCTGAGGATTTAAGGCCTCTCTATTTTAGGAGTAAATTTGGCTGATGATATAAAGCCTCTCTTTTTCTAGAGCCAACTTAGCTGAAGATTAAACTCTATGTTTTAGGAGCCAAAGTAGCTGAGGATACGAAGCCTCCCTATTTCGAATGTTGAAACTGATAACCAGGTTTTCATATGTAACTAGAATCTACTTAACACCACTGTCTGCTGCCCTAAATACAAAATCATAATAGCACCCTAGACTCTCAGTTTGAGGACTAGCTTGCCCATTAGCTACCACGCCCTATTTTATGTATCACTCTAACAGTCAATAAAAAAAAATCAATATTTAAGTTGAAAGTGTAGAACTACGGTATATCTTTATATATATATATATATATATATATATATATATATATATATATATATATATATAAATTACAGACATTTATTTTAAAAAAAAGATAATTAAGCCTAACATGTACCCATGTGTTAATCTAGTCTAACGTGTTAATTAGTGACTTAAACTTTGCCAAGTCATTGGTTTTCCTGGCTGATTCAGGCAACCCTTTCCAGGCTCTAATGGCATTAATTAAGGAATAGATGAAAGGCTTCTCTCTCCCACTTTTCATCAAGTTGAAATTTTGAGGCAATGGTTCATATTCAATGACAATAAATGAATCAATCAAAAAATTAACCAATTAGTTTATCAATTAGTACAAATAAATTAATATTGTTTTATATAGCAGAAAGGGAGCTAAACCCTGCCATTTTCACATAAACGGCAGAAGTTTTGTTTTTAAAAAATTACATAATCACACAGGTTTCATTAAAGGAGCTATACTATCATTTTATCTTTCACAATGGAAGTAGCCAAAGGACTAGCCTAGATAAGCCTACGTGTGCATTGTAAGTACATAGACACAATAATAGCAACGGACATAATGAAGCCAAGTATTGATTGACTCTATACGCTACGGACAAAAACAAATGTACTGTTAAACTGCTGATAGAGCTGAGACCTACATAACATAGAAACGAATAGCAAGTCATTACTTACACACTGAGGCCATTGCTTTGTAGAGCTACGCCTGTACTGAGATACGTCCAAACAGCAGAAAGAAACGCAACACTCTGGAACGTGAAATTGAAAAGAGTTTATATCCTGGTCGTCTCGTTGACACTTTTTTGTGTAGGTACAGTCTGGGTTTTATTTCTTGTTTTTTTTATCGATCCAGTGTGACTAATAGAATGTGGTGGGAGGAAAAGATAAGAGCTAGAAGTAGGAGGGGGGGGGGAATGTGTATATACGGAATCTTCTTAAATTGTAAATCACTGGGCGCTGTACCCGTATCATCATGCCCCCCCCCCCTTTCACCTTTTCAAATTTAGTTTTGTACACCCACGTATATATATTTTATCTAGCAGCTTGTCAAGCGCAGTTTCAAGCAAACCAAACATTAGGGTTGAGCTTAAACTTTGGGCCCATTTGAGACATTATAGTAACAGGTTTTATTTGCTAGCTCTAGATCTAGACTAGTAGATTTAGTCGTGTTTTAAGAATGAGAGAGAGAGAGAGAGAGACAGCAACTGAACCAGCCGTTCTATTTATCAATCCTGGCTTAGTAACACAAGAGAGTAAGAGAGAGCCAGTATCGATTAGGCTACCTACCTGTTAGAAATGGTAAAGCCCGAGGTCCTAAGTTGTTGAGTGATCGAACCTTGAAGCATAAAGGAAAGTCTCCTATGAAAAGAACGTTTTCCCAACAGATAGTTTTGATTGCTATAACCTAGTGATGCCCTACCTACATCCTGCGGGCCATATCTGGCCTATGACGGAGATACTATCCAGCCATTGGAAACTTCAGCTCACGGATGCTGACCTTGACACGCGTGTCGGAAATTCAAATATCGTAATATTGAAAGCGCTTAAGCCTCACTGACCTATATGCTAATGAATTGTAGTAACTTTTACGTAGGCCTACTGGGACGTAAGCAATTGTAGATAGAAAACACACACGAGTGAAAGGACGAATTAATTTTAGAAACCACATAACCCTCTGGATCATGGGCGAAGTGGGGGGGGGGAGTGTTCTTGCGGTTCACTACCCCCCCCCCTCCCGGAAAAAAATCCTGCTACACCCATGCTCTGGATTTGTTGAGATTTTAAATGTTGGACTTTCCGGGGGCCGTAATGGCCAAGTGGCTAAAAATCTTCCCAGCCTCTAAAGATTCGAACACCATTAAGACAAGGAGTGTCCAACGTTTGATTTTCATGAATACTAGGATGTCAGTCTACAGTATTTGTGCTGACCACATGACATCCTTTTTAACTGACGGTCATCTCCCCCAAGGTTTGAAAAAAAGGAAAATATAATTTCTTTTCATGATAAAAGTTGTTTTTTTTTAACCAATCATAAACAATTTATAATAATAATAATAATCTTTATTGTCCGTATGGAAATTTGTCTTACAATTTGTGCATTACACCAAACAAAAACATTATAACTATAAGAAACCAAAGTGTACATTCACACCAGACTCACTTATAATTTACATGTGACAAAGTTTATACCAGATTGTTCTTATTTAATGATTTGATTGCCAGGGGAACAAAAGAGTGTTTGTGTCTGTCTTTGCTATCGGTGTCTTGTATCTCTTTTGTGATGCTAAAATCACAAAATCCTGACACGAAGGGTTTTCTTGATAGCTTTTTTATAGAGGTTTGTCTCAAACAACTGCCCAAATGGGGTTTATTTTTTGGCAATGATTTTACCAGCATGACTTAACTAAGTACTCCACGCCGCTCATTTCTTTTTAGCCAAGTCCTTTACAACAAGCGTCCTTAGAAAAATGGAAACTATCGACAATAATAACTAGATTTTATTATTTCTATTGTTATACTAGCCTTCGCCTTTGATTATATATTGTTTCTTCTGTCATAAACCCAGCCTTTTTATAGCGCCCCCAGAAAGGGGAAAGACGCTATGAGTTTTGTGTGGCCTGCCTGTCCGTCTGTCTGTCCGTCCGTCCCGTTTAGATCTCAGAAACTAGAAGAGAAACTGAAAATCGGACATTATGATATTTTAGATCATTCAAAGATCTGATGCAACGGCTACTTTTTTCTTTTCCGAAAGTGAACCATCTAATTTTTCAAAATATATATGCAAGCAGATTTTTCAAAAAATTACACCTTTTTTCAATGAAAAATTTCAGTAAAGTAAGTCTAATTAATAAGTTCACAAGCTTCTTCATTAATAAATCAAGCTTCATTCATAGATTCGCGCATTGGTACAAAAAAAATGCATCTAAGGTCACGATTAAAAAAGTATTAATGGATCATTATAAAATAGATTTTCCATTTATTAAGTAACTCATTGAATAGAATATACTGATTCAAATGTTGTTTTTAAAAAGAATTTTAATACGAACTTCGTTTCAATTGTAAATTAAAAAAAACAAACTACTTTATACCGCACAGTTTCCACACATCCTCATTAGGCTATACACTTGACAACAATCTAAATTACAATAAATAGAGGCCAGATCTACATAGATCTATATTTATAATACGAGTACTAGTCTAGATATAGTAGATTCTATATCAAGATTCTATATCTAGACTTAGAGACTGAGATCTATTTCTAGATCTAGACTTAGAGACTTAGATCTTGAATCTAGATTTATATCTAAAACTAGGTCTAGATCTAGCTAGATCAATGTCTAGTAATTGTAGCTTAAAGAAATTCAAGATTTTTTTTTCGTGTTGCCAATTTATCTAATTTTGTTAGAAGAATAAATCTTTTTTAGTTTCTCTTTATTACATGTAACATTTTATTAATTTTGAGTGTATGGATAAGGTTAATAATTATTATTTTTTTAAATATAAGTGTACGCTAAATGAATATGTGGAGATGCTGTGGCTGAGGGGTAAAGCACTTGGAACTTGAAGTCCCGTGATCAAATCCTGGTGAAGACTCTAGGTGGACAACTTCGGGGGCCGATTTTGAGTTTGTGTTTTACACAAACTGTTTTTGTAACCATGTTTTATTTAAAACAATAATAATAAAAGTGCCACAAATAAATGCTCCACATTCCTAGGTCAGTAACTTTAAGTATCGATTACCTCGAATTGAATCGACCCTTAAATTTGAGAATCACTTCTCTCCCCATCCTTAGCTCTCTGCCTTACTAAATAAACTTATTTACACTGAATAGTCATCTGCTTTTCGGTTCTTATTGGATTTATGATATCTGGGGCCTTAGTCTCTCTTACGTCTAATTGGCACTGGCCGCCTTATACAGATCTCATCCCGTTCCATATTCTGTTTGACCGTGAATTAGTATTACTTATTGGCCCTACAATACGCTTTAGAAAAACGTCTTACAAACAATACCAGAGTATTCTTCGGCTGTTCAACACTTTATCGAAGTTTATTTTTTTTCGTGCCTCCGCTGCGGGGAAGAAGAGGAAGAGTTATTCTGACTGCTCCAGACTTGCTGATCTCCGTCTCGACAGGTCTGGGAAACCCAAAATTCTCGACCGGTATGGCGACATTTATGCACTACGCAAGACAGCAGGGTTTCTGTCCTGGGCTTTTGCAAGAGAGGATTTGAGCCTCTCAAGCCCTCACTCAAATAGAGTTTGATGATGATGATGATCGAAGTATTTTAAAGACTCTATGATGTGCTTTTAGGCCGGAGACCTTTTTGGATCCTGTCCGTTGAACACTCATTTAATATTTTGATAGAACCCCCCCCTCACACACACACACACTCCCTTGCTCGATAATTTCAACCTCCCAGACGCAGACAAATACTTTTGACGTGAGAATTCTAGTTGCAATTTTCTCACTTCTTTTTCCTTATCGTCAACACCCTTAAACATAATAATACACACAATCATTGACGTTTCATCGGCTTCTTAATCAATTATAAAGTATTTCATTAGCCATGCATAAGCTTAATTTAACATAAAAGGAACTCATGATCGCTTGATATAGAAAATATCTGCGGACACCTAGAGTATTATGAAACGGACACCTAGAGTATTATGAAACGGACACCTAGAGTATTATGAAACGGACACCTAGAGTATTATGAGGATCACTGGAGATCCAAAGGCGGTAACAAACAATGCATCAAGAGTTTGATCTTGAAAAAGAATGTAAAAATAACACAACACACAGCAACTTTCTTCTCATCAATTATGAATATAAAATATAAACCTTGACACACTTATAAGGACGACCTCGCGGGATATAGCTCAGGGTCCCTTTGAGATGAAGGTTTGAGGCGATCGCTCCATTCGCCAAATCCGAGCTCTGCTACTATAAAAAAAAAAATTCTGTAAAATGAATTTATTAGAATTTTAAAACTTTAACAATGAGGTAATCATTATTTATTATTTATGACCACGTGACTACAATGAAAAGTAAAATAAAGGCTTTTAAACCAAACAAACAAAAAATGTACACTATTTGATCTCCGCTAACAAAGTCAGAAAATGTTACTTCCTTATTAAAATAGTTGAATTATTCTATTTCTCTTTCAGTTTAATCTTTATGTTGAATAGTTTTGTTTTTTTTTTTTCATAATATATCACTCTTTGATTCTTTTTCGGCTTATCAAGAAGTTCTTGTTCAAACTCATAAACTAGGAGCTCTCCTACGTACTGGAGTATGAATCAGTGCCTGCAATGTGTGAGGGTGGCAAGGTCGGAAGACCGGTCTGGGCGGCTCTTATCTGGTGGCGGAATTTTGGACTGATTTTTTTTTATATTTTGGTTTGTTTACTCTAAATAAAATTATCAAGAAGTAGTTAAAGAATCTGAAACATTTAATTAGAGAGAAGTTTGAACTATTCAAACTTAACTTCTACATTTAGAATTGCCTAATACACTGCCTTAAAGGGCACCACTTCAGGAAGAAACATTTCAAAGAGCCGCATCAAATCCTGTACACTTAGGTTAAACAAGAACATTACAAAGAGTTTCAAATAAATGTTCTACTTTTTACAAAACGTATATCAACTCACTCTGTCTGTCTGCTTGTATGTATGGTAAAGTCAAGGACAATTTCTTTACTTTGTTTGAGATACCAAACAAAATAAGTAACTAGTTTATATTTGTATTGATTCTTGTGTTGTCAGGTGCAAAATTTCAGCTTGATCTGAGATTGGGGGCCAGACAAATAACGTGCAGGCTACACACTTCTGGCCAGACAGAGCCAGTTGATCTGAGATTGGGGGCCAGACAAATAACGTGCAGGCTACACACTTCTGGCCAGACAGAGCCAGTTGATCTGAGATTGGGGGCCAGACAAATAACGTGCAGGCTACACACTTCTGGCCAGACAGAGCCAGTTGATCTGAGATTGGGGGCCAGACAAATAACGTGCAGGCTACACACTTCTGGCCAGACAGAGCCAGTTGATCTGAGATTGGGGGCCAGACAAATAACGTGCAGGCTACACACTTCTGGCCAGACAGAGCCAGTTGATCTGAGATTGGGGGCCAGACAAATAACGTGCAGGCTACACACTTCTGGCCAGACAGAGCCAGTTGATCTGAGATTGGGGGCCAGACAAATAACGTGCAGGCTACACACTTCTGGCCAGACAGAGCCCCAGTTGATATGAGCTGTAAATTAGACACTACACTTCGTAAGGTTTTACTAAGTTTTGAGTCTACGATGTAATATATGTATAAGAGAGAGAGAGAGAGAGAGAGAGAGAGAGAGAGAGAGAGAGAGAGAGAATGATTTCCCAACACTTCAATCAATCAACAAGAAACGATTCAGTCACGATGTTTAATTACAAACAACATCTAATTATGTAAATTACGTACAAAGAATACAGAATGCAAATGTTGGCCAATAAACGAAAGAGTGGCATACAGCAACTAAAACGAGGGCAGACCGAGTATTCATAGCGGCCCCTGGCATTACCATACAATCAGGCCCACAGCTTGATTGCATAGGATATGGATAAAACGCATATATGGAAACGTGCTCTTCTATCATGTGTGTTGTGTTTCTACATGTGAATAGAATTTGAGGCTGTGACAACTTGAAATGGACCTCATTCACCAATCGTAAACAAACAACATTTTGCCTCGTGGTTCTCTATCTCTTCTATACAAATTACGCAATCCATAAAGGATGTCACGTGATACGTAATTTTCATTGTTTTATCAATATTATTACGTGGCTAAATGTTGTTTGTTTACTATTGGCGAATGGGGTCCATTGGTACAAAAAAAAAACCTTCAGTTTTATCATAATCTTAATAAGTTTCTTACATTATTTTGATATAATTTTTTAAAAAGTAAAACTAAACACTTGATAGCTACCTAGTTATTATGGCTACCTAGTCTGGATGCCTGCTTATTTATGATGGCTACCTAGTCATGGTGGCTGCCTAGTTGTGATGGCTACCTAGTCATGATGGCTACCTAGTCGTGATGGCTACCTTGTCATGATGGCTACCTTGTCATGATGGCTACCTAGTCACGATGGCTGCCTAGTTGTGATGGCTACCTAGTCAAGATGGCTGATTAGTCATGCTGGCTGCCTAGTCACGATGGCTACCTAGTCACGATGGCTACCTAGTCACGATGGCTGAATATTCACGATGGCTACCTAGTCATGATGGCTGCCTAGTCACGATGGCTACCTAGTCATGATGGATGCCTAGTCACAATGGCTGCCTAGTCACGATGGCTGCCTAGTCACGATGGCTACCTAGTCATGATGGCTGCCTAGTCACGATGGCTACCTAGTCACGATGGCTTCCTGTGCACGTCTTTAGCCCCAGCCTTCAACTGAGTTCAACATAAAGACCTGCCCCACGTGTTCAACATAAAGCCCTGCCCCACGTGTTCAACATAAAGACCTGTCACGTGTTCAACATAAAGCCCTGCCCCACGTGTTCAACATAAAGCCCTGCCCCACGTGTTCAACATAAAGCCCTGCCCCACGTGTTCAACATAAATACCTCCCCCCTTTAATAAATTGTACTCTCAATTCATTAAAAGCCATTAGGAAAGACAACTCTCTTTACTATGATCTCCATAAAACCAACTTCACAAAAGACATCGTCCTAATATTGCTAGTGTCATATTTCTTATTATACACAAAATGTCATATTTCTTATTATACACAAAATGTCATATTTCTTATTATACACAAAATGTCATATTTCTTATTATACACAAAATGTCATATTTCTTATTATACACAAAATGTCATATTTCTTATTATACACAAAATGTCATATTTCTTATTATACACAAAATGTCATATTTCTTATTATACACAAAATGTCATATTTCTTATTATACACAAAATGTCATATTTCTTATTATACACAAAATGTCATATTTCTTATTATACACAAAATTTCATATTTCTTATTAAACACAAAGACTAAGGCACTTTACTTGTTCCACCTTGTAGGGAAATGAGTTCCTATGTCTACGTCGTCTAATGTGGAATGATCTCCAGGGCCCCAAGAGGGTGAATGGAGTTGTGATAGTTCCTTCGTGAAGGTTATCTTGAGATTCAGCGACTGCATCTCTTGGAAGAGGATTCCAGCAATTTGTGGCTTTTCATCTTTTTTTTTTATTCTTTACCTTTTCCTTTCGATTTATATTTGGTTACATGTTAAATTGTTTAAATGATAATTCTTTCGGAATAGAAATGGCTACGGTATTACTTAGGTATCTCTATATATAGAATTCTCCTCTTCCCTTCACAGATTAAACGAGAAGAAGAAATAAAGGAAAGATCGCTCTCTTATTTCTGCGGATTGTCCACGAGAAAACAAAAGGGGTGGGAAAGAACACGTGGGTATTCACACGTCTCTACGGATAGCTGCGCGCTAGACTGTCAGACCCTGCCCTCTCCCATCCCCCTTCGTCTTGCTGAAGGTTTGGACTAAAAAGTAAACTATCTTCAATTTGAAGAAACATCCGAAACATGTAAAACATTTTACAAACAAACATATTACAAACACTAAATATCAGGGCCGGACTTAAGCATTGTGGGGCCATATGCGATACGGATTTCGCGGGGCCAAGTTTGGGTAGGGAAGCGGACAATAAGTGAAATTAAATAGTTTGTATTAGAAAATAATTCGTCTATGCATTTTATTCATTCTTTTACTACGTACAGAATTAATTTACGAGCCTTGCGTGTAGCAAATCATACAGTATATCATAATAATTCAGTTTTCCTACGTAGATCCCGCTCAATAGCAAGAATTGCTAAATGTTTCAATCTATCTTTGAGAATTGTTGACCTCAAGTTAGTTTGAGGCGCGAGAAGCTTCTATCACCTGATGACACAATTGCGGCTAATGCATAATACGGTTTTTATTCATCGCGCGTTGGATTGATGTTTTTCCATATTGAATGACACCCCAAAATGTCTATTTTTGTCTATATATTTCCGTATATTTTAAGGACTTTTTCGTATATTTTGCAAATTAGGGAGATTTCCTGGAGCTCTTGGTAAATCGACAGGGGGCCGCGGGAAATCTGTTTTAACTTTTAAAATGGTTTTATTTAATAATTTATACACCTTAAATTAGCGCGGATACTATGAAAGTGCGGATCCTTTTGGTCGCATAGGTTGCAGTGGCCTAAAACCGGTCATGCTAAATAGCGGCGTATGCTACGCCGCCGGTCGACTAGTAGAAACATATTTCGTTAAAGATAAGGTGATGCTAATAACGTTAATAGGACTTACTGACATTTAAATGTGCCCCCCCCCCCCATTAGGCAGCCTACCGTTACTTCTTATATTGCTACCAGTCGTCCGGCAAGAGCAGCAGGAGTTGTTCTCCCTTTTGTATAACATCTTTTATAAACGGTTTGGTGAGGGTCAATCACTGTCATTCAAAGCGGCTAAAAAACAGTCGAAAGGGACATTACAAAATGGGAGATTAACATCCAAGTGTTTATTACGTTGCCTCCCTTTGTTCAATGGACATATTTCAATGAGATTGACTTTCCTAACGCAGGCCTCCCTCAATACACACCGTTCTTTCTATTATTTATTTACTCTTACACTCTTCTCTATTTGTGTTTGTCTCTGTAGCAGTCTCTGTGATTTTGTCTCTCTCTCTCTCTTCCTGTGCCTCCTTCCCAAAGTGTAGCATTGTAGATGTTTGTTTGTTTGTTTGTAAAATGTTTTACATGTTTCCGATGTTCCTTCAGAGGTGAAAATAATTTACTTCCAACTCCAAGCATCCCGCAGTCGACGGGGGATGGGAGAGGGCAGGGTTTGATTTTTAACACTCATCCTGTAATAGGCCAAAGCAACAATTGTTAATGAACGAGTCTTGTTGTTGTTTTAATAAAAGAAAAATGTTTCTAGTAAATCTAAAAACAAATGTAGTTTTATGACTTATTGCATAGAAACAAACAAACGAAATTTTTAAATCAATTTTTCCTTTTTTAGCAAACTCCCAAAGGGGAATAACCGCTAAAGTTTTGCTTTGTCTGTCCATCCGTCCGTCTGTCATGCTTATTTGTCAGAAATTAGAAAAGATATTTAAACTTAAATATCATGATATTTTAAATGTTACAAAGGTCTTATGGAAACGTAATGGAACGGATAGTAGTTTATTTTCTAGATCAAACCGTTTAATTTTAAAAAGTTACTATACCATAATTTTTGTTCATAAAAATACACCATTTTTACAACTTTACACTACTAATAGGGACGTATTGTACCTAGTGGAGACCATAATAACAATGAGATGATTTTACTGTTTTTGTTTGAAATATTTATGCAAATGGTTTTGTCATTGTCTAAAGAAAAGTTTTACATATATATATATACTATCCTGGCATTACCCTCGGCCTGCGGGTCTAAGTTTGTGTTTACTAATGTAGTGGATTGGATTTAGATGTATGTTAAACTTAGCTAATGATCCTTTCAAGTTTGTTCTCTTTCGCTACGAAAATGGGTTTACCCGAAGCCGATACATTCATATCTATTAAAAACGAAATTTGATCAAAATATGAAATAAATGGACTATAATTAGTATGTTCATGTGTTTAAGTATAAAACTATCTGTGCGAAGAGAAGTTTTATCATCTTAGAGTAGAATTAGAGTTTTAGATCTAGGGATGGGATTATAAAGTAAAAAATTAAACGAATTAATTTTTAGTACGCGATTATATTACGGTATTGCCTAATGAAATAATGTTCGTCAGGAAATCTGTAGTCACAGATATGAGGAACTAATTTATGTAAAAATTGTTTTGAAACACAAATTTGAAGGTTAATTTTATTATATAATGAAATCAATGGATTTATGTAAAAAATGCTTTTGAAACACAAATTTGAAGGTTAATTTTATTATAGAATGAAATCAATGGATCTTCTTTTGTATTTTCATGTGTCAAAGTAAAAAACTATATGCGCAAAGTGTATTTCTTAAAATTAGATTTAGGTCTAAATCCTTTCGATCTTTTCTCATGTCAACATTGTAAACATGGCCTAGATCCATAAATTAAGAAATTTTTATAAATCAAATAAGAACATAAAACTAAAATGTTATTTAACCTTGGTTAGGCCAATAATAGAATATGCATCCACCGTGTGGGACCCCTCAACTCAAGAAAACATTAAGAAACTGGAACAAACACAAAATAGAGCAGTGAGATTCATAACAAACGAATATTCACATTTGACTAGGGTAACACCATTAGTAAAATCACTAAATTTAGAAAGCCTTCAGGACAGAAGACTCAAAAGTAAAGTAGCAATTATACATAAAACACTGAACCATAATCTTCAAATACAAAAAAAAACCCAAAAAAATACTCTGAAAGACACAAAAATAAAGGCACATTCCTCGTCCCATATGCTAGGACAAATTTGTACAAATACTCCTTCTTCCCTAGTGCTATTAGAGCATGGAATGGGTTGCCTGAGCTAGCCAGAAAAACCAGTGACTTGGCAGAATTTAAGTCATTGGTTAATATGCATGACTAAATGCATGACGCGTAGGACGTAATCATCTTCTTTTTTGAAGTAACGTCTGTATTATATAAGATAAGAAGAAGAAGATAAACTACGGCCCACGTGCCAACTCCGACCAGAAGAAAGGTTTGATACAACCCCACCCCCCAATGTTTTGTATTAGTAATCAAAAATAAGAATTTCACTCCACAATAAATCGAGTTTTAAAGTAATCTGATTACATAGTTCCTGCATGTATTCTAAACTAGAATTTGGTGGTCTGTAAATGCTGCCTATTATTAGGGATGTTGAGGTGGTATTAATTTTACAAAATGTTGATTCTATATTTTTTGAGTTAGGTAAGGTAATTTCTTCAGCTATAAGAGTGTTTTTTATTGCTAGAAGAACTCCTCCATGATTATCAGCCCTATCTTTTTTAAAATGTCATAATTACTGTTGAAAATTTCTGCATTATAAATTTCAGGATGTAGCCAAGTTCCTGCAATTATGTCTGGTTTCTCACATTCTAATAAAATTTCTAAGTCTGCTGTTTTGTTCGTAATGCTTTGAAAATTTATTACTAAGGTTTTAAGGTATTTTGGTATTACTTCTTTTGTAGGTTTGTTTAGTGAGGCTGTTGTATTAATTTTAGTAAATTTAGGTTTAACAGGAGTTTGTCCATCATTGCTATACAGCTTATGTCTGGAAAGTTTCACACTAAAAAGAAATCGCGGTAGTCTGCCCTTTGTTTACAAGTTGTTTTTTTTTTTTGTTGTTAAAATCCTTCTTTAGGATTATCTTATCTTATATAATACAGACGTTACTTCAAAAAAGAAGATGATTACGTCCTACGCGTCATGCATTTAGTCTGAAAATGTTTACTTAAAACCTTTGCTAAAAATACTTGTTAAAATGTTTATTATCAATGTTTACTTAAAATGACAATATTTTATATTTAAAAAAATGTGTACTAATGCTTACCGTTTATATGTGCTAGTTTTCATACTGAAAATAATACAATTTAAAACAGGTTAAAATAAAATAATGCGGCACACATTTATGTACTGGCAGCAAAAGTTAATTGACGAAAATAATACAATTTAAAACAGGTTAAAATAAAACCATTCTCTACACATTTATGTACTGGCAGCAAAAGTTAATTGACGAATCAATATGTAGTTCTTACATGTATGTCAAACACAATAGAGCTGTTAGTTTATGAGATCTTAAAGTATTAGACGACAGACAGACAGCATAAAAACAACAGAGATTTTTGTTTTTGGGCTAGCCTATAATTTTTAAAAATGAAATATCCCCAGCAAAATGAGAAATGAACGTAGATGGTGTCTATAGGTAAGATAGGTCAAGTAAGTGTGCTATTTTTTTCCAGGTGAAGTCTGTGTCACAAGACTGAGTGTGTGCTTCACATCTAGTTCAAGGTTACCTGTTGTCAAGTTTCAAACGTCTTTCTCCCATCAAGTCATCCATTAGAATTGTAAATTAAGCAGCAGGGCTACTTCGTTATTCAAATAGAATGTTGTTATTTTTTATAGGAAAGAGAGAGAGGGGGGGGGGGAAGGGGAGAGAGAGAGAACATTTACACTGACCATAACAATGATTAAAGAAGAAGAAGAGGCCGACAGAGAAAGCGATGGGAAGACAACATCAAAGAATGGACAGGCCTGTCAGTGAATGAAATTCTATCCAAGGCAAAAGACAGAGAGGAATGGAGAAAGTTGATCAACAGATCTTCTATGGTGCCCTAACGGTTCAACAGAGAAAAGGACAGGTCTAAGTAATTATTAGTCTGCTCAACACACTTGCGGATCCAGAACTTTGGAGTGGGGGGGGGGCGATTTTTTTTCCAAACCCTAACCCTAACGCCCAGTAAACCCTATGCATAAACGCGAGTACAGCATATATATATAGCCCCGACGCCGAAAGCGTTTTCTTGAATTTTTGCACTGCTGAAACGCATTCTCCTGACATCTACAGTTTATTATTCATCCTATTAAAAAATGACCTTTTCAATAATGTTTTACTTGAAAAAAAATTCTAATATGAATTAGAAAGGCCCTTACTACATTGCAAATAAAACAATTTGAAGATACCCCACATATTTAGATTTAGGCTTTCAAGATTGCCGACGAAAAAAAAATATTAGAATAATAATTTTTTTTTAAAAAGCTCATTTGTAAGTGATAGATTTTTTCAATAGGCCTGTTTGAAACTTTGTTTTGTTACAGAACTTATAATTCGAAGCTCTAACAAAAAATTTCGGAAGTGGGAGGAGAAATTTAGTGGACCAATTAGACTCTACTCTAAATTTGTTTGCATTTTTAGGATTGAAGCATAAATTATGTGCTATAGACCCAAATTTATTTAACTAGAAAAATAGCAAATTGAGTAACGGTTGGAAAATGGCAACTAGGAAAAGAATATTTGGGTTCAGAACTCATCTCAATCGTTACTCTTATACTGAAGAATACCAAAGCAAAGTCTTTTTTTAACAAATCATGATAAATTTATGTGAAATTACATAAACTCTGTCGCCATATTTGACTATTTTGTTTTAAAACAGGTTTTCGTCTGGAAAGGGGAGGGTCGGTAGAATGAAAACGATTAATCCTCGCTCCTTTTTATAATTTCTGTTAATGATTGCATTTGGCATTAAAGAATAGTGGTTTTGCGATTCGATATAAGAATTTAATTTATAGCACATATAAAGTACATTAGTGACAGATTTTTCTTATAATTTTGTAATTTCTTAACTATAATACAAAAAGAAAATTGGTTTGTCCGATGGGCGGAAGGCGATTACATGTATCGCCCCTCCCACCTGGTACAACCCTTTTTCATTTGATATTTACTAATGATAAAATTTGAGATTAGAGTGTGTGTGCGACATAATATACAAATGGGTTCATATACCAATACGTAGCTTTTATTATATAGATATTCAACTAATTTTGTTCACAAACTATGATTTCCCCATAAAAGTAGGACCGCCCCCCTCCACACTCAAAGGGTTTAGGTGGGAAGGGCAGTAGATGTATTCGCCCCCCCCCCTCAACCCAATCGGAAAACAGGGTAACGACATAATCTAAAAATAGGTTGAAATATAAATAATTAGCATATATTATTAACATAAGTAATAAATTCGTATACAAATTGTGTGAATCCTATACTAAAATTCGTCCGCCCCCCCCCCCCTGGATCCGCCAGTGGGCTCAACAGCGTTAATTGTTCAGTGTGTTAAAAGTCACAGAAACAGTTGTCCATCTAAATCTTGACTTCAGTGGACATTGTGGATCTTGATAAAAAAAACTCACCACCATCTTTGCCTCCATTAGGAGGAGGAGATAGTAAGAAAGCCACTAGATATAGAATAGGATGAAATAGTCCTGTTACGTCATTTACTACTTACCGATATTCTGGGTCAAGTCATTGAACTCTGTTGACTCTAATATCACCTGTTAAGTACAGATGACTGACCATCTGAAATGGTATTCTGTGCTTAAAGAACTGCACGATAGTGTTGTCAACAGACACCTGGAATGGACAACAACAAACAAGAAAGACATACAAAATACCTTTAAAAACAAAGAAAGCTGATACGAAGTGTCATTGTATCACTTTAGTTTGGATCCGTCATGTCATTCAATGTGTAATAGATCTAAACTAACACGAATACATCTGTGCGACTAATCATATTTTGACGAATTGTTTTTTTGTTTAGCGCTATTTCGTGCTTTTAGCTTTCTCACTACACTCTCACTCTTATCTCACTTATCTGGAAAAGGGGGGGGGGGGGGAGAGAAAGAAAGGGATATCTGGGTAAAGTTTTACCGTAATTTATTTTTAAAAACATTTGCAAAAAAAAAAAAAGAAGGTGGGAACGATCTGAATTCAAACTCGTGAGTCACGCTACCTCGGGCAGACGTACTAACCACTCTACTAGCGAGGGGCATATGACCTGAGAAGATTGTATATTTAGATAGTTTGTCTCAATTTGAGGAGTGGCGACCTATAAAGGGGACTAATTCTATCAAGTACTATTTATTTCCTTTGTTCGAGATAACAAACATAATAATTAATTACCATTAGTTTATTAACTAATTGGTAATAAATTTTATATTGATTTTTGTGTTGTCAAGTAAAAGAAACAATAGTGCAAAATTTCAGCTTGATCCAAGATTGGGCGTCTCAGAAATAACGTGTACAAACAGAGACAGACAGACAGATGAAGTTGATATAAGCCTACTATAGCATAAAGTATCCTTTACTACAGGTGCTCCCCTATATATGTTGTCCCATGTGTAAGTATGTCATTGGCTGCGCTGGGTTCCTCGTCCAATTCAAAACTTGTAGTGTCAGCAGTCTGGACTCAGCAGTTGAATAATCAGATTAAATAAACATTGACAACCTTATTCTGTTAGACCCGTTTCTTGTATTTCTTTGACTTATCATTAAGAGCTGGTTTGATGGCACAGACCCGTCAGATATATTAGTGTTGTAAAAATGAATTGGCTTATACAAAAAAACAACGTTCCAACATCTAGCTTTTGCACTGTGTTTGGCCTCCTTCAGTCGTAGATGCGGATGCTCATTAATGGAATGTATGGTGTATCCGTTGTACAAAAGAAAAAGTACGAAAGCATTTAAAAGCTGTCTCTTTGAAAAAGCGCGTGTTATTTTTATTGTCACTTCTTTTATCAATACAGAATCAAATTTCTAGGATCTTACTTTTGGCTGACTTAGTATTATTGAGGTCACAACAGTTATCTTTCAATATAGCGTCCTTAACATTTGATTTGTGCATGTATTTCAATTTTTTAAATGTTTTCCTTAAAGTTCTATCATATCGCCACTTTCCACTACATTTCGCCAAATCACTTTACCTTCTTTTTCGATGTTGTTGTATTTTTAATGTTTAAACTTTAACAGTGTAAATTTTAAATCTAAATGTAAACAAAAAAAAAGCAGGTAATTGTGATTAACTTGAAAATCAACGCCCATCACAAACACAATGAAAATATGAACCGCAAATCTTTTAAAGGAACAAATTATTATAACAACAATTCGTTACAATTTTTACCTCGTAACCATCTTGTGAAACATCAAACCGTAACTCAGAAACTGTATCTTTCTTGAATGGTACATAGTCTACTGTCTCCTCATAGCCCCAGTCGTCGCGCTGTTTATCATTGCAGTACACAATTTTATCTTTCAAGCGAGGGTTGTAGTGGAAGGCCACGTCATAGTCCGAGTCAGGAACGACACAGAAGCTGGCACTGAAGCTGTGAAAGTCAATGAGGTACAATGGTGCCCAGTTGTTTAATGTAAGCCAAAATAAAGGGGTTAAAGTGAAGCGACATGAAATAAAGAGAAGTGACATGAAATAAAGTGAAGTGACATGAGATAAAGAAAAGTGGCATGAAATAAAGTGAAGTGGTATGAAATAAAGTGAAGTAACATGAAATATAGTAAAGTGACATGAAATAAAGAGAAGTGACATGAAAATAAAGTGAAGTGTGCCATGAAAATAAAGAGAAGTGACATGAAATAAAGAGAAGTGGCATGGAATAAAGTGAAGTGACATGAAATAAAGTGAAGTGACATGAAATAAAGTGAAGTGACATGAAATAAAGTGAAGTGACATGAGATAAAATGAATTGGCATGAAATAGTGAAGTGACATGAAATAAAGTGAAGTGACATGAAATAAAGAGAAGTGGCATGAAATAAAGTGAAACGACATGAAATAAAGTGAAGTGACATGAAATAAAGTGAAGAGATATGAAATAAGAGAAGTGACATGAAATAAAGAGAAGTGACATGAAATAAAGAGAAGTGACATGAAATAAAGAGAAGTGACATGAAATAAAGAGAAGTGACATGAAATAAAGAGAAGTGACATGAAAATAAAGAGAAGTGACATGAAAATAAAGTGAAGTGACATGAAAATAAAGTGAAGTGACATGAAATAAAGAGAAGTGGCATGAAATAAAGTGAAGTGGCATGAAATAAAATGAAACGACATGAAATAAAGTGAAGTGACATGAAATAAAGTGAAGAGATATGAAATAAGAGAAGTGACATGAAATAAAGAGAAGTGACATGAAATAAAGAGAAGTGACATGAAATAAAGAGAAGTGACATGAAATAAAGAGAAGTGACATGAAATAAAGAGAAGTGCCATGAAAATAAAGAGAAGTGACATGAAAATAAAGTGAAGTGACATGAAAATAAAGAGAAGTGACATGAAAATAAAGTGAAGTGACATGAAAATAAAGTGAAGTGAAATAAATTGAAGTGATGTGGAATCAATTGTATTGGAGTGAAATAAAGTGATGTAAAAAAAGTCAAATGAATTGATGTGAACTAAAGTGAAGTTTTGTCAAATAAAATGTAATGAAGTGAAATCAATTGACGTAAAATAAAGTGAAGTGACATGAAAATAAAGTGAAGTAAAATAAATTGAAGTGATGTGGAATCAATTGTATTGGAGTGAAATAAAGTGATGTAAAAAAAGTAAAATGAATTGATGTGAACTAAAGTGAAGTTTTGTCAAATAAAATGTAATGAAGTGAAATCAATTGACGTAAAATAAAGTGAAGTGACATTTAGAGAAATGAAATAAAATGAAAGAAGGTGAAAGAAGGTGAAAGAAAGTGAATAACAGTCGATGAGAAGTCTGAAATTAAAAAAAAACAAACTATTTAGCATGCTTGTCAGTTTTGCCATGAATAAAGATTGTTGTTCCTGGCTGAAGACTTGGCAACTGAACAGAAAACGGAATGTCTACCTGGAAAGTTTAACAATGTTTAAAAGCAACAAGATTACATAATGCAAAAAATATATAGTTAATAATAGTTATGGAAAATAAGCTAAATTTATCTTACGTAGGTCGCTTCGTAAACGCCAGATTCCGTCTCCTCTAAAGCTATATAACAAAATAAGAAAAAAATATATATATTATTAAAAAACAACATTTAAGTTTAAGAAAAAAAACTAATATATAACATTTATATACAAAGTAAAAAATACACATTTTGTCAAAGGCTAATAAAGATCAATATGGCAAAATTTTAAAAAATGCCTTCGAGTTAATTAAATAAAAATACTTTATGCTCCTACTGTGCCATATATTATATCTTATAAGTAAATATGTGAGTCATATTAATGGGTCACAAAGGTAACAATAAGATAGCACGTGGTAGGGATGTATAATATATGTGTTTAACAATGGTACTGAGTACAATACACGTGGTAGGGATGTATAATATTTGTGTTTAACAATGGTACTGGGTACATTACACGTGTAAGACCAAGGCTGAGCTAGAGAAAGAAAAGTCACCAAAAGTCACCTAGTTAATCCAGCAGCTCCTACATCTCTATCACGTGACAATCTGTCATGGCTGGGGCAACATGATATGGCCAAGTCACTTATCCATTCCTTCGCTGACATACCTCCTTATTCTCGTATCTTATATTATAAAAGACGTCACTTTAAAAAAGAAGATGATTACGTCCTAAGCGTGTCCCTAAGTCAATCTAGTCATGCATCAATGTATCAATAACTTAAACGCTGCTTAGTCATTGGTTTTTCTGGCTGACTCAGGCGACCCATTCCATGCTCCAACAGCACTAGAGAAGAAGGAGCATTTCTATACATTTGTCCTAGGATATAGAACAAGGTATGTGCTATCAGCTGCCACACACAACACATTTTTCACTTCTTCTTTTATAACCTAGACCAGTCATGTTACACCTCGGCCTCAGGTGGGGGTAGATATATATTTTTGACAAATGTGCAACGTTTCGCATCGCTGCAGAAAGTATATATATGTATATATCATGGGCGTAGCCAGGGGGGGATTTTTGGGGTTCAACCCCCCCCCTCCCGAAATGAAATCCCCCCCCCCGAAGGGGTGGATCGGAATTTAGTAACTGATTTTTTTATTTTGTTCATTTTAGGTGAGATTTTAATACTAAACCATCACTGCCCCAGCACAACCAAAGGGGTTTTGAGTTTAAAATCCCTTCCAGGGGGGTTCGAGTTTACAAACCTCTACCAGGGGGGTTCGAGTTTAAAACCCCTATTAGAGGGGTTCGAGTTTAAAAACCCCTACCAGGGGTCTTGAGTTTAAAACCCCCTACCTGGGGTTTTGAGTTTTAAACCCCCTACCTGGGGTTTTTGCAGTTAACTCCCCCTCTTATATAAAGCAAAACCAAAAAAATGGAAACGAAAATCCCCTAATTCCAAGAGCACAGTTAAGGAAGATTTTGATTTTAAAACCCCCTCTAAAATTTACGATAAGCCCCTTCTTCAACATAAAAAAAGCTAATTACGCACTCAAAATGTTATGAGCGTAGCTAAATGGGTTTTGACTCAGTTTTGAGTTTAAATCCCACTTCAGCGGGGTTTGAAGGTAAAAAAATACTACTTCAATAATAAAAACAAAGCAAATTATACACTCAAAATGTTATGAGTGTAGTCAAAGGGGTTTTGAGTTTTAACTTGCCTCCAGTGGAGTTTGAAGCTAAAAAGTACCTCTTTAATATAAATAAAAGCAAATTACTCACTCTAAAATCTATGAACGTAGTGAAAGGGGTTTTGAGTTTAAACCCCACGCCAGGGGGTTTGAGGCTAAAAAAATACATCTTCAGTGTAAGAAAAAAAGCAAATTACGCACTCAAAATGCTATGAGCGTTGCCAAAAGTGGTTTTGAGTTTAAACCACTCTTCTACAGATGGCTTTTTTTTTAATTTTAAAACCCCTCCAGATGGTTTTGAGTTTAAGATCCCCCTACAGAGCATTTTTAGGTTGAAAACCCCCAACATATGATTTTGACAATAAAATTTCTCTTTTCGATATAAAATCTAATGCAAAATACAGTCACTCAATTCCAAGAGCGTATTCAAGAGAGGTTACACATTTTTACCAGTGTCGGGGCTCCATTAATAAACTGCATTGAATAGTCATCTGCCGAAATTGAAAAACACAAAATGTGGCTCAACAAAGATGGCTAAGACAGATTTTAGGAGTCAGTTATAGAGATCGGGTCTAAATCAAGGAAATCCTATGCCGAACTGGAAGTCGACCCCTTAGTAAGATTGTGAGAGAGCGACACACGAGGTTCTCCGAGAAAATGAATTACGCATAATTGCGAGTTGCGATGACATCCTATTCAGTACAGCTTGGCGCCACACATTCGTGGAGGTCCTCATGACAAGTGGGAAGAGACATTACCAGTGACAGATTTTTATGGAACAGCTTGACGGCAAATGCGCCGAACGGCCCCGGAGGGTCTAAGTCAGTAAGAAGAGCACATTAGGTTTTTGAAATAAAACTTTTTAATAGCAGGAAAATGCACTGTAGATACCTTAGAATATGCACTTTGTTGGCTTTCAATACCAGAAATAGTGCTTGGCGGCGGGGCTTCGCCCTGAGCTGGGGAAGCTCCTAGCGCTCCCCCAGACCCCTTTGCTAGTAATGTCGAAGAGTCTACAATTTTATGGAAACAGCTTGACGGCAAATGCGCCGAACGGCGAGGGATAATGTAAGTCAGTTAAGAATAGCACATTAGTTTTTTGAAATAGAACTTTTTTAATAGCAGGAAAATGCACTGTAATACCTCAGAATATGCATTTTGTTGGCTTTCATATCAGAAATAGTGCTTGGCGGTGGGGCTTCGCCCCGCGCTGGGGGAGCTCCTAGCGCTCCCCCAGACCCCATTGCTAGTGGTGGCGGGGAATCGACAATTTTTCCACTAACTCATGGAAAAAATATTCTAGGGCACAATAAACGTCTTCCGAAAGAATGAAGGGTCAGAATATAATAAAGATTATGTACACACACACACATAAATACATATTTAAAAATTCCGCGGGGGGGGGGGGGGGTCGAAGGGGGGAGAAAATAATCCCCCCCGCCGGAAAAAAATCCTGGCTACGCCCATAATATATATATATATATATAGTAGTCAAAGGAGTTTACTATGACCTGCTGGCTGCAATTCGGGCATCACCAAAGAGTTGATCCTATACCCAGGCAACTGATCTGCTATTCTTCACCTTAAGCTTGTCTTTTTGTTCATCTACACAGCATTGTCTGGAAACCAGTGTTTCTCTAACGTTTACCAATGGCGCCCCCACCCCGCACAAAAACAAATTCGTTCCTGCCCCTCCCTTTCTCCAGCTGGGGTCTATGGAAGTCCCCATAAGGGGGTATGGGGGTTGAAGCATGTAATAGGGAACAAAAGAAATGTATATAGTTGTAACAAACTTTTCTAGTATTTATTTTGTTACTATATGCCAGGACACATTATCCGTATGTTCCAGCTTGCTAAACGCATTAATGTTGAGGGTTTTCTTTTGATTGTATTTGCAGGTGCGGGTGAGCAGCTTGCTTTTTTATTTTGTCTTAGCACCAAGCACCCAGTGGTACGGCAAGCTGTAGCGGGATAGCACTTTATTGTCCGAGGGCTGCTCGGCTTTAGGCAGGCAGTAGCTATCCAGTGAGGCTAAAAAGCCCCTCCTACCGTCAAGAGTGGTCCCTGGCGTTCCAGCTTACGCCAATCAGCTACGAACTTATCACCGGTAACTACCACTCTCCGTGTTTTTCCAAAGACATTACTGTCAGAGATGGAGTGACCTCTCCATTGCTGGGGGAAAGCCTGGGCGGTAAATTTGCGAGTGCTGGCCTGCCCACACGTCAGCACACGCCTCTCTTCCATACTGACCGGGTCCAAAGGGATGGCGAGCCATCAAATTTTGGGAACAGGTGGCTGCAGGAGTTTGCCAGAGAGCAGTAGTCTTACTACTGTCCCCCCGTCTACGGGCTCCAGGACCGGATTTTCTGTTAGGGTTTACTCCCTTAGCCTTAGACCTTACAGGGACACACACACAAGGCAGTGCGGCTATTGACCTATAGCTAGGGGTTTGGTTTGTGGGCAACAGGGCGTGTCCGCACTCCGACGGGCCATGCCTGCCACACATCTTGGGGCCAAACCTCCTCCGAGACCCTTGCAGTTTAGCCTGAGGCTTCGCAGCCTCAGTTTCCATCTGCCACCACGAGGAGGTACTGCATAGGACTTGCTGTGGAGAGGCTATGTACTTGCAAGAGAGACTTACAAAATTGCTCCCCTTTCACAGATGCTAGCCAGCGGTGGCAACAAGTCAAGCTACCACACTAGACGCTTCACACAGCCATTAGACAGACTTCCATGAACTGTGTGTAACTAATACATTCTTCTCTGGCAAGGAACGCCATAAAGTCTCTTGGCAGCACCCACGCTCAAAAAGGTGGCACCAGCTTGACCTCTGCATCTCCCGAAGGATGGATCTGAAAAGTGTCATCCACACCCGTTTATACCATAGTGCGGACTGCAACTCAGACCATTCACTAGTGCTAAGCAAAATCAAAGTACTTCTCAAAAAGGCGTATACTTCCACTCAACCCAGAACTAGGCGAATTAACGTCAACCATGTTGGTGACCCAGAGAAGTGTGCACTCTTTGGCGAGCTCCTGAACAGTTCAATCCCCTCGTTAAGTGATGAAGAAGACATCTCTATCAGATGGGAGAAATTAAGAGATGTAATCTACAGTTCGGCAATCACCGCCTTTGGGCCTCAAAAACACAAAAATGTAGACTGGTTTGAGGCGAATCTAGCAAATATGGAACCTTGCATCGAGAAAAAGCGATCTGCACACCTCGCTCACAAGACAAAGCCAAGTCCAAGATCTTTGGAGGCCTTCAAAAGTGCTAATAAAGAGGCGAAACAAATGGCTAGAAAATGTGCTAACAACTTTTGGAGGGATACCTGCAACAGAATCCAAGACAGTCTCCACTCAGGAAATAGCAAAGCTCTATTTGATGGCATTAAAGTGGCCCTGGGTCCAACAGTGTCTAAGCCTGCCCCCCTTCTATCCAAATCAGGAGAACAAATTACAGATCAAACCAAGCAGCTAGAACGTTGGACAGAACACTACCTCGAAGCCTAAGCAGAATACAGTAGACGATGTCGCCCTGGCTTCTCTACCAGATCTTCTAGTACTGGAATGCCTAGATGAACTTCCGAGCCTCAGTGACTTTAAAAAAGCAACTAAATGCATAAAAAATAGAAAATCTCCTGAGTGTGATGGTATCCCAGTGGAAGTAGTGAAAGTCAACGAATCACTCCTGCTCCCTGAACTCTATATTCTCCTCTGACGCTGTTGGGAAACAGGTCATGTCCCACAGGACATGCGTGACGCAACTATAGTCACAATATACAAGAACAAAGGGGATCGGAGTGACTGCAACAATTACAGGGGTATCTCTCTCCTCAGTATAGTGGGCAAGATCTTTGCTAGAGTGGCACTATCCAGGCTGCAAGTGATAGCTTCTAGAGTCTACCCAGAGTCTCAGTGTGGATTCAGGAGTGGTAGATCCACTATAGACATGATATCTTCTCTACGACTACTGCAGGAGAAATTCAGAGAGAGAGAAAGACCCCTTTACATCGTTTTTGTTGATCTGACTAAAGCTTTTGACATGGTCAGCAGAAGTGGCCTTTTCAAACTCCTGAGGAAAATAGGTTGCCCTCCAAAACTACTGCAGTTCATTGAATGTTTTCACGAGGAAACTAAATGCACTGTCAAATTCAATGGAGCCCAATCAGCACCTTTTGAGGTTTGCAGTGGTGTCAAGCAGGGATGTGTGCTCGTACCTACTCTGTTTGGCATATTCTTCTCCTGTCTACTGCATTGTGCGTACAACGACATAAACGAAGGTGTGTTTCTCCATACAAGATCCTCTGGAAAACTATTTAATGTATCAAGGCTGCGGGCAAAAACAAAGGTTAGGAAGCTACTCGTCAGGGAACTCCTGTATGCTGATGATGCAGCTATTGTGGCTGATTCTGATATTCAGCTACAGTGCCTGGTTGACAAATTATCTGCTGCTTGCCAGAAGTTCGGCTTAAACATAAGTCATAGCAAGACTAAGATACTTGTCCAAAACACAAACACTGCACCTCAAGTAAGCATTAATGGCCAACCACTAGAAATTGTTGATCACTTTTGTTACCTTGGCTCCATCATATCCAACAACACTCTACTGGATAAAGACATAAACAACAGGATAGCCAAGGCAATGGCCACCATTTCACGGCTGCAGAAAAGAGTCTGGGACAACATATTGCTGACTAGCAGTACTAAAGCCCTAGTCTACCGGACCTGTGTGTTGAGCACCTTGCTATACGGAAGTGAAACATGGTCAACCTACTCATGGCAGGTCACTGAGGTCACTGAGGCTCGGAAGATCATCTAGGCATTCCAGTACTGGAAGATCTGGTAGAGAAGCCAGGGCGACATCGTCTACTGTGTTCTGTGTGGCATAGACTTCGAGGTAGTGTTCTGTCCAACGTTCTAGCTGCTTGGTTTGATCTGTAATTTTTTCTCCTGATTTGGATAGAAGGGGGGCAGGCTTAGACACTGTTGGACCCAGGGCCACTTTAATGCCATCAAATAGAGCTTTGCTATTTCCTGAGTGGAGACTGTCTTGGATTCTGTTGCAGGTATCCCTCCAAAAGTTGTTAGCACATTTTCTAGCCATTTGTTTCGCCTCTTTATTAGCAATTTTGAAGGCCTCCAAAGATCTTGGACTTGGCTAAATCGTTGTATTAATCCGTATTCCAATCACTTCGTTTGTGATGCGGTCTTTGTATGTGATAAATACAATCCTTCTGTAGCATAGCATCTCGATTCCATTGCTAGGATGCTTCTATTGGCTCCTATCTAGTTCTGCAGTGTCCAAGATTCGAAAGCATATAAAAATGAGACCATGACATGACCAGAGGGCGCGTCAGTCTGATTTTAGTGTCGAGTGCCTTTTTTTTTCTAGATTGTTTTTGAGTTTTGCAACTGCTCCTGTGGACTGTAGTGCAGTAGTTCCTTCATCATAGACGATAGCTCCAAGGTATTTAACATTACTGATACTTGTCAGCTTTACACCTCCATTCAATACTGATGTCTCCTTTAAAGTCTGTTGGCTACTGTTCACACACATATATATATATTTATTTATTTGGCATTGATTTGCACAATATATACTGGGGAAGTCTAGTGTATGCGCATCACCAAGTGTCAGGTAGCTCTACTATTGTCCCTGCCTACCATCTATGTCGTCCGCGAAACAAACCTACTTTTAGAATGGACCTCATTCACCAATCGCAAACAAACAACATTTAGCCACGTGATTCTCTATATCTTCTATACAAATAACGTAATACATATAGGCTGTCAACATTAACCTTCAAATTTGTGTTTCAAAAGCATTATTTACATAAATTCGTTCCTCATATCTGTGACTACAGATTTCCTGACGAACATTCTTTCATTAGACAATACCGTAATGAATCGTGTACTAAAAATTAATTCGTTTAATTGTTTACTTTATAATCCCATCCCTAGATCTAAAACTCTAATTCAACTCTAAGATGATAAAACTTCTCTTCGCACAGATAGTTTTATACTTTAACACATGAACATACTAATTATAGTCATTCATTTCATATTTTGATCAAATAAACATTCACATTTGGTTTTCTAAAACATTTTTAAGAGACTACATTCGTTTACGAAAGCTGCGAAGCCGAGTTGAGATAGGCCTAGATCTATATTCATTCATGAATCGCGTACTAAAAATTATTTCGTTTAATTGTTCACTTTATAATCCCATTCATTTAACAAAGCTATCGCTCTTTTCGTTTTTAATAGATATGAATGTATCGGCTTCGGGTGAACCCATTTTCGCAAACCTAATTTTATTTTCGTAGCGAAAGAGAAAAAACTTGAAAGGATCATTAGCTAAGTTTAACATACATCTAAATCCAATCTACTAGTTTAGTAAACACCCGCAGGCAGCGGATAATGTCAGGCTAGTATGTTATAAAATTGTTTTTATTTAATAATTTATCAACCTAGAATTAGCGCGGGTCCTAATTAAAGTGCCGGGCCCACTGCGTCCGCATAGATTGCATTGGCCTAAGGCCGGCCCTGCAAAATAGCTGCGTATGCTACGCCGGTTGACTAGTATTTTATATTATCTAAACTTCATATTTCATTTTTAAAATACATCGAGTTTAACAAGATTTGAGAAGAAAAAAAAATTGGCTTTCTTTCGCGTTATCAGTTAAAATTCTTTTTTTTTTTTTTTTTTTTTTTTTACTTTATTTTTTTTTTACATTTATTTGACCATGTATACCTACATATATATATATATATATATATCTTTGATTCCTATACCTGAACACCGACTTTCGGGAACAAGGTCAAATTTGGGGAAGGTTTAACTTACAAAAAAAAAAAAAAAAAAACTGAAGGACAATGCAGTAGCAAAAGGTCAACTTGACCGTGCCTAGAAAGTCCTCGAGTTATCAACGCAAAGATCTGACGCCACGGTTCATAGGAAATAAGAGGCTCAATAAATATAATAAAACAATATTATAGAAATATAATGAAGTGACAAAACAAGAGCTTCTTATGTGGACGTCATGTATTTATTAACAGGAATTTGCATTCTCATTCTAGAAAGGAAAGGCCTACGAGAAAGCTTGTGTGATTGTTTTAGCAAACTATTTCAATGGAACTCTTAGGAGTGTTCCTACAGTGACTACATTCCACTTTGTGCTTGACATTTTCTTTTACCTCTACACTAACAAGCATCATCCAAGTAAGACAATAGTAAGCAATGGACGGGAGTGTCTCTAATGCTGGCAAAAAGACAGACAGGAAGACATTTGATTCGGTTGACGATCACATGTGGTGGCCCCAATTATCCAGAAAACAAAAGAAAGGTGATAAAGGAACAAAATGTGAACCAAATACAAAATTGTGGAATACACAAAGTTATACATTTAATGCAAATATACTAAAAAGATATTAATACAACTGTTTAATTAATAAATATTAAGGCATAGTTACAGAATAAAAAAGATATTGCTATGGTAAATATTCAAAAAGCAATATCTAGAGATTCAATAATAAGCAATACATAGATAAAAGATCGCTCTACGATCTTATTCTATGATGACCTTTTAGGAAGTCATAATAAGTCAGTCGTTGCTAGTTGACTTATTGAAATCTGACTTGTGTAAGTCTGACGTCACCCATCACTAGGACATGATTGATTTCCTGTAATGGCGACCTGAGGTTGAATTCAAACAAGTGTTGGTTGTTTGCTGCCACCTGTAATAAGTTAACAAAATAATTTATTAAAACTTTAGGATAGTTTGGTGTAATGTGTACATAATCTATATAATAAGTAATCAATAATTTCCATTAGCAGTCAGCGTCCAAGACTCGCAAGCATATAAGAATGTGGCCATGACCAGCAAGCGCGACAGTCTGATTTTGGTGTCGAAGGATATACAGATGTCAAACACAACAGAAGCAGAAAGAATGGTGAAAATGCAACGCGCCTGGTGATTACATATGCCCAAACCTGCGATCGCAGCTGTGTATCAAGGATTGGCCTCTTTCGTCACACAAGACGTTGCAAAGGGAAAAGTTCGTCTCTCCAGACGTAAAATGCCACAGATTGTTTTGAGTTTTGTAAGTGCTGCTGTGGACTGTGCAATTCGGGCCAGTAGTTCAGGTTAGATTCTCTCATCTGAGACGATAGCTCCGAGGTATCTAAAACTACTGACACTTGTCTCCAAAACTGATGCCCCCTTTAAAGCCCTGTCGGCTATTGGTCATAATTTGAGGGTTATTTTAAAATTTATTTATTTACATATCATACGCTGCGTAAGTCTTGTCTATGCACAACACCAAGTCAGCTAGTTTTTCTTCTGTCTCTGCTAGGCCATCTATGTCATCCGCGAAGTGCAAGCAAGTAACTCTTCTTCCTCCAATGCTTACAGAACCTTCGTAACCCTCGAGAGCATCTTCCATTATCGAGAAAGATATTGAAAAGAGTTGGTGAAAGTAAGCAGCCTTGTCTTACTTTAACTGTGGTTTAAACCAGTCTCCAATATTATTGTTGAAGTACACTGCACTACTGGATTTCTTGTAGAGCTTCTAGAGAGCTTCTAGAGAGTAGGATCCTTGTAATGGAATTGAGATGTTACAGAAAGATCCTACCTATTAGATACAAAGACCGCATCAAAAATGAAGAGATTAGAGACAGCGGTCAAAAATCGCAAACTAAAACACTATGGCCATATTACAAGGACTCGCAAATACCCTTCTACAGTGAACATTACCGGAAAAAGAAAAAGAGGCAGACAGAGAGAGCGATGGGAAGACAACATAAACGAATGGACTGGCATGCCATTGAAAGAGGTTCTATCCAAGGCAAAAGAAACAGAGGAATGGAGAAAGATGGTTGAAAAATTGTGTGTGGTGCCCCAACGGTCCAACAGACTAAGGAATAGGTGAATGAGAATTCCCATTCAATACACTAACGTCCGTAAATAAGTTTCCTTCATGAATAAAGTTTGTCTTGACCAGACATCTAACAAAAATTTCAAAAGAAGGACTGGAAAGAAGAATGAAATAATAAAAAAAATTGTACCCCTCACCTTAAGGCTGTTTTGCTCTGCTAGTATGGTCACATCGAAATTGCTGTTGGGCGCGAATGGGAAAAAGGGCGCCTGTCTTTCTTCTGGTCCCCAAGCGCCGCCCTTCTTGTTTGTCCTTACAATGACATTTCTCTCAGACCCAAATGCAATACGTACGTCCATGTGGAGCCCAAAGTCGTGGTTCTCAGTGCTACCAGTGACCAAGTTGATGGAGAACCTTTGGTGGAAAGAAATGAGAAGCATGAAAAAACAACAACTATGATAGACCGAAATATATATATATATATATAGGGAAAGAACAAAGGGAAGTGTTTCAGTTGTCCAGTCTTGCTTAATTAGTGTTGAAAGTTGTGTTCTTACAATGCTTATTTTGTCTCCCTCTGATTGGACTCTTGCTCACGTTCTTTCTGCCACTTCCCGTTCTCGAATCAAGTGGAAACTTTGCACAATTATTTAAGTTTCAAACAAAACATAAATCAATGGATAAAATAAAGAATTAAATAATTGATTTATTAATTTTGTTTTATATTGAAAAGGGAAATAACTCTTACAATATTGAGAGATATTGCCATAAAAGTATTTTTTTATATTACGATTTTTTAAATTTCAATTCACTTTGTATTATGACATTGTAATACAAATACAACAAAGCTATTTTAAACTTTAAATTTTGTGCTATAAAGTTATTTATGTTTTAAATTAATTATATATAAGCAGGCCATATCCCAGCATTTAGATTAAGTGTAAATTTTACTAAAAAATAAAAAAATAATAAATTTAAAAAAAAATTATTTTAAAGTAAATGTTACTAAATCTACATCTCCAATTTAGATGTTTGTACAGTCAGAGAGGGGAATGGAAGCAAGCTTTCATTGAGTCCAAAGAGTCTTATTAATTATTAGGACTTATCACAAATAATTCTGATAACGTGGTCACCACAAATCAGAAAGGTCACCCCACGGTTTGAAATCAAAGGTTATAAAAATATAACTGACCTTTGTGGATTGGGATTAACAACTCCACTGACGAAGATCATTTTGCCTGGGTACATTCCACCAGGAATAGCTCCGGTAAAAGGAACAGGCTGAAATAGAAACGAATGGTTGACTTTTTGTCTTCAGTTGACCTTTGGGATTATTATAGATGGACTACTTATAGAAAGCATAGATTTTTATAGTTTAGATTGCCTTTACTATTTAACAATCATATGCATTTACAATAACAGCACTATTTTATTTGTTACTTGTGTTAAGGCACTACACTTCCTAGCTATCTTCCTAGTTTACAATGAACATAGATTATAAGAATGAGTTACATGAGAAATGACTCACAGGGTTGACAATTGGTCCACCTGACTGTCCAGCCTAGAATGAAATGAGAACAATTAAAGACAGTTGCTGACAATTTGACTGCAAGTTTAATGTAAAAAAATTGGATGACACAAAGAATAAAACTTGATGTGGGTAATGGTATCAGAGTAAATCTACAGTGCATACATGTTACATGCACGCTACAGTATTTTTAATGAGAACAAATAGGTAAATGAAATGTAGTACAATAATAGACTATCCTGACCAGGGCCCAAACCACGGACTCACTGACTGACTACTCAGGACTAGGCGAATAGACCACACGACCATCGAGACTCCCCAAAACAGAATCCTTATCCGTAGAGTCGCATTTATCAATCAAATGAATTAAATAAGATTCATAAGCAAAGGTGGTTCTACAACCTGTGGTTCACAGACAACCGGTTCAATGACCATTCTTTCCTGACAATCAATCCACTGGAAGAGTGGCTCACCTGATAATGGATTTGTAAGACAAATGGTTCCCTGGCGATAAGTTCATTGACCATTAAATATTTAACTATTTGTTTGTTCACCCACTTTCAAAGGGTGCATCTCACCTCAAATAAAGTCAAGCGACTAATGGCTCAATGTATTAGTATTTTTAAATTTGTTTTCTATAAAAACAAAATGAATTTATTACGACTAATTGATAATAGAATTGATCCAGTTTTCGATGGATGGGACAATGAATGTGCAAAGTTTCCACTTGGGAAGCTGGAGATGTAGGGGGTACAACATTTTTTTACTAGACAGACAGTTGGAGCCAGTTGATATTAGTTTTGTAACAACTTACAGGATTATAGCCATAGCCACCCTGAAAGTACAAAAACAAATTGTATAAGACGATTTATAAAAATATAAACTCTGTACAATTAATTATAAACACACAAATGGAAAATGAAAGAATTGGTCTTTGTTAAACATTATAATGCAATCTAGAAACACAGAACATAAAACAAGAACAACATCTAAACAATGAAAACATGAAAACTACGTTTTAAAAAAAGACAATAGCTCCTTTATACAACTTATAGAGAGTTTGCTTTTCTTTGAATAACTAAAGAATGCTAGATTTAAAAAAAACTCCCCACCTCCCCTCGAGAATGAATCCTGGTTAAGCGAATGTATAGATCAATTACGCTTTACAGTGTTTCAATGATAGGTCTTTAGATCTAGACTTAATAAGACAATGTGTTCATGTTTCTTGACCATTAATTTATTAAACACTTGCATTTATAATGTCTTTCATTCGGAAATTCTGCCTGATCGGGTCTATCCAGAATCACAATGCGGCTTTCGCTCAGGGAGATCCACGATCGACATGATTTTCTCCATCCGCCCAACTCCAGGAAAAGTGCAGAGAACAAAGGATGCCTTTGTACATTGCGTTTATTGACCTGACAAAGGCCTTCGGTCTAGTTAGCAGAGATGGCCTCTTTAAAATTTTACAGTTAATAGGCTGTCCACCCAAGCTACTAAATGTAATCATATCTTTCCACCAAAATATGATGGGTACAGTGCAATTCAACGTTTCCAGCTCTGAAAGTTTCAGTATAAACAGCGGAGTTAAACAAGGATGTGTCCTGGCCCCAACCCTCTTTGGAATATTATTTTCACTGCTAATCCACAACGCGTTTGACAAATCCACTGAAGGCATCTATCTCCATTCCAGATTTGATGGCAAACTCCTAAATATTGCCAGACTGAGGGCCAAAACTAAAATCAGAGCCACCCTCGTAAGAGATATGCTATTCGTGGATGACGCAGTGGTAGTGGCACACACGCAAGAGGAACTTCAGTCACTAATGTCCCGCTTCTCTCAGGCCTGTAAAGAATATAGCTTGACTATTAGCACGAAGAAAACAAATGTTATGGAACCACCTGCTACAGCATCCATCCTAATAGACGATAACAAGCAGGACGCCGTAAACGAATTCTGCTATCCGGGATCCACAATTACAGATGACTTGTCTCTAGAAGAGGAGATGAAAAAAATGCATAGGGAAGGCTGCCTCGACATTTGCTAGACTCAGACCAGGAGTTTGGGAAAACCATAAGCTAACTACGGTGACCAAAATGGAAGTCTACAAGGCATGCGTTATGAGAACACTGCTGTATGGCAGTGAATCATGGACCACCTACGCAAAGCAAGAGAGAAAACTGAACTCATTCCTTTTGAGATGTCTCCGTAGGATCTTGAATGTCACATGGAAAGAAAAAGGATCAGGTATTCCCAGCATCTTTACAGCCCTCAGACAACGCCGTTTGTGTTAGCTTGGACATGTTCGCCGGATGGAGGACAAGCGCATACCGAAAGTCATCCTGTATGGTCAACTCGCGACTGGCACAACAATAACTGGTCGCCCCCACCTTCGTTACATAGATGTAATAAAACGTGACCTCAAATCAGTGAACATCAATACTGACCATTGGGAAGACATAGCTCTAGACCGCAACAGATGGAGAGAGACAATGACCAAGAAAGCTATGGACAGTAAAAGTACATGGGTCTCAGCCCAGGAAGAAAAACGCACAATCCGAAAAACGGCCAGCTCCTCTACCACCGAAGCAAAAGCCACCTTAACCTGCGCTATCTGTGGACGGGAGTGTCTCTCCAAAATAGGGCTCCACAGCCTCATGAGGAAGTGTGCTCTGAGATGAACCATAGTCGTTCTTCGACTGAAGGAGGCAAATGAATTTATTAAACACTTGCATTTATAATGTCTTTCATTCGGAAATTCCCGAACGAGATATTTCCTTCAAGAACGCGAAAGTCAAAAGTAAATGTGTGCGATCAGAAATGTTTTCATTCATTGTTTTTGTTGAGCGAAATGTTCATGTTTATATGCTCAGTGCACTAAGGTTCTAGATCTATCGTATTGTGTAATAGTGATGGTGGGGGGGGGGGGGTATCTGGGAGATAGTTTCAGTGCTGCCTTTCAACATGAATTTTTTTTTTATTTGCTCGAGTCTGAATTGGATTAAAGGTCAACATGTTAGCCACCAAAAGCTTATTAAAGTAGACAATATTATAGTCTTTTGTTTGTTAAACATTTGTGTGTGTGACCTTATTATTTATACAAGGCTTACCTACCCATAGTTTAGTAGACCCCAATAACTCTATACTATATAAAATTAATTATATACGACTTATACTTATTATTAATTATTTGTTGTTGTTTTTTCTATTTATTCATGTGTTGCAATGACGAATTGTCCAAGGTTTCAACTTGGGAGATTAGCAAGTGGGAGAAATAAGGTGTACAAGATTGTAACCAGTCAGACAGAGTCATTTGATAGAAGCTTTGTAAAAAGGTTTTACTTAGTATCACAAAATGGGGGGCGAATTAAAAACAAAAAAAGAGCTTGTGGTGAATGCAAAGAGAAAAACAAAATGCTTACACTTTGAGGAGGAGCACCGTAGCCATACTGAAACGAGAAGGATAACTCTTTCATTATTGACATCAATACAATTTCATTGTCACTAATAGAAATGTATGTAGAAATATTGAGCAATGGGACCTATGAACAAAATGTGTTACCAAACACCATAAGTTCTAAACTTACAGGCTGTGGTTGGGGTTGACCTCCGTATCCGCCCTGAATATAAAATATAACATGCATTATTAACAATATTTTAGGAGCAAAACAATGTTACAAATTAATAATTAAAAAACTTTTTAAAAAAGTTTAACTATATATACCTTAACAATGTAGAATTTATTTCCCTTGTTTGTTATCAAACATAAAATAAAAAAATACCAATAATTAATTGACTCATTGGTTAATTTTTTATTGATTCATATTTTGTTTGGTAAAATAAATAATTATGTAAGGTTTTAGCTTGATCCGAAAATGGGTGTAATAAAAATAACGTATTCGTTTTTTTTTACCAGACAGTTGATATAATGTATTTGTCCAAACATTGTTTTAATGCTATGTAACAGAATATATCCAACTGTTGACGTGTTTTTGTTCTCCTACAGATATTGTGCTATATTTGCGGAGGAGTAGCATCTCCGTTAAAAAAATATGTATGAAGATAATTAGAAAGAAATAAACTTACTTGAGGTGGCTGACTATATCCATACTAAACAGTGTCAGAAAAAATAAATATGAATGCGCTTTAGTATATAATTAGACATCTCTTCATTAATATAAAGAACAACTCTCTAATTATGTTTAAATATACTATTATTTTAAAATATATTTACAAATATGAGACATCTGTGAAATTAGGATGTAAGTTTTAAAAAAATGCTTTTCTCTATCGTACAATCTTTCTCTTCACAATCAACCTCTCTGTCTCTCACTTTCTCTTCACAATCAACCTCTCTGTCTCTCACTTTCTCTTCACAATCAACCTCTCTGTCTCTCACTTTCTCTTCACAATCAACCTCTCTGTCTCTCACTTTCTCTTCACAATCAACCTCTCTGTCTCTCACTTTCTCTTCACAATCAACCTCTCTGTCTCTCACTTTCTCTTCACAATCAACCTCTCTGTCTCTCACTTTCTCTTCACAATCAACCTCTCTGTCTCTCACTTTCTCTTCACAATCAACCTCTCTGTCTCTCACTTTCTCTTCACAATCAACCTCTCTGTCTCTCACTTTCTCTTCACAATCAACCTCTCTGTCTCTCACTTTCTCTTCACAATCAACCTCTCCGTCTCTCACTTTCTCTTCACAATCAACCTCTCTGTCTCTCACTTTCTCTTCACAATCAACCTCTCCGTCTCTCACTTTCTCTTCACAATCAACCTCTCTGTCTCTCACTTTCTCTTCACAATCAACCTCTCTGTCTCTCACTTTCTCTTCACAATCAACCTCTCTGTCTCTCACTTTCTCTTCACAATCAACCTCTCTGTCTCTCACTTTCTCTTCACAATCAACCTCTCTGTCTCTCACTTTCTCTTCACAATCAACCTCTCTGTCTCTCACTTTCTCTTCACAATCAACCTCTCCGTCTCTCACTTTCTCTTCACAATCAACCTCTCCGTCTCTCACTTTCTCTTCACAATCAACCTCTCTGTCTCTCACTTTCTCTTCACAATCAACCTCTCTGTCTCTCACTTTCTCTTCACAATCAACCTCTCCGTCTCTCACTTTCTCTTCACAATCAACCTCTCTGTCTCTCACTTTCTCTTCACAATCAACCTCTCTGTCTCTCACTTTCTCTTCACAATCAACCTCTCTGTCTCTCACTTTCTCTTCACAATCAACCTCTCTGTCTCTCACTTTCTCTTCACAATCAACCTCTCTGTCTCTCACTTTCTCTTCACAATCAACCTCTCTGTCTCTCACTTTCTCTTCACAATCAACCTCTCTGTCTCTCACTTTCTCTTCACAATCAACCTCTCTGTCTCTCACTTTCTCTTCACAATCAACCTCTCTGTCTCTCACTTTCTCTTCACAATCAACCTCTCTGTCTCTCACTTTCTCTTCACAATCAACCTCTCTGTCTCTCACTTTCTCTTCACAATCAACCTCTCTGTCTCTCACTTTCTCTTCACAATCAACCTCTCTGTCTCTCACTTTCTCTTCACAATCAACCTCTCTGTCTCTCACTTTCTCTTCACAATCAACCTCTCTGTCTCTCACTTTCTCTTCACAATCAACCTCTCCGTCTCTCACTTTCTCTTCACAATCAACCTCTCTGTCTCTCACTTTCTCTTCACAATCAACCTCTCTGTCTCTCACTTTCTCTTCACAATCAACCTCTCTGTCTCTCACTTTCTCTTCACAATCAACCTCTCTGTCTCTCACTTTCTCTTCACAATCAACCTCTCTGTCTCTCACTTTCTCTTCACAATCAACCTCTCTGTCTCTCACTTTCTCTTCACAATCAACCTCTCTGTCTCTCACTTTCTCTTCACAATCAACCTCTCTGTCTCTCACTTTCTCTTCACAATCAACCTCTCTGTCTCTCACTTTCTCTTCACAATCAACCTCTCTGTCTCTCACTTTCTCTTCACAATCAACCTCTCTGTCTCTCACTTTCTCTTCACAATCAACCTCTCTGTCTCTCACTTTCTCTTCACAATCAACCTCTCTGTCTCTCACTTTCTCTTCACAATCAACCTCTCTGTCTCTCACTTTCTCTTCACAATCAACCTCTCTGTCTCTCACTTTCTCTTCACAATCAACCTCTCTGTCTCTCACTTTCTCTTCACAATCAACCTCTCTGTCTCTCACTTTCTCTTCACAATCAACCTCTCTGTCTCTCACTTTCTCTTCACAATCAACCTCTCTGTCTCTCACTTTCTCTTCACAATCAACCTCTCTGTCTCTCACTTTCTCTTCACAATCAACCTCTCTGTCTCTCACTTTCTCTTCACAATCAACCTCTCTGTCTCTCACTTTCTCTTCACAATCAACCTCTCTGTCTCTCACTTTCTCTTCACAATCAACCTCTCTGTCTCTCACTTTCTCTTCACAATCAACCTCTCTGTCTCTCACTTTCTCTTCACAATCAACCTCTCTGTCTCTCACTTTCTCTTCACAATCAACCTCTCTGTCTCTCACTTTCTCTTCACAATCAACCTCTCTGTCTCTCACTTTCTCTTCACAATCAACCTCTCTGTCTCTCACTTTCTCTTCACAATCAACCTCTCTGTCTCTCACTTTCTCTTCACAATCAACCTCTCTGTCTCTCACTTTCTCTTCACAATCAACCTCTCTGTCTCTCACTTTCTCTTCACAATCAACCTCTCTGTCTCTCACTTTCTAGCATAAAACTTTCCTTTATAACTCCATCTCTGTCTGTCTCTGACTGTCTGTCTGTCTCTGACTGTCTGTCTGTCTCTGACTGTCTGTCTGTCTCTGACTGTCTGTCTGTCTCTGACTGTCTGTCTGTCTCTGACTGTCTGTCTGTCTCTAACTGTCTGTCTGTCTCTCTCTGTCTCATTGTCTCTCTATCTCTCTTTTACAAACTTATTTAATTATTATAAGACAAAAAATACGTAGACCTACAGGTTGTGGTTGACTTCCATATGCCGCCTGTAAATGAAAAGATTAAATAACAAAGATTTAGATACGAGGTTTCATTTTCTTCAAGTGTGTGCTTTTATAGATGGGTTTGGAAAAAGATCTCAGGATAACATTGTAATGATCGATCAATGCAACCATCTTTCAATCAATCAATCAATCAATCAATCAATCAATCTATCTATCTATCTATCCATCTATCTATCTATCTATCTATCTATATATATATATATCTATTTATCTATCTATCTATCTATCTATCTATCTATCTATCTATCTATCTTTAATTTTCCTTTCTATTTTGTCTGTCTGTGTATCTATCTACTTATACACATGTCCTAACTTAAGGAATACATACTGCTTGAGGTTGACTTCCATAAGGCGCCTGTAAATTGAAACGTTTAACATTTAATGTCGTAAACTAAAGTCAATTGTTTTTCTTAGCTAAAATAACGATTAATTGGTTGACATCAGTTAGATGTGAGAAAATGACAGGTAGATGTGAGAAAATGACAGGTTGATGTGAGAAAATGACAGGTAGATGTGAGAAAAGGACAGGTAGATGTGAGAAAATGATTGGTTGATGTGAGAAAAGGACAGGTAGATGTGAGAAAATGATAGGTTGATGTGAGAAAATGACAGGTAGATGTGAGAAAATGATAGGTTGATGTGAGAAAATGACAGTATAGATGTGAGAAAATGACAGGTAGATGTGAGAAAATGACAGATTGATGTGAGAAAATGACAGATTTGAGAAAATGATAGGTTGATGTGAGAAAATGACAGGTAGATGTGAGAAAATGACAGGTAGATGTGAGAAAATGACAGGTAGATGTGAGAAAATGACAGATTGATGTGAGAACATGACAGATTTGAGAAAATGATAGGTTGATGTGAGAAAATGACAGGTAGATGTGAGAAAATGACAGGTAGATGTGAGAAAATGACAGGTAGATGTGAGAAAATGACAGATTGATGTGAGAAAATGACAGATTGATGTGAGAAAATGACAGATTGATGTGAGAAAATGACAGATCTGAGAAAATGATTGGTTGATGTGAGAAAATGATTGGTTGATGTGAGAAAATGACAGATTGATGTGAGAAAATGACAGATTTGAGAAAATGATTGGTTGATGTGAGAAAATGACAGTATAGATGTGAGAAAATGACAGGTAGATGTGAGAAAATGACAGATTGATGTGAGAAAATGACAGATTTGAGAAAATGATAGGTTGATGTGAGAAAATGACAGGTAGATGTGAGAAAATGACAGGTAGATGTGAGAAAATGACAGGTAGATGTGAGAAAATGACAGATTGATGTGAGAACATGACAGATTTGAGAAAATGATAGGTTGATGTGAGAAAATGACAGGTAGATGTGAGAAAATGACAGGTAGATGTGAGAAAATGACAGGTAGATGTGAGAAAATGACAGATTGATGTGAGAAAATGACAGATTGATGTGAGAAAATGACAGATCTGAGAAAATGATTGGTTGATGTGAGAAAATGATTGGTTGATGTGAGAAAATGACAGTATAGATGTGAGAAAAAGACAGGTTGATGTGAAAAAATAACAGATATACATACACCTTGTGGTTGTCCACCATACACGGCCTGTAAGAAATTCAACAGTCATTTCTTTAGATGAAACATTTTTAATTATTGACTTTACAAAATTCAAATTAACAATTTGGTATTAAACAGCTGAACTGTATATAAAATAGTTTGAATAATGTAGATCTCAAATATATAAAGGTATTATTTATAGTCATAGCATTCATAAAAAAAAACTTTCCATAAGGATCTTTGATTTAACATCAATAAGGTTCATCTAATGAAGGGTAGACAATGTCACTAGAAGTACATTACAATATAATATGTAAAAAATTTTTTTAGTGTAGTTCAAAGTTTCTATGAAATAAAGATTTTAAAAAAATTATAATTGTTATTATTATTATTATTATTATTATAAATTTTTAAGCAAAAACAAAAACAAAATTGGCAATCTCTTTTGTTCTTAAATATTAAGAAAGAATAGAGATACAAAGCATAATATAATACATTCTGTATGTGGACATCGGAGAAATCGTCATGCAAGAACTAGTGACATAGTAACTAATGGGCCTATGACCACTAGGACATCACAGAAGCCTTTGATGGAAAAAAGACAATAAGAATATTTGTCTTTAAGAAATCCACGTATCAAATTGAGATCATGTCTCATTTGTTACGTATCGTAACTGAATTTAATGTAATACAGTTTGTAAAAAGGGAGCACTTGAATTATGATTCTTTTTTGCAAAGCTTATATCAACTCACTCTGTCTGTATGTCAGGTAAGAAGTTTGTACACGTGATTTCTCCCTCACCCAATTTCGGATCAAGCTAAAATTTTGCACAATACTTTCTTTTTTCAATTTAAAAAGAAATAATTAGATAATTAAGGATTGTTAATTAATTATTTTGTTTGGTATCTCCAACAAGAGAAAGAAATGGTACTTGACTATGGTGGTATAAGTTGAATTAACTCTCTTTATACTTTGTAGGTCGCTGCATTAAAGTTTGAAGCTAACAATAGATAATTATAAAATCTTCTATTTTCATAAGTGATTCGCTTGCAGAGTGGTTAGTGTGTTGGCTTAAGAAGGCTTTAGCTTTCGGGTTCGAATTCAGGTCGTTTAACTTTTTTTTATAATTGCAATAAAAGCGATCACCCAGATACCTCCTTCTTTCTACCCCTACCCTTTTCGAATTAGTCCAGACAAGTGATAGCGTATAAAGCTAAAAGCATGAAATAGCACTAAACAAAAACAATTCATAAAAATAATTCTAATCGCAATTATGTTGTATTATTAGTGTAGTTCTATTATAAATTTAAATACATGACTGATCCAGACAGATTGATATAAGCTTTGTTTTTTTGTTTGTTTTTTTTTTTTTTTTTGGTTTTTAATGTTTTTCTTGTTTTGTTAATGTACTGATATCTAAGGAAAGACGCAATTTGAGTTTAATGCCATGGGTGCCAGCCAGCATATAGTTGAACATGGTCTACGAGTTACTTAGCTACGCTTCCAAGAACAACAACACTTACACATACAGAGTATACAAGTTTCATTGTAAGTTACGTCATTAAAGTGAGGGGCATTTTAGTTTGCACGCAGCTAATGCAATTTTAACATGTAGGTTTCATAGACAGTTATATATAATTTATAAATAGTGTAGTTATTTCTGGTTATAAATTAAATGTAAGCCTAAATCAAATGGCATCCCTCCATTGGAAATGTATTGATTACATTTCGTGTACTTCAGAAATCAATCTTATTAAAGTAGGCCTAGACCATTGAACAACGTTTTACGGATGTATAACTTAGATACATCCATTCATTCAATAAATACAATGAAATAAATACACGATAACGCTACTAAAATTAAACTAGATCAATTATTTTCAAATTATTATCATTATAGTTAGCTTTCTGTTTATTTTAAATAGAGATGTGAAACATGTTTTTATTATCAAGAAATGTCAAGGAAAAATAAAGTTTGAAAAAAAAAGAAAACAAGAAATGTCCAGGAAAAATAAAGTTTGAGAAAAAAGAAAACAAGAAATGTCCAGGAAAAATAAAGTTTGAAAAAAAAGAAAACAAGAAATGTCAAGGAAAACTAAAGTTTGAGAAAAAAGAAAACAAGAAATGTCCAGGAAAAATAAAGTTTTTTTAAAAAAAGAAAACAAGAAATGTCAAGGAAAACTAAAGTTTGAGAAAAAAGAAAACAAGAAATGTCCAGGAAAAATAAAGTTTGAAAAAAAAGAAAACAAGAAATGTCCAGGAAAACTAAAGTTTGAGAAAAAAGAAAACAAGAAATGTCCATGAAAAATAAAGTTTGAAAAGAAAGAAAACAAGAAATGTCCATGAAAAATAAAGTTTGAAAAGAAAGAAAACAAGAAATGTCCAGGAAAAATAAAGGTTGAAAAGAAATAAAAGAAATGAAAATATAAAAACAAGTGAAAAGAAAAACCAATATAAAATAATGAAGAAAGATTTTAAGTTTGCAAATACAATTTTTGAGAACAGACAACACATATGTTAGTGTGAACACAAACATGTTAAAAACTCCTTCACTTACTGGCTGGGGTTGGTAAGGGTTATATTGACTATAACCAAACTGAAATAATACATGTATAGGAGAAATAACACAAACAATTCGAGACTAAATTATGTATTTTTTAATTTTTTTAAGTTTCATTAAAAAGCAAAGCGAAAGAAAAGACACGTGTATTGGTGTTGCAAAAAAAGGTGTGTTGATATGGCAGGAAATGTGTGTTGATATGGCAGGAAATGTGTGTTGATATGGCAGGAAATGTGTGTTGATATGGCAGGAAATGTGTGTTGATATGGCAGGAAATGTTTGGCTACTCTTTTCAGGACAAGCTGAACTTTGACATTTTGTCACACTCGCCTGGCTTCGATATTTTCCTGTGTACATGTTCAAGGAAAATAATGTTATTAAAATATTAAAGTATTCTTTTAAAAGAGGATTTCTGTAATTTTTTACATCAAGAAAACGTCCCTACTATACTTTAGACATAAAGACATCTGATAATAGCTTTTGAAAATATCAGGACGTATTAACCAATTCCATTATTAATCTAAGCCAAAACCAAACTTTCTACTTTGAAGACAGAGAATGAATCACTTCATCAAGAAATGGATGCTGTTAAGATGTCTACCACCAAAAAGTTAGCTTCCCAACTTCCCAGGCTAACAGAAACCGGTGTGCAAGGGAAAAAAATTGATGTAAAAATGACGTAATGTTCTTACCGACTGTGCAGTTGTCAGTTGCACTTTCTTGACTGAGATATCCCCATAGATGAAAAGATGACTGACTCTCTCGATGGCTAGTCTATGTTTAAAGTTGTGAACAGGAGCATTGTGCACAATCACCTAAAATGGCAATAAAGTAGTATGCATTTTCAGAATACTACATTTATGTTATATTTTTTTAGTTCTAAAACATAAAGCTCTTCAACCGCAAACGCCACACGGAGTCGATTATATGCTAAATTACCACAAGACCACATTGATACATTGCATTACACATAGATCGCAAGTATTACTTTATAACCTTATTGAAACAAAGAATTAGATGCAACCATTACCCTATAACAGCTTTTTTAAACAACGGACTTGAATTTAGAACAATCTGGATCGTAGTTTTACCTCATATCCATGCTGAGAAATTTTGAAGCGAATCTCAAAATTTTGGTCCCGCTGGAATGGAACATGTGCGTCGATCTCTTCAGGTCCCCAGTTACCTCTTTGTTTATCGTTGCTGACCACTCTTCCATGCTCCAGACGTGGGTTGTAGTGGAAGACCACATCACTTTCCATGTTGGGACCAGCACAGAAGTTCACACTAAAGCTAGGAGTAAAATTAAAAAAAGTGTTCATCCGTCCGTACCTTTCATACTATTGACTATTTTCATTCAGTCTGTTCAGAATTTATAAAATATTTGTTCACAATAGTTTTATTCTTATTGTTTGACAAAATTGAGTTGAATTAAAGTAATTTCAAGAGAGAAGGTGGATTTTTAAAACAAAAATTGACCAAATTGGCCAATCGTACACATTAATTGTACTTTGCATAGAAACATATTGGTATTTCTTACTGATGTTGCAGTTGACACAAATCTAGTTTCAGATATTTGAGTTAAGAAAAATATCTCCTTATGATTGCTAGATCTGTTACTTACCTTTTACAGTGATCATTAGTTTTGCCTTCAACGACAATTTCTGATCCTGGTTGAAGGCCAGGCAATTGAACAGAATAAGGAAGAGATACCTGATGAGAAAGAAAATTAGAAATTATGCAACATTTTATCTAATTAATTTTTTTTTCTCAATTAGTACCCTGCTTATTAGATGTGTTTTTGAAAAAGAAACTTACATGACTTGATTCATAGAATCCTGGTCCTCTTTGTTCTAGATCTATTCAAAGACAACAAATAAGACAATTTAGCACAAGTGTCAGAGAAATGTCAGAGAAATGTTTAATATATAAAGAAAAATGAATTCCCTGTTTTGTTCTATTGATACTTTATGCAGTACAGATACATATTACTGGAGTCCGTCTTCATGTAAGAAACTAAAAGTGATCGTTTCAGTATTCATAAAGTTTCTAGAGTTTTTTTTAGCGGCCCCCGAAAGGAGAAAAGACGCTATTAGTTTTGTGCGAAATGTCTGTCCGTCTGTCCGTCTGTCCCGTTTAGATCTCGTAAACTAGAAAAGATATTGAAAATCCGACATCACAATATTTTTTTTTTTTTTAAGAGATTCAGCCTTTTCAAAACAATTAGATCAATTATAAGACATCAGTTAGGCCGGGGAGGCGCGGTGGATGAGCGGTAAAGCGCTTGGCTTCCGAACCGGGGGTCCCGGGTTCGAATCCTGGTGAAGACTGGGATTTTCAACTTCGGAATCTTTGGGCGCCTCTTAGTCCACTCAGCTCTAATGGGTACCTGACATTAGTTGGGAAAAAGTAAAGGCGGTTGGTCGTGGTGCTGGCTCGTTAACCATAGGCCACAAAAACAGATGAACTTTACAGGCAAGTAAAGCACAAGTAAGACCACAAGTTCTAAAAGGGGAACTAGTTAGGCCAGGTTGACATCTAACTTTACATTCACTTTCACCTATCCTTTGATCTGCGGGACCGTTGGGGCACTACACAAGATCTGTTAACCTTCTTTCTCCATTCTTATCTCTCATTTGTCTTTGATATAGGCCTAATTTCATTTGGATGTTCTTTCTGAAAATATTGAAGCCTGCCTGGGTGGACCACTTCGGGGGGCGATTTTAAGTTTGTGTTTCCACACAAACTGTCTTTGTAACCTTGTTTTTCTCTTCATATTCTAACACAAAAAAAAGTTAGTAGGAAAAAAAACGCAGCTTATATTCAGTGTAGTTCTATTAATTAGTAGTCAATTTTTCAAGTTTGTTCACGTGTTGTTAGGGGTAATGAATAATCGTGCAAAGTTTCAACTTGATCCAAGACTGAGAAGAAAGAGACTGACCGTGTACAAAATGTGTACCTGACAAATAAAGTTAGCATAAGCTCTGTAAAGAAAGAATATGTTGTGAAAGAGAACAATTATGTTTTCTAGAGAGTGTACTTTGTATGTTCCACGTTTGAATGATCATGGAACTAGTGAGCTCTCTAGCACCAATCTTCTAAACAAGAATCTTTCATTTGAAATTCGCACCAAAATTTCTTCAATGTTCTTCTATTAATGTCGATCTTTAAGCCAGTGTTTCAACCTCCCAAAGACCTATATGCAATTTTCAGAAGTTAACAATAGAAAGACGTGTTTAACAACAGTTGTTTTTTTGGGGGGGAGGGAGGGCACACTACAGTGTTGTCACAGCCTCAATGGACATTGAGTGTTATTTGTTCACTTTGGCTCAAGAAGGTGAAATCACGAGAAAACTCTCGAGTAGAAAGAGGAAGTGAGACTTACTAAACTTAATTGGTGCAGTCTTTCCTCGGTACACATGTATTGGAGTTGCCTTTGTTACCCGCTGTGATGCGGTCGAGATTTAGCATTGTATTAGTACGTACACCTATTCTAGAGGATTAATCATATTTTCTGCCGCTGTGATGCGGATGTAACTGTATTTCAATTCGTTGGATTATGTTTGTATAACTATTGTGAAGGATAACATGCCATTTCATATATAACCATGATTTGTAGCTGGACGCTTGAAGTAGATGCACTATTTATTTTTAATATTATTCACAGTAAATAAACATTATTTTGTCTGCTGAAATTGGACTCAAGTTTGTGTGTAATAGTTATGTTTGTCACATACTATATGTGTAGAACAACAGTCGAAGCTCAGACACACGAAACCAGCAGTAGCGAGATCACAACATGCAGACCCCAGACCATTCTACATTTTGATAAACTATTATACATTGTCGTGTGTATCTATCTCATTGTCCTTTCTTTAAGTCTTTATCAACTACATTTCAATTTTAGGTCTAATGGAATTTGAATAAATGTTACATCTAATTGACGTGTTTTCAAAACACGTTTTTAACTTTCAGACACTGTCTCTATGCTTCGTTTAAGATTCAATTATTGTCTCGTTAAAATATGTTCTCTCCCTCGAGATATAAAATGACATTTGGAATTTTTGTTCAAGTGGAAATGAAATGATATAATAGAGCCTATCAATCAATATGAACAATTAGGCCCACTGTCTACTCAAATCACGTTCATTTCGTTTTTCCTTCATTCGAACTATTCAAGACTTTTTAAAAACTTTCTGTTTCCCGCGGAGGTGTTGCGGGGAAGCTTAATAGACTTTCTGTTGCTAAGTGTGAACCTACATAACAAAAGACCTTTTGTAACTGTTTCCAATTCATCTTCTCGACCTTCCGTTTGTACTGTAAGTGCCATTTTTAATCGTTCTACCCAGATGTAGAAAGGACTCATAACAAAAAATGGCCAATGGCCATCGTAAATTATAGTATAATATTATATGTATACTATATTTACGAACTGCTCACTAAATGAAGTATAAGAATAAGGTTACAAAGGCAGTTTGTGAGGAAAGACAAACTATTCCACACGAACTAAAAATCGGACCCCGAAGTGGTCCACCCAGGTTAGTAAAAAGGCAGGTTTCAATATTTTCAGAAAGAACATCAGAATGAAATTCAATCAAAGACAAATGACAGAGAAGAATGGAGAAAGAAGGTTGACAGATCTTGTGTGGTGCCCCAGCGGTCCAGCAAAGGATAAGAGAAAGTAAATGGGAAGTTAGATGCGAACCTGACCTAACTGATGTCTTATAATGAGTTTCTAATTGATCTCATTGTTTTGTAAAGAGTCAATCTCTTATTCAAAGCATCAAGAAAAAAAACCATTTCCGTGCAAAATTTTCTTTCCCTTTAGTTCAGTGTTCTATAGTGGAAGTATGGAACTGTAGATCACGCGATAATATGAAAAAACTACTTATTAATTGTTTTTTTAAATTATGTCTAACTTATATGCATACTAAATAGATTTTTTCTCTTTAAAAAAAAGTAAACATTTTTATTGTGTAAATGTAGTAGTTAGCATAACAGAACTTACTTAACTTTGCAATACAAATGTAAAAAAAAAATTTGACAAAAAATCTAAAACCATTTGCATAAATGTGTTAAAAATATTGTAAATATTGATCTCTTCTACTAAATAGACTCCAGTATTAGTTACTATTAATATTGAATAGTTGTAAAAGTGGTGTACTTTTATGAAAAAAAATGCTTACATAAGTGATTTAGAAAATTAGATTTTTCGCTTTTAGAAAAGAAAAAAGTAGCCGTCGCATCAGAACTTTGAATGTGTAAAATATTATGATGTCAGATTTTCACTACCTTTTCTAGTTTACGAGATCTAAATGGGTCGGACGGACGGACGGACATTCCACACAAAACTAATAGCGTTTTTTTCTTCTATCGTGGGCCGCTAACTAGAAAAAAAAAACATCAAAAAGTACATATTTGTTAAACGACAATGCCTCCATTATAAAAATAAATAAATATTTTTTTTTAATTAGCTCAAATTGGGTATCGTACGAATGAATCTACAAATTAGGACAGCGAGCATAGTATGAGAAACCAATTATTTTTTGATACCTTTAGTACACGTAGAATCTCTAGATCCAGGTAAAAATATAAGCAAAGATTTGATAATTTATCCAAAAAAAAACTGTAAGCAACTTTTATTTTAATAATCAACAGTTTCTTCTTCTTAAAAAATTCTAATGCTAAAGATCTAGTCTCTTAAATCTAGACTAACAAGGCGATATGCACAATTTTTACTGAACACTAATTTATTAAACTCTTAAATCAGTCATGTCTTACATTCAGAAATTCCCGAACATGATAGACATATCAAAAACGAGATAGTCTTTTCGAAACCTATGTTGGCTCTAGATCTAAGTCTAGTACTTAAGCCAAATTTACAATTATTTATTTTTTACTTTGAAAAATTATAAGTCAAGTTAGAGTTTTCCCCTATGTGGCCTACGAGCTAGTAATTCTTTTCTTAGCAATATACATCAACTGTTAAATTTCTAGGGAAATCGTTAGAGCCGTTCTTGAGATCAGCGTTTAGGTCGCCCACCCGACTTCCATGAAGTTATGACTTGAATAGAATTATTGTAATAACTAAATTCTTCTTTTAAGAACCTAGGAATAATAATTTACAGTATAGAGAAAATTAAATCACATCTTTTTTCCATGATCAAGTTATAAATCTCAGAAAATCTATCCCTTATTTGGTATTAGCTGCGCAGTCGCCTCTATATTGGGCATCCCTGAAGTATGCAACCCTGATATGGACATCATTCTCTGGAGATATTCCTCAAAATAACGTCGCTAGCTCCAAGATATTTGATAGTGGAGATATATGTCTGTGACGGACCAGAGAACTATTAAAATCTTGCTATTTTGCTTTTCTTGCCTGCAGAATATAGAAAATAACTATGATTTTGTAAATGTTGTTTTTTTTTAACTAGATCAGTTAATCAATGTGCCAGTTACTCAATTTGCAATGATCCAACTGTCCTATTGATTATTAGGGCAATGGATGGTTAACAAGCATCAACTATTTCCATGAATCTTCATCGATAACATAACTTCAATATTTCTTTTGATTTTTGTTGTACAAAAGTAAATTTTACAAAGTTGATACATAAGTCAACGTCCTTATTCAAACTTTGGAATGACGCCTGGCAAGATAATATAAGTTTGAACCTACTCTTAGTCAACACTATGACCTGTTAGCCAGTTACTATTTAAAGCTAAATTATCAGTGAGGTGTTTTATTGAATGCATTGTTACCATCAACAACAAGGAAAGGAAGACCGAATTCAAGAAAACATTGTTTAGAAGATATTCTAATTCTGGGGCTGACAAAAGAATAAGCCCTGCTTAGACCCCTTTGTGCAACCCCCACACTTCAATCTACGGTCTCCTATTTCCAAACCTCACAACACGTGAGATCTATTTGTATTGCCTCTATCTCTAGGGCTTGGTAGTGCAGCTTTCAAATCACCGTCACGCATGGTTGACTCACAGCAAATAGTGTTATCTATACACAGGCAGGCTTGAGAAAAGCCAATAAATATCTGCTCGAACTTTGTTTCTTTTCTTCCTAGTGCATGGATGGCTTTCATTATTTTAACCATTTTCTACTTCAGGTCTTAAGTTTCAAAGATGTTTGGTTGCGTCAATTCGCATAGTATGTACTTTGATTAATCATCTCGATGGTCAAGAGATTAAACAATGCCAATTCTGACCGGTCCGACAGAAGGTTTAAGCTACCAACATTCCAGTCTTTATTTCTGAACATTCCAGTCTTTATTTCTGAACATTCCAGTCCTTATTTCTGAACATTCCAGTCTTTATTTCTGAACATTCCAGTCTTTATTTCTGAACACTCCAGTCTTTATTTCTGAACATTCCAGTCCTTATTTCTGAACATTCCAGTCATTTCTTAACATTACACGCTTTTTCTAAACATTCCAGGCCCATTAAAAGGCATCCAAGCGGTTCATTCTGCCCGCATATACATAATATATATATATATATATTTATATAAATATATATATATATATATATATATATATATATATATATGGAGTTTAGGGGGGGAACCCCGCAAAAAATATCTGCATGTATGTGTGTGTGTGTGAACATAATCTTTATTACATTCTGGCCATACATTCTTTCGGAAGACGTTTATTGTGCCTTAGAATTTCTTTCTGGAGTTAGTGGAAAAATTTAAGACTCCTCGCCATTGCCAGCAAGGGGGTCTGGGGGAGCGCTAGGAGCTTCCCCAGCGCGGGACGGAGCCCCAATGCCAAGCACTATTTCTGGTATTGAGAGCCAACAAAATGCATATTCTGAGGTATCTATAGTGCATTTTCCTGCTATTAAAAAGTTTTATTTCAAAAATCTAATGTGCTTACTGACTTAGACCCTACCGCGCCGTTCGGCGCATTTGCCGTCAAGCTGTTTCCACAAAAATCTGCCACTGGTAATGTCTGAAGCCTCTTCCCACCTGCTCTAAGGACCTCCATGAATGTGTGGCGTCAAGTTGTCCCTAATAGGATGTCATCGCAACTCTTATTATGCGTAATTCATTTTGTCGTAGAACATTTCCGCAAACCTCATGTGACTCTCTGTCACAATCTTACTAAGGGGTCGACTCCCAGTTCGGCATAGGATTTCCTTGATTTAGACCCGATCTCTATAACTGACTCCTAAAATCTGTCTTAGCCATCTTTGTTGAGCCACATTTAGTGTTTTTCAATTTCACAGATGAGTATTTACTGCACTTTATTAATGGAGCCCCGACATTGGTAGAAATGTGTAACCTCTCTTGAATACGCTCTTGGAATTAGGTGACTGCAGTTTGCTTTAGATTTTATATCGATAAGGGAAGTTTTATTGTCAAAATCATCTGCTGAGGGGTTTTAAACTAAAAAAATCTCTTTTTGGTCTTTTTAAAATTCAAAACCCCATTTAGCTAGGCTCATAAAATTTGCTAACTGTAGTTTGCTTTAGAATAATATTGAAGATAGAGGTTTTCCACATCAAAACGCTCTGTAAGGGTATTTTAAACTCAAACCTATCTAGAGGGGTTTTAAACTTTAAAAAAAAGCCATCTGTAGGAGAGGGGTTTAAACTCAAAACCACCAATTGGCTTGGCTATGCTCAAATAATTTTAGTGTGGGATTTTTTTTTTATATTGAAGAGGTATTTTTTAGCATCAAACCCCTCTAAAGGTTGATTTAAGCTCACAACTCCTTTTGGCAACGCTCATAGCATTTTGAGTGCGTAATCAGCTTTTTTTTTATATTGAAGAGGTATTTTTTAGCTTCGTACCCTACTGAAGAAATGGGGGGGGGGGGGGGGGAGGGGGGGATTTTAAACTCAAAACCCATTTAAAATTTTGAGTATGTTATTTTCTTTTTTTTTTATATTGAAGAGAGGGGGTTATCGTAAATTTTGGAGGGAGTTTTAAAATCAAAATCTTCCTTAACTGTGCTCTTGGAATTTGCAGATTTGCATTTTATTTTGGTTTTGTTTTATAGAAGAGGGGGATTTAACTGCTAAAACCCCTGGTAGGGGGTTTTAAACTCAAAACCCCCTGGTAGGTTTTTTTAAAATCAAAACGCTCTGGTAGGGGTTTTAAACTCAAAACCCACTGGTAAGGGGTTTTAAACTCAAAAACCCTTGGCTGTGTTGGGGCAAGTGATGGTTTAGTATTAAAATCTCACCTAAAATAAACAAAACCAAAGCAAAAAATCAGTCACTAAATTCCTTGCGGGGGAAGGATTTCATTTCGGGGGGGTGAACCCCACCCCCCCCCAACCTGGCTACGCCCATGCGTCTAGATTGGTTTAGTTGTCTACCAGCAGCTTGGTGCTTCAAGTCAACAACCGTCAACAACAAGCTTACATTGATTTCCCTGGCGCTCTAGATGACTAAGTTGAGCGCGATCGTTATTGTTTTTGTGTAAAAGGAGCGTCATAGAAGAAATGTTTGAGAAACACTGATCTAACGTCTCCCTAGCAGCTTTGAACATGTCACTAGCAATGAGACAAACACCTGACACGGCACACTGTTGAATAGAAACCAAAGAAACAAGTTCTACCAGGTAAGATACTTACTTGACACCGATTACTGCACAGCACAGGTCATCTGTTTTACTGTCGAGTTACAACGTTTTAAGAGTAAGAAACATGAATAAGACCCTAGTAGTTAAAAAGTTAAAGAAGGAAACTCCCGGTGTTCTTTGATAAAAGAGAGCTCCCATCTAGGTTTGAACTCATCCAGTGGCTGGGTCTGAATGTAGAGTTAGACTATTGCAAGACAAGGAATCACAGTGTTGTGATAAACGGAGGAATAAGACCCAATGACACAAAGGTTCCTTTAGGATTGGTGTCCTCATAGCAAGGCCCATACACACCCAACCTTAATCATTAAAATAGAAAAGCATGAAATAGAACCAAGCCTACATCAGCATCAACTCTGTTGAAACTAATTCCACACTGCTAACAAACACCTTTGGCTTATGTTTTACACGCTTCATAAACTAGACTGGAAGGTAGAGATACAAATCATGGAAAAAAAGGCGTCACCAAAAGCGAAAATCTTTTATTCTCACTGTCTGTCTGTCCCGTGTAGAGCTCAAAAATTATAATGCTTTTTTAAATATGTTTATACTATCGCCATAGTATCACTGGCCTTAGTATCACTGACCTTATTATCACTGGCCTTAGTATCATTGGAGTGTAGGCCATATTGAAAATTGTAACAATGGAAAATAAAATTTTGGTATTACTTTTATTGTACTCCACCTGAGTGCAAAGGTCATTTATGGTCTTAAAAAAGCATAAATTAAACAGAGGTTCCCAAACCTTTTCAGTTCACTGACCCCTTTACAAGCCATACGATGTTGGTGGACCCCTGACACGCCCAAGTAGCATATTTCTAAATCTGCTGACATATCAAACTTTTGTTCGATAACGCATCAAGTCATGTGACACATTGTTGGCTTTGCCTTTGTACTGTAGAAATTAAAATTCTAAAAATTCAGAAGCATATTGACGTAACTTGCCTTACACTGTGCGGCCTCTCTTAAGGCATAGTGTCTTAGTTCATTGCCACTCTTGCTTCTTCAGATGTCTGCTCATGCTTCAAATATTTATTCAAAATCTAAAGGTTATAGGGTTGAAAAACAATTGAACAAGAGCACGAAGTACTTCTGTTTAACGTAATAATTAATCATACAATGTGTACGATTAATAATCAGACTGATGTCTGTGTATCATGGAGTCTACTTCTTGGAATGGCGATATAATCAGAGATATAATCAGAGATATAATCAGATATAAAGAAGATACATAGATTGAATGAATGATTATTTTGTAAAAAAAAATCTAATATTCGTGCGCAAAATGTAATTCTATCACAAGACTGTTATGCTGTTGCGTCAATAATGGTCATAGAATAGTTTGTGATAGACACATTAATCAGTAGTGAGGGTCAAGTTGATTATTAGTGAAATTATCGGATTGGATTAAAATGGATTTTAGTGAAAAAGTTATTATTATTGTACACAATGCTTATCTTTCTGTGGACCCCCATTTGTTCTTATCGTGGACCCCTGATGGTCAGCAGACCAAAGTTTGAGAACAACTGAATTAAAGTATTCATGTTTCATGCACATTGATATAAACAATATTTTACACAAGAAAAAATATTTTAGTGACAAGGGCACTACTATTTAATATGCATAGTGCGATATTAGGGACCGAATTTCCACATCTACTTCTTAGTCTTTAAAGTTTGTGAACAAGTTTACAGGTCAGCAGCGAAATGTTGTTAAGTTGTTCTAATAGTATACCATTATGTTTTTTAAATTAAATATTTGTCAAAGATATACTTTTTTCATACACATTATATACAGCATAAAAAAACATACTTTAAAAAAAATCTTTTTTTTATGAAGAAAAAAACAAAATCACCACCATATCTCTCAATACTGCAAGGTTTAGTTCCCTTTTTCTATTTAAAACTTAATTAATTAATTAATTCCCTTTAATTGACTAACTAATTTTATCGACTATGACTAATTGTGCTAAAGTTAAATTTGATCCAACAATGGGAATTAGGAGAAAGAACGTGTCAAAGATTTCAACCAGAAAGACACATATCAACAGGTGTGTAAAAATAGTCTCTTGTTAGTCCCAAGTCAATGTAGTGATTTAGGTGTGTTCTTTGCAGCATAATATGTACGCACTACTGACCCACTAGAGGTCGACTACGTGTAGTATAATGGGAATATATTAAACTACTCTGTCTGTCTGGTACATGTTTTTGTAAAAGCTATTTCTCCCACATCCATTTTTGGATCAAATTAAATGAAAAGGGAAATAAATGCAATATATGACTCTAAATGTGGAGTTATTTTTCTTAGTACGTCTTATACACGCTTTTTCTACCAATTCTCGTCCTCGGATGAAGTTGAAATTGAACATAATTATTCATTGGCTTAATCAATTAGTGGTAATTATTTTTTTTAATATATAAAAACACTAAAAGTTTGTTCCTACAGTATTGAGATTTGAGATAGAGATTTTGCGGTTCTTTCCTTAGATAAGCTTTGTTTTAAAAAAAAAAGATTTTTTAAAAATTTTACTTGTTTACATATTTAAAGCTAAGACTAATCCACTGACACTACTGACTCAATAGTCAACTAAATGTAACAGACAAACAAAACAAAAACACTTGTGACTGTCAATTTAGCATGTAAACAATAGAAGTGAACTGGCTTCTAAGGTCAACAACCTTAGTTCTATGATCACCAATAAGAGTTCTCCCCCTTCAGTTAACTTAAGCTGACGGATTTGTCAAACCAGTTTTTTGGGTATGTACAATAAAAGTACGCGCTATTTTTAGCCATCGTGTGTGTGTGTTTGAATAAAATACCTATCAATGTATCCGTGACACACGGATCGTTAGGTGTGCATAAAGAATAGGTCCAATAAAAGTCGGCTCTCTCATATATACATTCCTATCTAAACAGTGTTTGCATTAGCTGACGATCAGGGAAAGGTGCTTATACAAAGTAATTTTATGTAGAGACAACACCAAACAGAAGAATGCATCATAATATATCAAATAAAAGTGTCTTTTTTTGGTCATGTCAACATTTGTACAATCTAAAGCTGACAGAGATGCGAAGGCTTTACGGCATTTATGTGGAGTCAGTAAAAAAAAAAAAAAAAAAAAACATCAAAAGACCCCATGAAAGCCAAACTGTAATTTCTTGTATTGTTTCGTTTGTTCTTTCAGAAGTGAAGATTTTTTACATTTCAAGCCAGACCTCTCACACGACTGCTGGGGATGGCAGTGGGCAGGGTTCAAACCCGCGACCATCAAGACGGTACTCCAGAGCGCATACCACACGACAGGCAGCGATTCACATATCTCAGTAGACTAAAAGTTCCTTTCAATCATTTTTTTAAGACAAACGAACGTTCAGAACGCTAATTTTTAATTATTCTATTAGAACTCAGCAGTCCGCGATCTTCTAAACCTCCACTTCCATTAATGCATAAATAGTTCTACTGTAAGTTTCTGTACAAAATAAAAGAAACTAATAAAATGTGTTGCTTTCTTTTTCAACGTGATAATGAAGTTATGGTAGCTGGGACAGACTTAGTGATGTTATGGTAGCTGGGACAGACTTAGTGATGTTATGGTATAGCTGGGACAGACTTAGTGATGTTATGGTTAGATAGCTGGGACAGATTTAGTGATGTTATGATATAGCTGGGACAGACTTAGTGATGTTATGGTATAGCTGGGACAGACTTAGTGATGTTATGGTTAGATAGCTGGGACAGACTTAGTGATGTGGTTGTTTTATAGTATTTTCCTTCACAATATTTGGAGCTATCAAAGATTTACCAGACCGGTAAATCGTGCAGAAATTTGCCTCTGATATACATCTAATAGTACGCCCCCATTGGAAATCACGCATAAAAAAGTGAACAACTAGTTTGATTTGCCTACGTGATCTAAATATGTATTGAACGAGGATTTTTAAATATAATTTCTGAACATTTTCTGAAAGGTTTGGAATGAAATCCTTGTTAGTTTACTTCTCCTTACCACACTTTACCAAATGTTACTAATTCGTAGTTTTTCATTTGAAGATCCCAATAAACAAGGCCGGACTTAAGTCCAGGCAACACAGACTATAGCTTAGTGCCCCCAATACATATTTAACACTGAATGTAATATCTGGCCTTATTAAGGTCTCATTTCTTATATATAGAGATGTCTGCAAGCGAGACATGAGAGCCTCAGGCATCAGCGAAAGTATGTGGGAAAACATAGCCAAAGACCGGAGTGCCTGGAGACAGACTGTGCGTGCTGGGACAACCCTCGCTGAGAACAAAAGAATCGAAGCGGCCTTAATCAAGAGGGAATAAAAGAAAGTTGCCCTGTCCGCTAGCCCTGAATCAGAGGCATACACATGTATGAATTGTGGCAAAGTCTGCCGCTCTAGAATCGGCTTGATTAGCCACACCAGATTCTGCCCCGTCTCAAGATTAAACCAAAACCAGTGACTCATCTGGGCGCATCCATTGCTTTTCGAGACAAAAGCAGCCATATATATATTTCTTATATAGCTTAGGCACTGCCTATAAAAGGTTTAAAACATAAAGCCTCACATATCATATTTTGCTTTGCATTCTAATGTTTTTAATGGTATTAACACAAAAAAAAATGTTCTAGATATTTCATGACATGATTTATCTTGTTACTTATGTGAAACACACACACACACAAACAAACAATGTGAAGTCTAAGAAACACAAGAAATATAAGCCACCCATATATAAACATTTATAGTGCTTTTTTTAGCTAGGTGCATTGCCAAACTTTTCAATACTATTCAATTAATAATAAACGTAAATATACCAGGCAATGAAATATTTGTTTCCCCACAAGGTGACTTTTAAAACGTTTTCTTGAAGGTTATTTGGTCCAATTAGTCACAATATTAAATCACAAGGTATTAGAAAAACAACTAATAATATAGTTGCCGACTAGATCTGTTCCAATACACTTGAATAGCACTTGACATTATAGTGAGAGTTGTCGGGGGCCGTGTTAAGGGAGGCGTCTGAAGTTCTCAGTGAACAGAGAGAGCGCACTCAGAGCTTTGAGCAGCTCCGCCGAGACATTTAGGTTTAAAACAAAACAAAAAATGTTTCGACCCTAGGCTATTTACATATGTTAAAAGTCAAAGTTTAACTACTACAGCAAAGGAAAAAAAGCAATAAATATATATCTCTTACATGCCATGGCTACTGGAAGTCAGCGAACGATCACCAAGTCAGTGCAACTAAAGAGACGATTCACTGAGTCAGCCCACCGCAAACATAACATTATATAGCCTGTTCTGCCTGGTTGCATCTGATCGTCGACCAAATCACTTGGGTTTTTTTTTTCTATATTTACATTTGACTGTCCCCGATGTTTACCTGTGTGAGCATGCGGGGGTGGAAGAGATTTGACTTACGTGCTACATGTAGGCCTATTAAAGGTAAAGTTCATGGAACATAACTGAGTTAGGATTTTATTTCAATGATTCAAAACTAGTAAAAACAAAGTTTAATCAGGGAATCATGTCGAATACAATTTTTAGCCGATTCTATAGTCATGTTTATCATGTTAATTATTATTTTCGAGTTGAATTCTATTGTAATAAATTGTAATAGTAACAAGATCCTCGAAATAAAGAATCACCCTTTGTGTCAGGATTTTGTGATTTTACTACCACAAAAGAGATACAAGACACTGATAGCAAAGACAAACAGAACATACATTATTTTGTTCCCCTGGCAATCAAATCATTAAATAAGGACAATCTGAAATAAACTTTTTCACATGTAAATTATGAGTAAGTCTGGTGTGAATGTACACTTTGGTTTCTTATAGTTATAATGTTTTTTGTTTGGTGTAATGCATAAATTGTATGACAAATTTCCATACGGACAATAAAGATTATTATTATTATTATAATTACTGACTAAAAATAAATTCTCAACTTTGTATTTTGTATTTGTGTGTGTGTATATTTGAGAGGGTGTGTGCATGAATACTGCTTAGTATCACTTAAATTGTCAATATTTCTATTTAATATTTACTAGGATAACTTAAACTCATGGGCGGCACCCGATGGTCAGTTGTTTGGTCATCAATGCAGGTGAAAGGGTAAGTTTGATGTTTGAGCAACAAGAGGGAGGGGGGACATTGGATTACAATGACATGACAAAATATTTTGTTTTGTGTTTGTTTCTTCAGAATTAAAGATTAATACATCTTATCCCAAATTTCCTGCAGCACGACAAGAGATGGATGTGGGAAGCCACAGCACTTACCACACGAGCACTTTTCATCAACAAACCAGTAAGACAATCACTAATAGACATATTGAGGAAACAGGCTTCATATGGTAATTACGTGTGCTCAAACCTTGCAACCTCCTCCGAATACTCAGGCCACTTCCATTACGTCTTGTGAGAGATCATTCTCAAAGCTCAAGTTCATCAAAAACTATCTCAGGAGCACAATGACACAAGAAAGGCTTATCATGGTTTTAATGTCAGTGAAGTCACAAATACTAGAAAGTATCGATGTATTTGATGTTATAGATGTCTTTGCTGCCCAGAATGCACGACGTGAAGCGAAATGAATTGAGATTTTGTCACTTGTGCATTATATAGCTAATAAACAACGGTATTATTCATTAAAAGAGTCTCAATGATTACTTTTTGTTAAGTTTACTGATGTACTGAACCAATTTGATTTTGGGCTTATATATTTTTGCGTACATTATCTCATGTCATATGTCAAAATGTAAGGGCCCCCCCAAAGAGGTTAATCCCCCCGCGCCCCCAAATCCCTAGTTACGCCTCTGAGATTAGATAGATAGATAGATGCAGGCCTATATGGTAGATTACATTTGTTCACGTTATAAAGTGTTATACTTTAGTCATTTAGTAATATCAGATTGTCTCAGAAGCATGTTAATATATTATTCACGCTTGCATGCTTTAAGTTTTGGTTAATTTATTAACTTTATATATTAATTTTGAGTACAGGCTTAATTGGATACCCATCATATGGCATACAATTTTGGGCCGCAGGGTATAGAAATACCCAAGCAGATTTTGACACCCAATCCGCCCCTGGTAGACCCCTACTATAGTACAACATAATAGAAAAACTAACTTCATTATTAATACAATAAAAAAAAAACATTTCAGTTGTTAAAAATAGATTTATTTGCACCAATCAACACACTTTGAACAAACTTCAATTCTATATCTCTTTTATCATACATGTCAAACAACCAGATACAAAGTGATATAAAACACAGATTGAGTACATTGAGTAAACACAACATTAATTGACATAATGCAATTAAAAATTCTCATTTTAAAATATTGTTTGAAGTATATTATTTAAAAGACAATGGTGTTAAAAAAAATATATATCTTTAAAATATATTTGTTCCTTTTTTTTTTTGTTTAAAATTAAAATATATTAAAATACATTCATAGAAACCATTGATACTTTTTTGGACTATCTTAAACAGTACAACATGGTGTGTACATGTTTTTGACATTATATATGACCTTGTTTGGCCTAGTTCTGCAATCACGTTGATTTTAATGAACTTTTTAATGTGACTAGGAAAAAAATAAAATAATGACCTGCTGCTTAAGTTGTTTTGATTGCAGCTCAGAACTTGTATAATATTCCAATTTTAAAGATTTACTGAAAGCGGACTTGGGTCAGGCTGACATCTCCTAGGACCATCAAGTGATCCACTTTTTGGACTGGCTGGATGCGGTGGAAAAACTCAGTAAAGTGTTGATTGTTTATGGCAATCTAGAAAGATTGAGAAATAAATTAAATTGAAAGGTTAGTTCATGTACATTATATTTATCTTTGATAACTGACCTATTCTCTAATTATTGTTGTTTTAAAAGTTAAATTTATTGCTAATAAAAAAAAAAATGATCTCCCTGGTTATTTTTTTTTTTCAGCCAGACATTCAAGATTTTAAAAAATAAGAATCAAAATTAAAAACATGTTTGTGAGTTTCATTGTTCCGAATCCTAAAATATTTTAAAACATAAAATTATCTTCAAATATAAAATTTAAACTAAAATTTATAATATAAATAATTAGATGGATGAGTTTTCAAACAACTGGAAATCCAAGTATCTTAAGAGATAGTGAACAAACATTAGAAAGTGCTTTCAAAATTGTGTTTTAAATAAAAATTATTTTTTTTTGTTGTTGTAAAGCTTTATTGTTGTAACTAATTCATTTCACTTTGTGCAACTCTACTTTAGACAACAGTTGACAAGATATAAACAAAAAAAGAAACCTTTTTACACATTGAAAGAATGAATATTTGAGTTATTTTTTTGTGCTAGAAAAAATTTAGACTACTGATATATTTTGTAAAACAAAATTTTATTAATGTAAAAAAAAAATTGAACTTTCTGCACTTAAAAATATCATAAACCTTGATTAAAAGATCTCTTTCATTTTTTAGGATACTGCAATTAAAATTGTCCAAAAACTGTAGATTATATGTTTTTAAAAATTTAGTTTTTGTGATTTATTAATATCCATAGTTCATGGAAAGGAAACTTTGGCCAAGTAAGCTATGAATCTGGTTGTATGCACCATCTCATTTCTTTTTTTTTTTTTGGCATGAGGTTTGAATCCTACTACTGCCTAAAACTTCTACTCACTTTGATTTGAAACCAAAATAAGACCTGAACAGTTTGAGAATGTGACAGACAGGAGAAGTTTAACAACAAGTATGTACCTTGAAGGAATTGGGCTCTGTCAGAATCATTAGTTCAAAATTGGAACTAGGGAAAAAGGGAAAGTAATTCTGGAATCTGTCTTCTGAGCCATAGCTTCCTCCCTGTTTGTGAGTCCTAACAACCTGGTTTCTGTCAGAGCCAAAGTTGAACCGCACATCAAAGTGTAAGGCAAAATCAGATGAGTCAAAAGGTCCACAGGCCAGGTTGACTGTAAATCTAAAGAGTAAGTTAAGCAAAATCAAGAAAAAAAAAAGATATTTATTGTCTATTCTCTTATTGCCATCAAGAATGAATGAAATAAAAAAACACAAATTGTTTGAAGGGATAAAATCATGGGTTTGATTACACTACACTGCAGAAATGTGAAGGGATTGAAATGATAGAGAAATTTTACTTGTATGAATTTAAAGTTTCATACTATTCTTGGGAGTTATTTGTTTAGGTCTTTCTTGTATTTGTCGTTAGACTTCTAAGTAAACTTGCTTCTATCTGAACTGTCGATTCTATTTTTTAGTATCTTTCTGTTCCATACAAGCCACTTTCTATTCATTTATGGATTTAATGCAACTAACTGGAATGTTTTACTGTGATGCAATGACTGGACTAGGATTGTATTTCTGATTCAAATTTTAGAATTATAAAAGGAATGCAATGAATTATTTTAAGCTTTACAAAAAGATATAAAAAGTTGTATAAAGTCTGGTCTACTATGATTTATTTCTACATGTGTAGTGGAAGACTTTATGTGGTGATTGAATTAAAAATAATTTAATTAGTAGATCAAGCATCTCTTGGATTTAACTACTTAATTTGTGACAGCTCTACAGGTTCTAGATTTATCTACCAAGTTTTTTAAATCAACCTAGAAGGAACCAAAGTGAAGTAGGTGAAATCCCACAGCTATCGCATGTGGCAATATGCATAGAAACTGAAAATGTGGAGACCTACCTTGATGGATTAGGATATGGTACACCTGTGATGTAGATTATCTTTCCTGGATATAATCCACCTGGAATAGGTGTGGTAAATGGAACTGGCTATAAAAAAAAAAAACAGTCATATTCCCAATTTTAAATTTAAAGATCTTGTATCAGTTAGCATTTTAATTTCATTAAACTTAAAACATTGATACACATTTGGTTAATAATGTAAGAATTAAAAAAGAAGTGTGTAACAGTAGTCACTTTGTGCAAAGTCTATTCTGAGGTTATGGACTGACAAGTAATACTCAAATAAGGAATAAAATATGAACAATTTGGAACCATAAAAGAGACATTGAACTGTTGAAATTTTTTAAAATGTAATATTTTGTTCAAATTTAAACTTAAATGACTTGAATATCAAGGGAATCACAGAATGGCATTAACTTTAGTTTTGACCTTCCCAAAGTGACCAGTTAGTCAGATACTATCACATTAAAAGTGATCAATGATTTCTTACAAGTAGAAATATTTTAAAAATATTTAAATATAAAAAGTAATTGTAAGTTGTATTAATTCTAGCTGGACTAAATAAAAATTATGAGAAAAGATCATCTTACAGGGTTGTATATGGGTCCGACTGGTCCAGGGAACTGAAAAAAAAAAGGCAAAAACATTTTCACAGGCAAACAACAAAAATTACTAATATATAGTTTTATATTTTTTAATCCTGTTGTTCTTTTTTTTTAACCATGTACTGATAATTTTAAATGTCCACTACTGCCCATGTACTGATAATTTTAAGTGAATTTTAAGTGAATTTTAAGTGAATTTTAAGTGTCCACTACTGTCCATGTACTGATAATTGTAAGTGTCCACTACTGTGAAGTCAGCACATCATCTGCTTACAATAGTTTTATCAATCTACCTATTTATTTCCCCGCCACTTTTTTTTCTCTGTCACAGATTGAGTACCTTCCACCTCATCACTTAATAATTAATATTTTCTAGAAACTTCTTCATTCAAAGAACAGTTCAGGGTCACATATTTTGAAAAGAAATAAATTAATAAGTGAAAATGAAGTAAGGAGACCTTTTTTTAAAACCATCACATTAGGTCCTGTAGATTCTAGAATGACTTGACATTATTCTCTTTACTAGTCTCCAAGGCAGCAGCTGATCAATTTCAGCATTTGTTATAAGCCCTGACCAATAGATGCCTAGACCAGACAAGCATGCAAAGTGCTCCCCCCCACCTACCAGCTAAGTTCTACACCATCAGTTAAATATGCAAAGACAGGCTAAGAGAAGTCAGACTTTTTCAGCACACCCCGAGAGAGTGAACTTAATGTACTCCAGTTTACCAGGCTACACTTTTTTAAATTCGGAGCGCATTTTTAAGCCTCTTGAGCTCTCATACAGTTTGATGATGGTGATTGTTATGAAAATTATATTCTGTATCCATTGTCGTTCTTATATTTACATTTGCTTGAAATTCATCCGTAAGAATGTGTTCACAAAATGTGTGTTGTGTAGTCATTCAGTGTATTAAAGCCATACTAAGCAGACATGGTTTTCGACTCTTATCATTATGTTCATACCAGGATATTAAAGCTGGAAAGTATAATATTAAGTTTTTGTCATTTTGTCTTTGTATTTCAATTCTATTAGTTACATGTTAAAAAAGGTAAAGACAGGGAAGCATAAACTAAATTTAGTTTGTATTTTTTTAATGATTTTTTATATCATCATTTTCTTGAATGTTACATTAAAACACATTGAGCTAGTTTGTGACTTGGAATTAGCAGTCAGCAGAGCCAGCCTTAGGTCTTTGTATTTCAATTCTATTAGTTACATGTTAAAAAAGGTAAAGACAGGGAAGCATAAACTAAATTTAGTTTGTATTTTTTTAATGATTTTTTATATCATCATTTGCTTGAATGTTACATTAAAACACATTGAGCTAGTTTGTGACTTGGAATTGGCAGTCAGCAGAGCCAGCCTTAGGTAATTGGAGGCCCCAAATGAAATAGAAAAATAATAAACACCAAAGAATATAATTACATTTAATACATGTAATAAAACTTTAACAAAAAGTCATTTTTTAAGTCATGATAGTTGCAAAGTTTTGAATAAATTCTGAATAATCAAAAAACAGGATAATAGTTGACCACTTCTTTTAAAGCCATCTTATTACTTTAAAAATTTGTAGCAACTGGAAAAAAGATTGTGTATCTTCTTAGTTCTGATTATCCCAAATTGATGCTTTGAAATTCTAACCCATACCAATTGGTGGCCCTTAGTGGCTGCCTAGTTTGCCAATGCTTAAAAGCAGCCTGCAGTCAGCCTAAACAAATAGTGGGAAGTTTCCAAGGTAGTAGGGTGATGGGTGAGGTGCTACATTGACTTATCAAAATTAGAAATAACAATTAATACCAAAACACACAAATCCATATTTCCTGTGCTTGATTGAGTAGGAGGGCAGTTAAGCTACACCTATTCCCCTTTGTTCATACTGAATTATCACTGTCCAATACTCTACATTACTATATTTTATAGTCAATAACCACTACAAGTGAACTCAGACTTACGGCTGGTGCTGAAGGGAAACTGGGTACTGGAGGAAATACTTGACCTGTGGGATACTGTGAATAGAAATATAGTATTAGGTTGAATTTATGTATATTTATCATAGTAAAGTAAAGTTATATGAGGCAGATGATGTAAAGTTCATCTGTTTTTGTGACCCCTGGTTAAAGAGAGTGTCAAGTAGCCAGCACAATGACCAACCGCCTTTACTTTCCCCCCAAAAAAGTTAAGTACCCATTAGAGTTGGGTGGACTAGGGGGCACTCTAAATTCAAAATCCCAGCATTCACCAAGATTCAAACCCAGAAACCCCAGGTTCAGAAGCCAAGCGCTTAATCTCTCCCTTTATGTATCACAGTAAAAAACAATATAATAATAATATAATCTTGAAGCCCTTTTTTTCTTTAAACTAAATTGCCACGTAAAATATTCATTGTTTTAATATTGATTCAGATTCTTGTACTATGATTGGGAGAACATTGAGTTTGAAGACCTACATTTCATTTAAAATTAGACAAATAGTTTAAACACCTTTTGAAACTTATCAAGTAGATCTAGATTTATGTTATCAGTAAGACCAACTATAAAACTTACAGCAGGTGGAGGTGGCTGATAACTTGGGACAGGGTTGAACTGGAGAGATAAATAACAAACAGAGCATTCGTTTAAATGTGATTATTGTTTTCTAAACTTAATCATTAAATACAAAGATGTATCCTTAGTCCACATTAAGATAATAAATATAATATCTTATGTCTCCTGTTGTAGCTATCATTTAAAAAAAACTACTTGTAAACTTTATGTAGGTATTTGTGTATTAAGTCAGACACATGAAACATTAACATGTAATAAATCGAATTAAACCTGAAATAAAAAACGCATATGGAATAAGACACTGAAATTAAATAATTTCTTCAAACCTGAAGCTACATCTTTAATAGATCTAATCTATATAGATAAACAATTAATAAGGTCTATGCTTGATAATAACACACTAAAACTGTATTTCTAATTAAGTTCTATAAAAGAAGCTAACTGAAGTTCCTTATACACAGCATTAGAAATCAGTGAACAAATGTTGACTACAATTATCTAAACATGTTTTGAGACACAAATAAAAAAGACCTGGTTATCCATGTTTGTTTGTTTGACCTAATGACGTGCTAGCTCACCACACCAACAATGTCAACAACTGACCACTGTCAGGGACTATGAAGGGTCAATGCACAGATATTTTTATGTTCTATTTTGCTGTCCTCGTGACAGTGTATCAGAAGACCGGGGATTTCCCCTCCTCCATAACATTTCAATAGTGACACACACACACACACACACACTAACAGTCTCACACTAACAATCACTTAGAAACACAGATACGCGGACCTAAGTGTGTAACAGCCACTATATGGTGAGTGAATACAGACACCTCCAAACATCCGTTAAGTTAACTACAATGTTTCTCAAACTTTTATGATAGAGATTAATGAAAGGAGAGAAGAAAGTAAGGAAAAGAAAGTCAAAAAAAAAAAAGACAAGAAAGGAAAGAATGTCAATTAAGGAAAAAAAAGGAAAGAAAGTCAAAGATTTCAAGGCTCTCAGTTTCTATTGAGACAAAGCGAGATAATGTCTTATAAGTTATTGAGAGATTAGATGAAGCTAATAACAAACTGAACAAATATATTGAGGAAATAGGAACGGGCAGTGGGAGAACTAACGTGTTTAAAATGTGTACCAGACAGACAGACTGACAGACTTGAGTTGATCTAAACATTGTAAAAAAAGTTATTTTTGTACTTACTGAAGGAGTGGGAAACTGAAATAAATAAAAGTCAAAAGGTTTTCATTCAGATTGTGTACAGCCAATTCTACCAGATTCAACTCTAGTTGGAAGATATATCCATTTGGTTCTTTTTAATAGGTTACATTTAATAAACTATTATATTGTAACTTAAGGTTTTATTATTATGTGTATATTGTACGAGGGAAATTTACCTTCTGAAAGATTTCAAGGAATATTATATTAAGATATGACTCAAGTACAACAACAAATTAAATCTTCTAAAAAAAAGGAAAAAAAAGGAAGTAATTTCTGTAGCAAAAACTTTTAGGTGGCCCCTATATGGAGTCGTAGCCTACTTAAACCATTTCGTTACACGCACGTAGCATGGCTTCCTCTAATATATTGGTATGATGACATTATTATCACTAATTTTGTTGAAGAAAAATGAGGTGCTTTTGTCGACTTTTTAAGGCTGTCCACTGTTGCACACCTCTAGTAACGCATATAATTTATTTAGTCAGTGAAATTCCTTGTTTTTGTAATGGTTTATACGTCACTGCATACACAATGAACAATTCAAACCTAAAGAATAAGCTATGCTTCGATTCTCTTTCTCACATAGATGCCACAGAATCAAATACAATTTCATGTTGATTGTTTATTTTGCTTGTTAAAAAAAAACGTTCATTTCCACTGTGTACAAAAACATCAATCTGTAAACATCTTAGCCAGCAGGAGAAATGTATTTAGACTATTTTATACTTTGAGGAGTATGCGCAAAATCACCCCATCCTATTCGAGTCACAATCTTTTTGAAAACATTTTGTTTTATTCAGAATATGAAGCAGACCTTAACTAAGGGAGGAAGAAGGACTAGTTCACTTTCTGGGAGCCCAACCAAAAGCACACTGGGATCGGATCCCTTATTTTTCTATGATTTATAACTATGCTCTAAAGCCACGTAAGTGCCGCCTATGAATGAGGCATTAAGAGAGGAGCAGCGTGGTTAATTGGAAGGGTGAGCGTTCACCCCTTCAAACTAGGTAGATGAAAGTTCTAGAATCCATGTGGTACCCTTTTGTGAACAGTGTCTGTGCATATTCACAACAGCCACAGCAGATTAACTACATCAATTCAAAAAAAAAAAAAGAGCGCTTACCGAGCTACCTCCCCTGAACTGGATAAATGTGATGGTTGCGTCCCCTTCAATGTAGATGTAATTGATAGTTTCTTTGGGAAGTCGGTAATTGAAGTCACAGAAATGATGGTGGTTGACTGTTACCTGCAAGAAGACATATATCGAATATTATTAATAGCCTCATATTGTTAATGTCGCTGTCTTGCTTAAAAGATATCCAATACAATACAGTTATGTATACGGTAGTTGACTTGATGATTATATATAAAATGTTAAGGACTGACTATAACCTACTTTGAAGCCATGATGGGTAACTTTCATGTGAAGTTCAAAATTGTGACCCCTCCTGAAAGGCATGCCACCGTGAGTCTCCTCGGCGCCCCACTGTCCACCCTGCTTGTGGTTCCTGACCACCTTACCATCGTTGAACCTCGGGTTGAAATGGAACGCCACGTCACCGGAATCTATGTTTGGTCCAGAGCAGAGGTTGATACTAAACCTGTCCAGAATAGTTCATTTGAATGAGTATGTGAACTGATACAAAACACAATATTTAGTTTTTTATTGAGACATCTCAGGCTGAGTTAAACATACAAAGTTTTTTTTTAAATTGTTTTTTTCTCATCTCGTAATGCTGACTACATCAAGGATAGTGATACAACATTTAAACTACAACATAAAACAATTGGATTAGTTGTGACTAATTATTAACCATAAAATGTTTTGTTTTGTTCAACAAGTTTCGGAAGCCTCTTTAGAAAAGGAAATAATGTCCTAGCTCAAAGCTTCTGTAAGAAAGAGAGAGGTGACAGCGACCCTAACGTTCAAACTCGGTGCCATCGTGAAGACAGTCGGAAACATTTTTCTTTCATCAAATTCCTTCGTGCTTGATATTTTCCCTGAGTGAATGGGTGAATAGCGTTTGCGTTTGATTGAAAGGTGCCTTACGCACAATGACACCAATCAGCAGCACTAGTTTTGTGAGTAACAGATAGGCGTAAGGGCAGACTTTGGAAGATCTTTCTTGCAAGCCCACATGACGCAACTAATAACTATGAAAACTGTTGGGAGTTTCAAAGTCATCTCACACATACAAGAAATATTGCATCCGGTAGCGAAAACCAGCCATCAATAATTTCTTCATATAACTTCGGACATGCATTGCAAAAAAAACTTCAGAAAAAGTCTGGTATACAAATCAGCCAACTCAAACATTGTAAACTCAAGACACTCGTTTTGAGATCCAAGTGTTAGACCATCCAAATATTTGACCATCCAAATGTTTGACTATCCAAATGTTTGACCATCCAAAAGTTTGACCATCCAAATGTTTGACCATCCAAAAGTTTGACCGTTCAAATGTTTGACCATCCAAAAGTTGGACCATTCAAATGTTTGACCATCCAAAAGTTTGACCATCCAAATGTTTGACCATCCAAAAGTTTGACCATCCAAGTGTTAGACCATCCAATAGTTTGACCAACCAGATGCTAGACCATCCTCATCAAGTTTTAGCTGATTCTATTTCAGAGGATGAATTAGAAGCCTTCAAATACACTGATCAAATTTGTTTCTTCATTTATTTCAACACAGAGGATAGAGTTTCAGTTTCCTACAAACTTGAATTAAATATGACAGAATTAGAATTGGTGACCCTCTCATTTACAGCGAGTTTCTCTTCACAATTAAGTTTTAGTGACAGCTTCGTAACATTGGAGAAAGTAGGAGAACTTTATTTATTGGTGTGCTGCCCAGACGGAATACACTTTTTTTTTTCAAGTGACTTAAACTCTGCTCAACATATTGTAAGAGTAAAACAATCCTATAGACTCTCTACTGCTCAACATATTGTAAGAGTAAATCAATCCTTTAGACTCTCTACTGCTCAACATATTGTAAGAGTAAAACAATCCTATAGACTCTCTACTGCTCAACATATTGTAAGAGTAAAACAATCCTATAGACTCTCTACTGCTCAACATATTGTAAGAGTAAAACAATCCTATAGACTCTCTACTGCTCAACATATTGTAAGAGTAAAACAATCCTATAGACTCTCTACTGCTCAACATATTGTAAGAGTAAAACAATCCAATAGACTCTCTACTGCTCAACATATTGTAAGAGTAAAACAATCCTATAGACTCTCTACTGCTCAACATATTGTAAGAGTAAAACAATCCTATAGACTCTCTACTGCTCAAACATTTTGATTAATCACAGACTTGTTACCTGTTGAAACTTGGCGTTGTTCTTCCACTGATGACCACATCCGTTCCAATATGGACTCCACCGGAGATGTGACCAGAGTAGGGTAAAAATATCTATTGAAGTAAAATATATTGTTCTATTAAGTGGCATAAATAAAAAATTTTAAAGTCCGTTTTTAATCAGAATTAATTAGGAAGAATCAAACTGCACGTAAACTTGTTGTCTCGGTAAATAGACCAATCAGGTAAACTTAATAGAAGTTTCTCTCCGGTGTTATATAATAAACAGCTTTTGAATACGTTTACCATAATTTCATTCAATGTCTAAAAACAAATGATCAGTTCACGTATTTATTTATGCTTAGAGATGTCGCAGAACTAAATAAATGGAACTCAATTACAGTGACGTGAGCCATGGGCGTAGCCAGGAGATTTTTTCAGTAGGGGTATTTTTATTTCTTTTGCACACACACACGCGATTGTCCAGTGTAGTGTGAATGTGGAATGGTACTGAATGTGTGTTGAAAGAGGAAGAAAGAAAGGGACAGAAATAAGTGAGTACTGTGAACAAGGAGATTATTGATATTATTAGCAAGATTAAAGTTCTAATAATCTACGACTTGTGGTTCAGCGTTGGTGTATCATCTCGTAACACTATATATATTGTTATAAACCTGGTGGTGGCACAGAAGGGGGTAGTGGTGTGTGTGTGTAGTCAGCCGACGCAAATCGCCCCAGGCCAGCGCTAGACGAGCGGTCAACCGTGACGAGTTACGACGGTCAGCCGAGACGAGTGTCAACATGAAGGTTCGAGTAGGATCGACGTCGTGAACAGAGCTCAGGAGCGTCACGAGGGATGTAGTCATATGACCACCCAGAATGGTCGAGCGACGTTCGGCCCGGTTCTAGAAGGCCAGCAGGGACCCTATATAAAGAGCGAAGGTATCAGGGACCAGTCAGTCACAACTTCCCGATCTACAGTTCGTTACAACGGCTCAGTACAAGTCCGAGACGAGACAGAGAGACCAGTGCAAGAGTTGATACGGCGGAGAGATATTTGTACAGTCTTGTGTTACGTGCTGCCAATTGTACAGTGTTGGCTGTTATTTATTGACATTAAACTATTACGTTATTTTGAAGCCCAGCGTTGTCAAGTTCTTTACGTTGGTGGTGTCGTTTGGTGCAATTTGCAGCGAGCCTGGATAGGGAGATTCCTAACAATATATATATATATATATATTTGATTTAGTTGTTTATAAAAGAATTGAAGAGGACGTTGTAACCTCAAAACCTACTGGGGGGTGGGGGGGGGGAAATCAAAGTCCCCATTGACTAAGCTCATGGAATTTGGTGACTATTTTGCTTTAGTTTTTTTTTTTTTTTTTTTGAAGAAGAAGAAGAAGAAGAAAGGGTTTCAACCTCAAAATCCCTTGGTAGGGGGAAGGGTTTAAACTCAAAACCATTGGAGGGAGGTTTAAATGCAAAACCCCATTGGTTCCGCTCATGGAATTTCGCTATTTTTTGTTTATGAAGATGGGCTTTTTAACCTCAAAACCTTCTCGGTAGCGTGGGGGAAAGTGACGGTTTAACTCTAAAATCTCCACTCCAATAAAAAAAAAAGCAATCCTAAGGTCACACAATTCCCCTCCCCTTTTGGCTACGCCCATGACGTGAGCAAAGTGCTTACACTGAGAAGTACTAAAGCTGAATATCAATAGAGTACAAATGATATACTTCTTTTTTTTTTGTAAACTGTTGTAAACTGTTGTAAACTGTTGTTAATTTTGAAGAATTTGCGTGGAAAATTTTTTTTTTTATTTTTTTTTCCCATACATCCTAGAATAATGCAGTTCGATACAAAGCTTATAAAAACTCATTCTGTCTGCTTGAATTGGTGGATTGGATTCTTTTACCCTCTTGTGTTCCATACCCCTTAGAATAATGGAGATAGTTTTAAGCATTGAAAGGAGGAAGTTGATTCAATTTATCGGAAATACCGTCAAACATAATGAACAAGAAGAAGTAAAAACAATAGTTTATTATATTTGAGCTTGGACAATCAACAAAACATGTCAACAAGGTAGACAACTGTTACAACAATAATGCTACAATGACCCAACATTTGTCTGATGTTTGTTTACAAATCTGAACATCCACACTCGAAATTTGAATGACATGTTTGAACGTAGTCTGTAAAATCGTGTATATGTCTCGTGATAATATCTTATACAAAGCTTATAATAACTCATTCTGTCTGCCTGAATAGGTGGATTGGATTCTTTTACCATTTTTTTTTTCACTTCCCTTTCTAGGATCAAGTTGCAATTTTGCACAATTATTCAATGTCGGTGAGAACATGTGAATTAATCAGTTAGTTAATTAGTGGCAATTAAATGTTTTAGATTACAAAAAAAAAATAAGGAGAAACAAACTAGGGCATAAATTGAACTGTGCGCTCCACTTACTCATTGTAAGCTTTGTGTATAACAAAAAAGTGATCTTTATATTTTGCTTTGTAAAGGATTAATTCTCATTTGTAGTTTAGGAAGTTTAAAATGAATATAGACTTAATGACATTATTTTTTTGTTACCATAGTAATTTAGAATGATAGGTCTACTTAACTCTCTATATTTCTAGGGCAACAGTGCAAAGAGTATATCCTTAAATTGCATTTACGTGCTAAATTGATAGTTCGACATACCAGTTACACTTCAACATCTGGCTACATCAGTAAACACTGGCATTCAAGAGGCATCAATTAACACTTTCAGAGAAGCCTCAAAACTACAAGACTGAGAATAAACAAAGCAAGTTGAGGTGACGTGAACGAACGATAGACATGAGCCTCGAAAACAGAATATTTAGAGAATATTTTTAGCATAGACCATCTAATTAATAATGATGTAATACTGTCAATCAGAGTTTTAAAATATTTGTTTTCCTGTTTAGAAACTTAGCAACTGTAATACTGTTTGGGTTTCAATACCCCTAAGTCTACTAAGCGAGACCTGGATTCACGACCTAGGAGCTAATGAAGGTGTCAGAAGCTTGTAACGTTACAGGAGAAAACCAAAGTCTCCAGTCGTTTCAAGAGAAAGTGACATCATGGACGTTTTGTGTGCTCCGTTTGAAAAGATTTCCGTCTACAACCTTTGACCAATATCAGAAAGCCAGAACGTAAGGGGAGACGAAATGTCATACCATTGACACCAACTAACAGTTCATGATACTTGGGACTTCCTGGTTCAATTTGGTTTGCATTTACAATGGGAAAAGTTCAGAATGAAGTATAACTTACTGTCTTCTGCAATTCAAAAGAAAACATTCTAATTTGAGGATGAACAAACAAAAAGACCATTCCGAATGTGTCATTAAGTTGGTCAGGATTAAAACAAAGCGGGAAGAAAGATTACTCTTCCAAAAAAAAGATAGACCTGGTGAGTTGTACTAGAGGAAGCGATGGAGGACATTAAGAATGGCCTGGTCTATCTAGGGAGAGTCTTCTGGCAACAGACAGAGAGGAATGGGAAAAGACGGTTGTCAAATCACGTATGATGCCCAAACCATCCAACAGACTAAGGATAAAAGTGAAGCATATGCTTTGAGGCCTTATTTCTATTTGCAGTGGTTATTACAATTATTTAATTATTATACTTTTTCTTTTATTTTGAAGCTACGATTGCTACTTTGTTTAAAGTGTGAGAATATTGGCTACAAATCTGTATTCGCTACTGTATATACTGTAACACACCAGCATTGAATTGCTTGCACGGCTAGACTACATACGATTAGAAGTTTTGCATTGACTAAGGGAGCGACACAATGGTATAGCAAAGACAAATAACTGTATCATCTATCTCTCTATTTCTGTTATCAGTGGGTTATATATTGATTTTAGCGCAATGCAATACGCACACGCACACGCACACAACAAGACCGTAGAACACTTAAAGTGAACTTTTTATACAGAACAGATGAGATACAAATACTAATTGACTTGATATAAAGAATAGATGTATCACACATATTAATTGACTTGATATAAAGAATAGTTGTAACATAAATATTAATTAACTTGATATAAAGACTAGATATAACACAAATAGAACTTACATTATTTCCCATTGCGAAGAGTGTTCTCTTCTGTTCACTGGTTAAACCTAAGTAACACACAATGTAATCATTTCTTTGGCTCATTTTGTTTTATATTTTCATTATTATTTGCAAACAGAACAATTTATTGTCAAACATTTTTCTGTTTCTAATCCTGGCAACGCACATTTTTCGTGAGCAAAAGCAATAGCCAAGTTTTTAAAATTGTATTTTTAAACTTAAATCAAGGCACTGTCTGTCAGTCTTAACACAATTAATATCAAGGCACTCTGTCTGTCAGTCTGTCTGGTACAAATCTTAAATACATTATTTCTCGGATCAAGTTGAAACTTAACACAATTAATTAATTTACCTAACAAATCATGAATCGAAAAAAATGCTGATAATTATTTTGTTTGATACCAAAATGGGAAATTAATCCGTCAGTATTAAGAGATATGGCTTAATATGCGGGTTTTTTCTTTTGTCTCTGGCTCGTGTATTGCCTTTTATCTCAAACTTACCAGACAATAAGAACAAGTTTTGTGTTCCATTATTTCTAACGGTCGTATACTGTGTCATTGAAGACGAATATTTTTTTTTCAAAGATTTAAAGCTGTAACTTTATTGGAGATTTTCATATATGCGGCAAATCCATAAATAGAAAGATTTTTCGTATATCCGGTTTACAGAATAAATATGTTGCCTGTAGGTAAGTCCGGCCCTGGGACTTTCGAGGCAAATAGAGCGCACCTAGAACCTACGTCTGGAATGGGCGCGAAAGTCGTAAGATCGTGTTGCTAAGACGTCTGGTCGCGAACTAGTTTGCTACTCAAAAGTCGTCAGATCGTGTTGCTAAGACGTCTGGTCGCGAAATAGTTTGCTACTCAAAAGTCGTCAGATCGTGTTGCTAAGACGTCTGGTCGCGAACTAGTTTGCTACTCAAAAGTCGTCAGATCGTGTTGCTAAGACGTCTGGTCGCGAACTAGTTTGCTACTCAAAAGTCGTCAGATCGTGTTGCTAAGACGTCTGGTCGCGAACTAGTTTGCTACTCAAAAGTCGTCAGATCGTGTTGCTAAGACGTCTGGTCGCGAACTAGTTTGCTACTCAAAAGTCGTCAGATCGTGTTGCTAAGACGTCTGGTCGCGAAATAGTTTGCTACTCAAAAGTCGTCAGATCGTGTTGCTAAGACGTCTGGTCGCGAACTAGTTTGCTACTCAAAAGTCGTCAGATCGTGTTGCTAAGACGTCTGGTCGCGAACTAGTTTGCTACTCAAAAGTCGTCAGATCGTGTTGCTAAGACGTCTGGTCGCGAACTAGTTTGCTACTCAAAAGTCGTCAGATCGTGTTGCTAAGACGTCTGGTCGCGAACTCAAAAGTCGTCACTAGAACGATGTACAACAATTGACCTCTGACACTGGATGGCTGCCTGGTCGGGATGGCTGCCTGGTCGTGCGGTTTGCACGCTGGACTGTCGTTCGGATTTATTCTGTGGCATTTTACGTCTCGAGAGACGATCTTTTCCCTTTGCAACTTCTTGTGTGACTAAAGAGGCCAATCCTTGATACACAGCTGCGATCGCAGGTTGGGCATATATTAAATTCGCAAATACTCTCTATTATAACGTATTGGCATTAATATTGTTATTAGATTTAGAAAGATGTGGTCTAGATAAGTTAATTACCAGAAAGGGGGCGGGGGCGTATATTGCATGATATAATTAAGTTTTTATTTTATCTAGTTTGGCCATATTGCTTCAATTTGTGTTTCTTATACATACAACATACTACATGCTACATACTACGATATTCAGTGCAGAAAACTGAGTGATGGTCAAGAGAAGTGTGCAGTGAATGAAACAGTTTAAAGTAGGATAGGTATGAACAAGTCTAGTGCGTGGTTAGAGAACCAAAACTGTCAAGTTATCCTACGTGTGATATACAAAGTTTAGGACTTACCTCGAATGTAAAGCTGTGCCGAGTAGATAGCCCTCTCGTGTTACCGTACTGATACTGACGGTTTGTTTTTATACACGGATGTGTCATATGTTGGGCAACGGATGAGTCTATAAATAGCACGTCACATGACTGTTACAGAGCACCACATAATTACACATTGAACTTTGTGAGAGAGAAAAAAACTGTCTCACGGAGAGAATGGGGTACAGGGGCGAGCCTGGCCTCAATAAGCTCCCCACGCCCACATTTTAAACCTCCCTTAGACATACAGACTACTCATTTTCAACGTGAGTTGACATGGAATGGTTTGAGTTGGCAAAATAATCGTGTCTTCGGTATGGGGTAAAAATCAAATAGGCAGAGATATGGACAGACAGCTTGATCGAAGTATCTTAAACCTTGACTAAAATTAATATAGACATGCATATGACAAACTAATGCCATCACTCTCCCCTCCCCCCCTCTCTCTCTCTCTCCTTTTTCTCCTAATTAGCCTCTCTCATTTAGCCACTCTAACCTAGCTAGAATTTAATGATCTAGTTGAAAGCCATCAATTATCTTGAGATACTGTAGGCCTACATGTATTTTAAATTGTATAATAAAAATAATAATAATAAACACTAAGGGATCCTACTCTTATTAAGTAGAATATCTTAACTGTACCACATTATCTTTCCTGGTCAATCAAGTTTTAGTAAGTTAGAGTTACTTTTCTTTTTGCCCTGTCCAGCTGTAACGTTAAGATCTCGTAAACATAACATTTTGAAATCTGATTTCCAAATCGCGTATTGATCTAAGTGCAGCAGAGTTGTTTTTTTTTAAGGGTTTACTTTTTTTTGTTTTAAACCAAAAAGTATTCATATTTTATCACTTACACTTAGTGCTATTTCTGTATGAGTTTGTATTTGACAGTGATGCCCAACATAAACCGACCTGCGGGACATTTTAATTTCCGACACTGGTGTCGCGGGCCACATAATCGGAAAGGTACAAAAACTAAATGAAATTGACCTGAAACTATTTCATTAGAAACCCGTGAATCTAGCACTTACATTCATTAATGGGATATTATTATCTTTTTTTTTGGCTTTATTTCTCTTCTAAAAATATGAGCAACAGTGTAGCTAGCTTTACCAACGACTCATATTCTTGTCTCTTTTTGATAAATATTAACATAAATCTTCCAATCTCTAGACGTAGTTTAACAATCTTTTCATTCAAATGACGTCAAATTTGTTTTATTTTTGCGTTTCTTTAAAAAAAAACAGCCCCACTTTATTTACCACTCAAATATATATTCTGCCGAAATAGTAAAGTATTTTTTGTATAGTTTTTTGTTGTTTTTTTTGTTTTTTTATAAATTCTACATAAACGTCTCATAAACGAACAAATGTTAGTCATGGTACCAAACAATCGGAGAAAAATTGAGGGCACTAACGTAGGTAAAGAGACATTTTTAAACCTTTTCTTTAGCGGGGGTAGCGGATTTTATATACTTTGTGCCGACATTTCGGCGGGCCGGATGGAACCACGCTGTGGGCCGGATCTGGCCAGCGGGCCGTATTTTGGGCATCACTGGTATTTGACAGACAGCCTTCTAATTTTTTTTATATCATTGTTATGATTATTATCATTGAGTGTACATACTTCTAAAACTTTTCGTTTAACGAGTCAATTGATAATTAAAAAAAAAAAAGAAATACAAAAATTCAATTAGAACAAAGATGAGTTCAACATACAAACCTATATATATATATATATATATTATACCTAGAGACCTAGACTGGAAAACGGGAACAAATTCTTATCCGATAATGATCAGATCACAGACCTATATATAGAGAGATCATTATTTACGTAACTCATTTTCAAGCTGTAAATCTTGGAAAATCGATTTTTTCTGTCTTAGAAAAGTAATGATCTTCAGTTTTCAAAGTTTAGATAGAATGCAATATCACTAGCCTATTTTTTTTATAGAATGGACTATTAATCACAGAACAAAATATATTCAGGCAAATCTATGAAATAATGCGATTTTCTGTTAGTTTCCATTGAGATACTGTTTCGAAAATCCTAGATCTAGATCATAAAAATTCAAGTTTGTTGATTTTAATCATCTTATGATTTTAAATTGTGCATTTAAATAGATTGATTACTAGATCTTTCTAGATCTAGATTATGTATCCAAAAATTGCAAAATAATAATTATGAGACGAGTGAACTTTTATTTTTTTTATGTTCGATAACATAGGTTATGGTTGAAACTACTTTACAAAACAAAGCCGTGTTTCATTTTTTAAACAAGTTTTTTCACATTTTTGATTAGTGTTATGTCCAGTCTAGATATAATATATAATTTGGCATAATTTAAAACAGCAATTAATAAGTAGTTTTTCATATTATCGCGTGAACTGCAGCCACTGGCGGATCCAGGGGTGGAGGTAGGGGCGATCGCCCCCCCCCACTCGGCCGAACCCCCTGAAGGGGGGGGGGAGCGGACGTATTTTAGTATAGAATTCACACAATCTGTATACGAATTTATTACTCATGTTAATAATATATACTAATTATTTATATTTCAACCTATTTTTAGATTATTTCGCCCCCCCCCCTCTAGTATGTTGGCCGACTTGCTAACAAAATCAATTAAATATCTATGTGATTTAAACTTGTTATTAATATTTTAACCGATCTTTATATTATATCGTTCCCTGTTTGCCGATTGGGGGTGGGGGGCGAATACCTCTACTGCCCTTCCCACCTAAACCCTTTGAGGGGGCGGGGCGGTCCTACTTTTAAGGAGAAATCATAGTTTTTGAACAAAATTTGTTCAATTAATATATACATTTTATATAATATCGCTCCCCTTCTGGTATCTTGGCCGATTTGGTGTGGTAAGGGGGAGCGATTGCATGTACTGCCCTCCCCACTCTAGCCCTCTGAGTGGGGGGGGGGCGGTCATATTTTTATGGAGAATAATAGTTTATGAACAAAATTAGTTGAACATCTATATAATATAAACTACGTATTGATATGGGAACCCATTGTATATTATGTCGTACCACACTCTAAATCTCATTAGTATTTCTATCATTAGTATATTTAAATGAAAAAGGGTTGTACCAGGTTGGAGGGGCGATACAAGCAATCGCATTTCCCCCATCGGACAAACCAATACTTTTTCTTTATTTATTATAGTTAAGAAATTACAAAATTTAACAAATCTGTCACAAATTTAATTTATATATACTATAAATTAAATTCTTATATAGAGTCGCCCCACCCTTATTCTTTAATGCCAAATGCAATCTTTAGCAGAAATTATTAAAGGAGCGAGGAGTAATCGTTTTCATTCTACCGCCCCTCCCATTTCCAGACAAAGTTTATGTAATTTGACATGAAGTTATAATTATTTTAAGAAAGACTTTGCATTGGAAAAGTTAGAATTCAAATGAAATTTTTCAGTATAAGAGTCATGATTGAAATGAGTTATAAACCCAAATAATATTTTCATAGTCGCCTTTTCCCAACCTTTACTCAATCTGATATTTTTCTAGTTAAATAAATTTGGGACTATAACTCACAATTTATACATCAATTTTTTGAATATTATTTATCGAATTTTTTTTTCGGCGGCGATCCTCAAAGCCTGAATCTAAATATGTATGTATCTTATCTTTTCAAGGAACAAATCGGTTTTATTAGCAATGTATTAAGGGCCTATAAATTCATATTAGAATAATTTCAAGTAAAACATTATTCAATAGGTCCTTTTTTAATAGTTTAAATAATGAGCTTTTGGTCAGGAGAATACGTTTCTTTTGTGAAGTATGCAAGAAAACGTTTTCGGCGTCGGAACCCCACTGATGAATAATGAGCTGTAGATGTCAGGAGAATGCGTTTCTGCAGTGAAGAATGCAAGAAAACGCTTTTGGCGTCGGGGCTTCGACCCGAACTCCATTTCTGAATAATGAGCTATACTTGTCAGGAGAATGCGTTTCTGCAATGAAGAATGCAAGAAAACGCTTTTGGCGTCGGGGCTTCGACCCGAACTCCTTTGATGAATAATGAGCTGCATATGTCAGGAGAATGCGTTTCTGCCGTGAAAAAAGCAAGAAAACGTTTTTGTCGTTGAGGAACCCCACTTATTGAACCTTGTAGCGCTGTCCCAGTTGTTTTGTTTTTCGCCGAAAGTTGAGAAATGCTGCTTTTTTAAATTCTCATATATATATATATATATATATATATATATGTGTGTGTATATATATATATATATATGTGTATGTGTGTGTGTGTGTATGCTGTACGCACGTTTATGCATAGGGTTAGGGTTTACTGGGCGTTAGGGTTAGGGTTTGGAAAAAAATCGCCCCACCCCCACTCCAAAGTTCTGGATCCGCTAGTGGCTGCAGCCATGCCATATCGACACGAAAAACTTAGCTAAAGGAACATTTTTTTATTTTATTTTTACGGGAATACTTTATTGCTGAGGATATCAATAAAAGCTTGACCCTTTGCAAAACTATTAGATCGATTAGATATTAGTTATAAGACATCAGTTAGGCCAGGTTCACATCCAACTTCGCATTCACTTTCACCTATCCTTTGGTCTGGGGCAACACACAAGATCTGTCAACCTTCTTTCTCAATTTTTCTCTGTCATTCTCTTTGATATGATTTCATTTTGATGTTCTTTCTGAAAATATTGAAACCTGCCTTTTTATCTGCCTGGGCAGTGACATTTGTGTTACCCGCAGTTGTTGAGGCCGTGAATGGCTATAACCCAATGTGTTTTCTGACACCAAAGTTTAGCATTACGTTTCCAATCACCTCTTAAACTTAATTCTTTCTGTCCGTAATCATCTACCACATTCTGGTGGAATCAACGCTGGTATCGTCAGTTAGGAGAGAAAGAGTTAAGTCCCAATTCAAAGGCCTGTGCTTCGCTCATTTTTCTTTAATCTGAAAAGTTTTCACCCAGAACTAGATTTAAAGACTAGAAATAAGCTTTTTATACATATTAAATATAAATAAAGTAAAAAAAAAACTAAATTTTTAGAAAATGCAAAAATATTTATTTACAAAATAAACAACAAAATTAAAATTTATATAGGTTCCAAAAAAAAAAGATCATAAATTTAATCTCGGAATATTTAACGTTTTCAAAATTGATAGATACAAATTATTAAAAATCATTTGAAATAAACAGTCTTTCATTTTTTCCTTAAGGCAGTAGGTTTAAAATAAACATTGGAATTATTGAAGATTTGATGAACATTGTCAATGTCACTAAAAATTAAAAATAAAAAGATGCAGTGTATGGTATGTATAACAAGAACATATAATTATCAATATTACCAACTTTTATAAATTATAAATGGTTACAGTGTGATTTAATTTATTAGTGCTATTGCCTTGAAAACAACCGACGAGAACGTACATTTTGTAACTTGAACGTTCAACAAATAATTGGTTCTAAGAGCTACGCATAATAGAAAGAAATACAACGCAAAAGGAAATTAATAAATGTCGAGTTTCATAAAACTGTTTAGTTCAGAATTTTTTTTTTTACCCTGCTGAATTGTTATGAATTATTTACAAAGGCAGATAGTTAGAATTTTTAAAGGATATTTATAAGAAGAAGAGAAAAAAACATTACAGGGTGAACATTCGATAGCGAAGGCAAAAAAAAAAAGCGATCTAAAAAAATTTTTTTTTTCTTAAATGCGTTCCAATAAATAAATTGTCTATGTGTTGTTTTTTTTAATCATCACAATTTTTGATCCTTTTGAAAAACTTTTTTTTTTATTTGAAACAATATATAGCCCGTATGATTGTGCATAAATATTACAAATAGGAGATCCTTCTTGTTTGCTAGTCTGTTTTCAGCATGTCTTCACATGAAGTACTGGAAATATTTGAAAAAAAAAGGGATATAGATACATAAAATGGCTAACGTGGGGGTTAAAAAAAAGGTTCTGGGTCAGCCCTTGTACCAATAGGAGGATGGTGATTTACCGAAGTATTGAATTCATAGCCATTAAACTCCACGTCCTTCCATTTAGTGTATCCACTAGCAAGGAAAACAAAGACCTGCTCGTTTGCTTTGTTTTTTTTTTGTATGGGGGGGGGGGGAAGTAAAGTTCCCCTTTCAGGCCTTGTGGCCCATTTGTCAGATGATCTATTGGTCATGTTTCTGTGGCCCACAGTTGACAGGGTGTCATGTGGCCAGCACAACGACCAACCGCCTTGACTTCTCCCCAACTAATGTCAGGTACTCATTAGAGCTGGGTGGACTCAGGCGCCCAAAGATCATGAAATTTAAAATCCCAGGATTCGAAAGCGGGATTCCCGATTCGGAAGCCAAGCGTTTTAACGCTCAGCCACCGCGGTGGGGGGGGGGGGGGGGGAGGGATTGGATAAGACTTTTTTTTTTTCGGGGTGTGGTCGAGAGGCTAAGTACGGTTGGACTTGTCTTAGCTTGGCTACCTATGAAGCGGGCTCGAGGTTCGACACCCGACTCGGGCAGAGTTGTGTTTGATCATAGCGTTCTGAGCATGCTATAAGCATGAAAGTAGCGCTATAATTTTATTGCAATGGAGATGTTCTTGATATACTAAACAATGTCAAGGACACTAAACTGAGCTTTATGTAAGCAATATCTTTAGGCGTGACAGTTTCTCGTACTATAGTAAGTCGCCCTTTTGTTTTGAAATATGTATTAATAGAGAGTATGTCCCTATTGATATCCCCCTTACTGAAATTATTTTGTACTATAAATACAGGAGCATGGACAATTTGATCCTGTAGTGTTAAAAAGTGCATTAAAATGATCCTATAATTTCCTTTCTTTTATACAACGGATACATCATACACCAAAAAGCTAACTCTGTTTAGTTTTCCCACCATGTATGAAAATCGTTAAAAGTATTCCCAGCAATTAATAAGGAACAAAAATAAAACAAAATTACTTACTGCTGGCGGAGCACTTTTTACTGCCCTTGTCTGGGGAAATTAAATAGTCCTTAATTAGTAGGTTAATAACATCTTGAGTAAATTGTCCAACAAGCAATGGGTGAATATTTTATGTCAGTTCCTTGTTGCCTGAGTGAATGAAACAACACTAGAACCTCAGTATCCGTTTTTAGTTGTTTTTTATTTTTTGTTTATATTTTTAAAACCAATTTGAAATTTTATTTGGCAGCACACGTTACATGATAGATTTAGTTGCCTTGCCATATCTAATGTGATTAAAATGATATGGATTTTTGTTGTTGTTTTTTTAGAAACATTTATTTAACATATAAGTATTAAAAAAAAACATAATTGAAATATTAGAAACTGTTTTTCATTCAATGTCAGATTTTTATATGGGAAGAAGCTAAGGGGAAATGGGGAAATATAAATTTAATCAAAAATAATTAATAAAATAAGACCAGACTCACCGTGTCGCTGTTAAAAAGCTGTATAGAACCAATAGACACATCCCCATTGATGTATATAAAGTTAGCTTCGTGCATGTCAACTCGATGATTGAAAGCATAGAAAGGTGAGTCGTCTATAGTGATCTGTGGAGTGGCACAAAACATTTGGATTTAATGGGAGGAATATTTGAGCAACATGCAAAACAGTAAACACCAAAAGTAAGTCAGAAATGGTGTAATGTTTGTAGCGAGAGAAAAAGTAACATGAGAGGCGCAATATCAAATATACACATTCAATGGCAGCACTCTAAAAAACAAGAAAAATTGTTTTTTAAATAGTTTTAAAATAACAAGGCTTACACTAACTGTAATTGTATTCGTCAGTTTGGATCAGTCATGTAATTAGATTTGTCATACATCTGAACTCAACTCAACTATCGCTGGTCTGGACCAGTTGGGAAAGGTGGGGTAGGGAGAAACAACGGGAGTATCTGTCAATGTTGCCGTCATCGTGATTAAAAAATGTATTTAATTTATTTTTTTTTAAGTTGTACGACTTAAATTCAAACTCAAGGGATCAAGCCTCATCAAGCTGATACCCTTACTACTGAGCCAGCGAATTGCTTATAAAAATGGAAGGTTTTATAGTTATTTATTGCTAATTTTAATTTCAAACTTTAACCTAATTTTCTATGAACAAAATAATCAATTACCAATAGTTAATGGTTAATATTTTTGCAAGAAGTACAAGAATTAATTGTGCGAAATTTCAACTTGATCCGAAGGTTGGGTGTGGGAGAAATAGCGTGTACAAACTTTCTAGCAAACACAGTGGGTGTGGGAGAAATAACGTGTACAAACTTTCTAGCAAACACAGTGGGTGTGGGAGAAATAGCGTGTACAAACTTTTTATCACAGTTGGTGTGGGAGAAATAGCGTGTACACACTTTCTACCAAACACAGTGGGTGTGGGAGAAATAACGTGTACAAACTTTTTACCAACAGATAGAAAGACAGATAGACTGAGTTAAAAAAAAAACATGTCGAAATCAGAGCATGCTTTAAAACAAGGACTCTCTAAAACTAATGTCCCAGATAGAGATCTGTTCTGTTTTACACAGCTAATGTAATAAATTCAATAATAATAAATTGCAATATCTATCACTTACCACATATGACTGTTTGGTCACAGCTATCTCTATCACGAAAGGCTGGTTCGTATTGAAAGGCATATTCAGCCAGCGTTCTTCCTTGCGCCACTTGGAATTCTTCTTGTAGTTCATAACCACCTGGCCATCTGTGCACTTGGAATTGAACCTAAACCTCGGGTTGAAGTGAAGGACACAATCCTTGTCGATGTTATTGTCCTGGCTCAGGTTCACACTGAAGCTGGGAAAGAGAAAAGAGCTAGATGCAGAAATCAAAGCATCGACTGATTTTATTGAAGTAACAATTAGAATGAATGCAGTCTTGCAGCGCAGAATGTTATTCTTCTATTCAAGATTAAAACTCTGATTCCAAAAATTGCACATCTTTGTGCACTTCCCATTTTTCTTTTCCATTTCCATTTAAATACGAGTACCGGTGACTTGGAGAAAAAAAAGTTACTAGCAAGTCTTGGCCCTCACCCCACCTCGAGGCTAGGAACCGCTGTCTATCCAAATACATAAATAGGAGAACGGTGTGATCAAATGAAAGTAACAACATTGTATACACTACTTCAATAAGGCCATAAACAGCTTATCTTTTCTTATCTTATAGATGGCATACGTGGTCTCATAAGAAAAATAATTATGCCCTACGCATTTCATGTGTCAATCTAGTCATGCATGTTAATCAATGACTCTGCTAAGTCGTAGGTTTTCCTGGCTGATATATGCAACCCACCCCATGCTCTAAAAGCACTAGGGAAGAATGAGCACTTTCGTTGATCTTAGCATTTGAAAGAAGGGATGTGCCTTGAAAGATGTAAAGTTTTACACAATGATTGTTTCCCTTTGAGAGTAAATTAAGCCACGAACTTTTTGTCATTGTTTTGACAACATTGACATTTACGCTAATGCGCCAAAGTGAATGGCATAGTTTCATTTGTTGCTAGACCAAAAGTTGACTATTCAACTGTTTGCTAAACAAGTCATCCATTGAACATGTATCTCAGTGTTAGCCTTTTGAACGTTGGTAGTGTTGTCTCAGTTCTGATGATTCTATCATACCTTTTGAACGTTGGTAGCGTTGTTTCGGTAACGATGATTTTATCTTACCTTTTGAACGTTTGTAGCGTTGTTCCGGTGATGATGATTCTATCTCCCTGTTTCAGTTTCACTGGCAGCTGACAACACAAAGAACTTTTATTCTAGAGAAATAAAATCATTGTTGTGTGAAGTTCATAATATTTATATGGATGGACAGACTTATGAGTAGGCAGATCAGTGGATATATAGAAGGTAAATTTTGTTTTATTTTACATGTTTCGTAAGTTCCTTCAAAAGTGAAGATAGCTCAAATTTCTTCAGGACAGCGAAAAAGCCAGCCAGGAAAACCAATAACTTGGCAGAATTTATGTCATTGATTAACATGCATGACTAGATTGACCTAGGAACGCGCGTAGGAAGTAATCATCTTCTTTTTGGAAGTAGCGTCAGTAGGCATAAGAATGGTGGTGGCAGTGGCGTAGCTAGGGTGTTTGTAGGGGGGAAGGGGAGAATTTGAAAATCCTCCCGGGTTCCAAATGAGGGGGGCCCCAAATGAGAGCTCGATTTTTTACATTAAATATTACGCAAAATGCAGAGGTCCCAAAGAGGTCAACCCCCCCCCATGCCCCCAAAAAATAGCACATTTCTAGCTACACCACTGGGTGGGGGCTGGGTTTGAACCCGGGACTGTAAAGACGATAGTCCAGAGCGCATTCCTCAGTCAGTCATGAATATTGGATATGTTCGCAGTTATCTGCTCTTTGTTTGCACTTGGATTTTTAGCGGCCACGAAAGGGGAAAAGACGCTATTAGTTTTGTGTGGTTTGTCCGTCCGTCCGTCCCTTTTAGATCTCAGAAACTAGAAGAGAGAATGAAAATCGGACATCATGATATTTTAAATCCTTAAAAAATTCTGATGCAACGGCTACTTTTTTCTTTTCCGAAAGTGAACCATCTAATTTTTAAAATTACCTATGCAATGAAAAATTTCAGGTGGTAAGTTTTTTTAAAAAGGTCACAGACTTCTTAATTAATAACTCAAGCTTCATTCATAGATTAGCCCATTGGTACAAAAAAAAAATTCCATCTAACGTCACAATGGAAAAAGTGTCAATGGATCATGTTAAAATATATTTTCCATTCATTAACTAACTTATTAAATGAAATACTGATTGAAATGTTATTTTTAAAAAAGAATTTTGATACGAACTTCGTTTTAGTTATAAGTTTAAAAAATAACGAACTACTGTTATAGCGCGCAGTTTTGAAAGATCGTCATTATATACTTGACATTCTAAAAAAAAACTAAAGGGTCAAGATCTAGATAGGCCTATATTTATTTATATATATGTGTGTGTGTGTGTTATACATGTAGTAATGATTTGAAAAAAAAAATAATTAAGGCAATAGATTATCTTCTGACAGCTTTGGGGAGCAGATTTATTTATTATGTAAACAGTAGTAGCTAATTAAGAAGTGAATCGGATACAAAACAGCATAGTCTATCATAGTAGATCTACACCATTACTCGGTATCAAAAGGTCTAATATTCCTGATCATAACATTGGCCAAGGTCTAGTAATTTTAAGATTGAACGAGTAAAATCATACGAATTCTAGTCTAGATCTAGATTCTAATTCTAGATCTAGTTCTATATCTAATATCTAGATTCAAGAACTAGATTTATATCTAGAATTAGAATCTTTAGAATTTTTAGATTTGCGAGGGGACTGTCTTGTCCAAGTCTGTCATGTCATTTCTTTCTCGCTCACTTCCTAAAGTAAAAAGGCCTAAATAATTGTTTTTTCGTGTTGCCAATTTATCTATTTTTGTAAGAAGAATAAATCTTTTTTAGTTTCTCTTTATGACATGTAACATGTTATTAATTTTGAATGTATGGATAAGGTTAATAATTATTATCTAAAAAAATATAAGTGTACGCTAAATGACTATATGGAGATGCTGTGCCTGAGAGGTAAAGCACATGGAACCGGAAGTCCCGTGTTCGAATCCTGGTGATGACTCTAGGTAGACCGCTTCGGGGGCCGATTTTGAGTTTGTGTTTCCAGACGAACTGTCTTTGTAAGCTTGTTGAGATGGTATTTACGTTCTTAAATGAATACAATTTAGTATCAAGAGACATGTACAGAAGAGCAAGTGATATGAATAAATGTAGTGACAATATCAAGAAATCTAAATAGACTAATTGACAACTTGTAAGTAATATTAAGAGTTGTAATTTGATCCTGGATTAATCAACTACGTTGCCTTCAAGAACGTGTTTAAAGACACTGTTTGACTTACTGATATAGTGTTGTTAGTCTCGTACAGACCTTGACCTTTGTCGCTCAAGTCTAGGGACAAATTACATCCATTTTGTTAGCATTCCAATTGTTTTTTTTATTTTAACAACACTACATGTAAAACAAGCAAGGTATACAAAAATACAAAGGTGAAGAAATCCGCATTTACAACCATATGTCTCACTACTGTATAATTTATATCCCTTTTTCAGTAGCAAACAAAATAATTGGTTAGTTTTGTTGTTTTTTTTATTGATTCCTCTTTTGTTAGGTATAATTATAATTAATAATTGTGTTAAGTTTAAAAGTCATCTGGGAATGTGTGTGTGGGATAAATAACGTATACATTTATCTAATGAGACTTATCCTCACCTATATTTAGCCACATTTCTCAATACTGTGATTAATTTCCCATTTTAGTATCAAACAAAATAATTAATTACCAGTTATCAATTCACTAATTGGGTAGTTTTTTTATATTTTTGATTCATGCTTTATTGGGTAGAGTAAATAATTGTGTACAGTTTCAGCTTTATCCGAGAATGGATGTGGGAGAAATAACAACTTCAAAATTTGTACCAGACAGACAGACAGAGTTAATATAAGCTTTTTAATAAACTAGCGAACAATTTTAACCCAAACATTACATGAGTATTTCCATGAAATTAAGATTTTAAAAATCTCTCCTTCTCTTTTTCTTTCTATTAATTAGAAAATGTCACCCACAGAAACTTATTAAGAAATAGTTTTGTTGTTAGTGGTCTCGTCACTGCTTTCAGCTTTCATGCTGACGTCATTAAGATTTAACAGCATTACCTATCCACGGTTACAAATGTGTTCTGCATTTCATAATAATATCCCCTTGCTTGGTATACTCCCAAAATACCTGATGGTGAAATTGATAAGTACATTTTTAAATGCCCCCTATTTAGTTCACGTTAAATTATAGACCTCTGTGTGTATTACAACATGGCAGACACACGCTAATGTGCTATTTTTAGATGAACCACGTGACCTCGTCTACTCCATTATGTCATTCTAAAGGTAATCTCTAAACAGAATGAACTCGGAGTTGTCAAACTTTTACAAAGATCTAGATCTCACACAATGAAAACATTAAATTCAAGTTAGTGATGATGTCCATGTTTGTGGAATTCTGAAAGTATTCTATGTTACTTACAGCAAAGTGAGGCTGGAGTCGAGGACTCCGAGTTCCCCATAGTCCTGTTCTTTGTGACCCGAACTTCTGGCTTCTGTTTACATGGGACTAGTTACCCGCGAAATCAGGGATTCTCAATCAATTGTAGCATTAGCACGTCTTATGTATTTTTTTGTTAATTTCATCAATTTGTTTTGCTTTCAGAATCTGTTTATAGTCAGACTATCATTTGTTTTTATTTCTATTAAAAACACAAGAGTAGGCCTAACTCATAGGCTGCTCCTACCAGTGTTAAATGTCATAATAGTTTTATTCTTACTTTTCCAGAAGCCCAGGAAACTTTGACGCCCCCTCTTTCTACATTTGACGGCCTCGAATTCTTAGCAATTATTTTCTGATTTACAAACAATCGTATTCTTTTGTTGTTGTTTTTTGAATATGTGTATGTTCCTCTCCACTTTATCCTGTCTATATGGTTAGTAGATTTTAGTTAAGGATGTGCCCAACTACAAGAACATTCTTTGCTGAACACTTTCTTCTATCTTAACAAAAAATTCATTATACATTCCAGTGTATTAGACTGCATAATAAGGAGACGTTTTGTTTATCAGTATCAGTAATATTGACAATATAATTCAATGCTCTTATGTATACACACACTTGTTGTAACGCGTGATTTTGTCTAATAAAAAGTCACACTTCTTAACAAAACAATACCGCTACCGGTACAATTAAATACGGCATAAAAAAATCAATACCTACTTTATGTTCAAACATATTGTCAACTTAACATTTATTTTTATTTGTCATAGAAAAATTACGAGAAACATTTTTGGAACCGCAAAACCGGAGCCCACAACCTTTACGTTCTTTAACACGATACCCTAACAACTTGGCTTACTGGCCATACTGCTCACGTTGGACAATAAATATGTCAATCTATAAATAATATCTTAATGAATCGAAAATGAATTACCGTCAAGTTTTAGTTCATTTCTTTTTACATCACGGTAACATAAAACACAATCTGGTGGAATTCAATAATCAATTCGATTTTTCAGAAATTTTAATAGAATTTTTTGTCACTCAGCGAGAATGAACACACTAACAATTCTAAATGATTCATAGTTTGTGATTTTCACCATGATAACAATATAATATCTTATATAATACAGACTTGACTTCAATAAAGAAGGTGATTCCTAATAGGAATTGACACACACACACACAAATGGTGAGGTGTAGAGGAGAGCAAGTACACCTTCTCCCGTCACTACTTTCTAGCTTTAAGTAGACATCCACTTTTAGTTGACTTGGCAGCTAATTCAAAACTTGAGAACATTCTTAGCAGACGAGATCTTGTCGGGAAAATCCGGAGCAGATTTGACTGGTTTGAGCCTCGATCTCGATGGTCTAAATATAGATAGACACTAGTACTGACAAGTTTGATCTGAGACACTTCGCAATAATAGGTACGGTGACGAGATACAAATGTGTAGCTGGACGCAAAGTGCTATGGGAGCATAATAAAAGAAGCTGGTCTCAGATTTGAAAACGTTAAACTACACTAGAGGTTCATGTTTTTGTTTAATTTGTAAGACCTTCAGTACATTAACATACAACGGCACCTTTAATATTGTCTGATTTGTAGGCTTTATTTACTTGATTCGACTCCATTCAAATATTTAATTTAATACCTGATTCATAGACTTAAAGATTCCGAGCGAGACCATTCGTTGACGAGATTCGGAGATATGATTCAATGACGTAATTAAAAGACTTCATCTATTCATCTTGATTCTAATCGAATCTTGTATCGCAATCTGTTCAAAGTTCAATAACTCTTTTCATAAATTGACTTGAAATTAATGTTACACTGTTTTTAATCATTCATCAGAAACAATAAAGCATCTTCCTCTCTCATGGCTGACATTAACTTATGAAAAAAAATTGAAAGATTGTCATAAAATAGTCGAATTGAAAAGAAGTTGATACCAATACATATGTTAGTAACGTCCTTATAAAGACTTCTTCTTCTCGCATGGAAAGACCTATTTTCACACAAGATTTAAGATGTTACTACAAAAATGCACAAATATAAAATACTATTTCGCATTTTCCTTCCATTTTTTGTTTTAAACTTGACACTAGCTCCAGCTGGAAAAACCTACCCAGTGTGCAGCTGAACATTTCGGGCTCACATAGGTCTCACCAGCCACATGAGGAGACACAAAACTACAATGCGAAGCCCTCAGCCCCCTGGATAACAAAAATGGTCATCTTCGAATCAAGATGGACAAACTAAATAATAGGAAATAACAGTGAAATCAGCCAGGTCTAGGTTTTAACTTCTAGATCTAATATAAAATAAACAACTGTGTAGAAAATAATATTTTATTAGGACTAAAAAAAAGTCTACACGCATATGTTGTTATATTTCTAGTTTAGTCTATCTCCATTTGTATGAAATAAACAATTTTCAACAAAGTACAAACGTATTATTTTGTCTGTTGTTTTTTTTTTATACATTTGGTTCACCGAGTACTGAAACATAGAGAGAATAGAAATGATTCATTGACACAACATACAATATTAGGCACATCATTGACACAACATACAATATTAGGCACATCATTGACACAACATACAATATTAGGCACATCATTGACACAACATACAATATTAGGCACATCATTGACACTAATAATACACAAGTCGCTCAACGTTAAATAAAAAGTATCAAAGGTTAGACCTTTTATTGTGACATTTTATGTCATTTAACAATCTTTAACTTGGGATTGTTGGGACTCTTTGCAAAGTAGCAATAGAGGACTCATTATTATAATTTAAAACAGGTCCGTTACGCAGCTTAGAAATATGGGAACTTCCCCTTGAGATTTCCTGCATTCCAAGTTGCAGAGAAACATTATTCAGACAGAACAACAGTGCTGGGCAAGCTATAAGCAAGTGTGATTGACATGCTTTTAACCGTGTCAAAAGTTTTGACGCCAACGTATTATATCCAAAACTAAAGGAAGAGAGCTGGTATTTGTGCGTGAATTGAGTGTGTCCAGTGACTTTATAATTGTAAGTGGAGTGTGTCCAGTGACTTTAGACTTGTAAGTGGAGTGTGTCCAGTGACTGTAGACTTGTAAGTGAAGTGTGTCCAAAAAGTGTAGATTTGTATGTGAAGTGTGTCTAGTGACTGTAGACTTGTATGTGAAGTGTTACTAGTGACTGTACACTTGTGAATGGAGTGTGTCTAGTGACTGTAGACTTGTATGTGAAGTGTGTCCAGTGACTGTAAACTTGTGCGTGGTGTGAGTGGAGTGTGTCCAGTGACTGTAGACTTACGCCCTCTCAATGGTTAGGCCCCAATATAGCTAGAAAGCGACTCGGAACTTTTATCTTTTATGTCGGTGTCTCTCTAGAAAGTGACTCGGAGCTTTATCTTTTAACTCGGTGTCTCTCAACATGTCAACAAAGGGAACAGCGTAACAGTTCTTTCTATTTATCTATTTTCCATATTCGATCATAAAATTAACTTCCCCTTTCAGACCTAATTATCTAGGTGACAGATAATATGAAGGTGTTTCTGAGGCCCACGATTAACGAGGGTGTCACATATTCAACACAACGATCATCCACTTTTACTTAACTAATGTCAGGAGTGCCGTAAAAATCCTGCAATTCTTAATCCCTGTCTTCACCAACACCCCCTCCCTAGTCATTAAGTAAAACTATTATCAATTAAAAAGAGGTACTCAGAAATATTGAACAAATGTTGATGGACATAGATAACTGGCATACACAAGTATTATCAGTGGCGTCACTAGGCAGGTGCGGGGGTGCGGTCCGCACCGGGTGACACTCACCAGGCGGGTGACACCCAGATGGAAAAGAATTGTACTTTGAAAAATGCAGACAACTTAGACGAAAATAAGTGATTAGCTTGTTACCAAAAACATATTTTGATCTATATATTTTAATTTACTTTATATTTAGTAGGCCTAAAAAAAGTCCTAAAAGCAAAGTGTTGAAAATGGGGACGCAAAGTTGTCCTTTTGTTTTTAAGGACAAAAAGTTGGTTTGTATATGCATTGTAATTCTTTCATATTTTATTATCAATCAAGTGAAAACGGCATTATTGTCAAGAATGTAAAAAATTAAATGATTATAACTCGAACCTTTCCCCATTAACTACAAGATCAATGCAAGCGTTGTTTTTTTTAAAGAGACTTTTCAATGCGTCTTCTTATGGCGGAACTGATAAATTTCTCCGACTGACGTATTGACGTATGTTAGATGAACAGAACAGGCCTGCTACAAGCCCTCTTGCTAGACATGAATATGATCAAATGACTATCAAGCTCTTTAAAGCATGTTCTTCTGCAGTGTTTCTCAAATTGTGGGGGGTATGACAAATGTGAAAAGGGCGAAGCCTTTCAAATTATTTTTCAAGAGTAAAGTTAAAAAGTTGTATTTTTGTTGTAGTAATTAACCCAGTCAAGTGTTTTTCTTAGGCCAGAAATTCTCACAACTGTTGAATGTCGTTATTTTGACGACATTTGTGTGACAAAAATTAAAAGCTCCGCAGAGTAAGTTCTTACTGAACAAGAAAATGATCTTAAGACCGTCACGCCCACTACAGACATACGTGCGCCATGTGTAGCTCGAGTGTATCCTTCGCATAACAGTATTCACCCATGTTGGCTCTCCTTTTTTTATTAGACTTAGCTTGGCTTGCTACTTTTACTTTTTTTTTTAAAACTTGCATGAATAGAGTGAGTGCCTTCTGATTGCGAGAAAATAATACTTTAATATTGAAACGCCCTTGCATGTTATTATGTAACCTTTTTTTAAATATGCATACTTCGAGAAAAAAGCGCTGTGTAGACGCCAGAAAAAACAAATATTATGAAGCCTAGAACGCAGAAAAGAGCCTGGCGAAGCTTACGGCGCTTCCCCTAAATCTTTTTCCCTAAAAGAGAGGGGGGGGGGGGTAAGAACTGATTCCTCTCTTATGCTGTTTCCAGCAAGAAATTTTTGAAGTCTACAAAAAATATCTACAAATCAATATTTAAGAAACCAAAGGCTCAACGGACTAGCTTTTAATGAACATTCACTTCGTACATTTCGATTCTAAACATAATGTGAACATCTATACAAAATTAAAACTGAAAATTTTGTCCTAAGTATATATCTTTAATTATCTTTTCTTTTTCATTATATTCCTCAAAACCTTCCGAAACTCATTGTGAGAGCCTTTATCGGTTTCCCCTTTTAGGTATCTAGCTGATTAAGGGGAGGGGCGTGTGATAAAAATATTGTCTAGGGAAAAACCAGAGGTAAAAGTTTGAGAAACACTGTTCATTAGCCTCAAATGTTGTTTTTTTCACTTCAACTTGTGCCCGACCACCTCTTTATTTTGTTTTAACCTGCGATTTTTTACTAGGAGAAATGATGCCATCTAAAACCAAAGCTTTAACAATAAATGACTAAAGGGGCGGCGAAATACATTTTTGGTTTAGGCTCTATAATATTTTAGATGGTAGTAGATACAGGGGCGGACTGGCTATATGGGCATTCGGGCAAATGCCCGGTGGGCTGGTATCCAAATGGGCCGATAGGGCCACCTAAAGGAACTCATGAATGCCACTATGAGCGTCGTGTATAAACAAAAATCCTTTACAGACAATACAGTGTAATGCTAATTTAATCGAACACATTTTTCGAAATAATGTAATAGTCTGCATCCGTAGTCAGTGCTACTAGTAAGCTTCATCCTTTTAGTCTCACTTTTAGCGATTAAAAGAAACATAACGCCAGGGCCGGCCCTAACAATTGCGGGGCCCTATGCGAAATGACAATTTTGTCTATTTTTCAGGAGATTTTAATCATTTCAGGAGATTTCCAAGACTTTTATGAATATATTTTGCAATTTCATGAGATTTCCGGGATGCCCTGGAAAATCAGGAGGCCGAGGAAACCCTGTTTTTATATATCAGTTATAATGGTTTAATTTAATAATTCACACCTAGAATTATAGCGGGGCCTATGTAAGTGCGGGGCCCACTGTATGCTTGCAGTGGCCTAAGTCCGGTCCTGCATAACGCCTATTCTATTTTTAAAAAGATACAGAGTTCATTGTATGCATACAATTATCAGTTATCGATACATTATCAAGCTTAACAACAGAATGAGTCTGAGGACAGGTAGACCTAGAAATGGATGTACATCATGGGATTTAAACTTTTTCGGCCGGATTGTATAGAAATGCCCGGGCCGATTTTAACACCCAGTCCGCCCATGAGTAGATGTTTAAATAAAGTTAGCAGATTAGCATGATGGTTAACAGTTCCGTAAAGTGTAAAAGTCTTTTAAGTCTAAGAAAGAAAAACATGTTTAGTTGAATGTTAATTATGTTTCTTATTTAATAAACTTACATATGTAATAACCATTGATAAAATGGCATAATCAATCACATTTTAAAAAGAATAGATACTTATTTTAAATTTGTGTAATAATATTGAGAATGTTTGGAGACTGTTGTTGCGGAAAGGGGTGACACCCTGAGCCTACCGCACAAATTAAAATTAGTTAATTCTATTTGAAAATCCCATTGTTTATGACATTTTTCAATACTTTTGATTATTTTACAATGTATATTTATTAAAAGCACCTAAACATGTTTCCTTTGTTAGACTTTTAGACGAAAACGGTATCACATTTTGCTGTGTTATTCAAACTTTTACTACCAACTAAAGGGGAAAAATGTAAGTTTGCCGCTACCTTAGTCATCTATTGGTCTCGGGGAGCACTGAAAAATCGGGGAGCGCTTAAAGATCGGGGAGCGCTTAAAGATCACCGATCGAGGTCCAGGGCGAAAAGAACGTAACTATTACGATGTTACATAAGTCGAGGGAAATTGGTTTGTACTGCTGTAACAACACGGGGGTAGACTCTAGAATCACGTTGTTAAAGAGGCATTAAAATGTTTTCTTTAATAGAGACTTTTGAATTGGTTTGTACTGCTGTAAAAACACGATGGTAGACTAGAATCACGCTGTTAAAGAGGCATTAAAATGTTTTCTTTAATAGAGACTTTTGAATTGGTTTGTACTGCTGTAAAAACACGGGGGTAGACTCTAGAATCACGTTGTTAAAGAGGCATTAAAATGTTTTCTTTAATAGAGACTTTTGAATCGATTTTACTGCAAAACGCAAACAAGTTTTACTTGGACGATAAAATGTCACATAATTAATAATTTAATTTCTCTTAAAATTTAGAATAAAGTCTCTTTCGCCTAATTAATACTAAAATATAAAATAACTACTTTGCAAATACAATGTTTGTTCTTTTTAAAAAATTGCCTTTGTGCCCCCCCCCCTTGTTATTACGTAACTTTTGGGACATTTTTACCAAAGGAAATAAAATGTATATAATAAGGCCTAAAATAAATAAATATATATATATATATAGATTAGTACAGTACAAATAACAAAGAACAAATATAAGTCAAGGACCCAAAAAAGTGCACAAAAACTTTATACTACTTACAGGTGGCGGCTGGCTGACTTCTGGGCTTAGCTGAACATTGAAAAGATATACAACATTTGATTGACATTTGTCTAACAATAAGAGACGAATTCGTGATCATTGTGTGAGGGAGAGAACTCTGAACTTTTGAAACAACTACTAAACATGAGACAACTACTAAACATGAGACAACTACTAAACATGAGACAACTACTAAACATGAGACAACTACTAAACATGAGACAACTACTAAACATGAGACAACTACTAAACATGAACAAACATTGTCAAATAATTTTTTTGTTAAAACAAAAAAGCTTTTATTAAATTTACTGTATTAATTAGATTTCAACCTTTTCAACTCTTTAAACTATCTGGCGCCCTAAGGCATTATCTCTACACAACAAGATACGAATTAGAATTTAAACGTTAAGTCGGTCCTTCTATACGGTTCAGAAACTTGGTCACAAAAACAAATGTGGAAAAGCTCCAGACTTTTGTTAACAGATGTCTACGCCGGATATTAGGAATTAGGTTTCCAGAAAAGATAACTACTATCGATTTATGGGAGAGAACTAGACAAAAGCCCATAGCCAAAGACATCACAAAACGAAAATGGAGCTGGATAGGACACACCCTGCGAAAACCAGCTACCAATGTTGAAAGGCAGGCACTTGACTCTGATCCACAAGGAAAGAGGAAAGTGGGCAGACCCAAGCAAACCTGGAAGAGGTCAGTCGTCAGTCACTGCGGCCCCATGCTCCCCTATGAGTGCACAGGATTAAGTCAAGTAAGTCAATTAAATTTGTAATAGCTCAAGACTAACAATAATAAATCTATGTGATTGGAAATACTTTTTAGAGCGATTTCATGCTTTTAGCTATTTAAAAGCGCCATGAGTTGTCTGGACCAGTTGGGAATTTAAAAAAAAAAAGGGGGGGGGGAGGGTACCTGGGTCATAGTTACCTCGAGCGCTTTTTTAAATGCATTAAAAAATATTTGTCAACTTAGGGCTTGATCCGAAACTGGGTGTGGGGGAGTTAACGTGTATAAACTTTCTACCTGACAGACGGATAGAGTGAGTTGATATAAGTTTTGTAAAAAGAGGGACCTCTAATACAATTTAAAGCACTGTCCTAACGAAGAGTTGAGTCTAAGACTCTTGGAACTCAAGGCTTATGTAGGCTTGTCTGCATGTCTGTCTGGGAACGATTATGACATGTACATTTGTATATTCCTATTACCGAAGGATGGTCACCCATGACGTTTGGGTTAGAAGCGAGGCCAAAGGCCAAGCACACAAAGCTCCCCCTGCTAATTCTCTTGTACCAAATCAGCCGTGCAGGTGTCCGACATAAAAACGGCCCCTTGTGAAACTGTGTGTGAATAATGATAAGTTTGTTGGGGCTTTCTTCCAACCCGCCAGTGCAATGGACTCGGTCCTTAGGCTGGACTCTCTCTGGCCTTCCTATTGACCTAGTCGTCTCCCCTCTCACGATAGTTTCCACTGGAGCTCCAAATTGAGACTGAGAAACCTTGCCAAGGAGCAGTGTTTCTCAAATTTAACTGGTGCCCCCCCCCCCCACTCCCAGCTCGAGACCGTTGATAGTCTGGCAAGAGTCTTGTCCACGTGTAACCGAGCCCTGCTAGAAATCATTTTATAAAAAGCATGATTGCAAATAATTTATAGCTTCTCATCTTGTGTTTACTAATCTTCTTAAGTGACATATTTTTCAATCTTTGTCCAACTATTTTGTCCGTCTATGGAAGTGCAGGTGTCTGGTTACCCTAATTGGATAATCGCGTACTGTAGGACAAAATACTTTCGTATTGGGGCATACTATCCATGGTTCCAACCGAACTACGGTTCCTTTTTGCCTCCATGGTGGACATTCTTTGGATACAGTGTCACGTATCGCACGAGTGTCCCCAACTTGTATCGCACTAGTGTCCCCAACTTGTATCGCACGAGTGTCCGAAACTTGTATCGCACGAGTGTCCCCAACTTGTATCGCACGAGTGTCCCCAACTTGTATCGCACGAGTGTCCCCAACTTGTATCGCGGCACGAGTGTCCCCAACTTGTATCGCGGCACGAGTGTCCCCAACTTGTATCGCACTAGTGTCCCCAACTTGTATCACACGAGTGTCCCCAACTTGTATCGCGGCACGAGTGTCCCCAACTTGTATCGCACGAGTGTCCCCAACTTGTATCGCACGAGTGTCCCCAACTTGTATCGCACGAGTGTCCCCAACTTGTATCACACGAGTGTCCCCAACTTGTATCGCACGAGTGTCCCCAACTTGTATCGCACGATTGTCCTTAACTTGTATCGCACGAGTGTCCCCAACTTGTATCGCACGAGTGTCCCCAACTTGTATCGCACGAGTGTCCCCAACTTGTATCACACGAGTGTCCCCAACTTGTATCACACGAGTGTCCCCAACTTGTATCGCACGAGTGTCCCCAACTTGTATCGCACGAGTGTCCTTAACTTGTATCGCACGAGTGTCCCCAACTTGTATCGCACGAGTGTCCCCAACTTGTATCACACGAGTGTCCCCAACTTGTATCACACGAGTGTCCCCAACTTGTATCGCACGAGTGTCCCCAACTTGTATCGCACGAGTGTCCCCAACTTGTATCGCGGCACGAGTGTCCCCAACTTGTATCGCACGAGTGTCCCCAACTTGTATCGCACTAGTGTCCCTAAATTGTATCGCACGAGTGTCAACAACTTGTATCGCACTAGTGTCAACAACTTGTATCGCACGAGTGTCAACAACTTGTATCGCACGAGTGTTCCCAACTTGTATCGCACGAGTGTCCCCAACTTGTATCGCGGCACGAGTGTCCCCAACTTGTATCGCACGAGTGTCCCCAACTTGTATCGCACGAGTGTCCCCAACTTGTATCGCACGAGTGTCCCCAACTTGTATCGCACGAGTATCCCCAACTTGTATCGCACTAGTGTCCCCAACTTGTATCGCACGAGTGTCCCCAACTTGTATCGCACGAGTGTCAACAACTTGTATCGCACGAGTGTCAACAAATTGTATCGCACGAGTGTCCCCAACTTGTATCGCACGAGTGTCCCCAACTTGTATAGCACGAGTGTCCCCAACTTGTATCGCACGAGTGTCCCCAACTTGTATTGCGCGAGTGTCCCCAACTTGTATCGCACGAGTGTCCCCAACTTGTATCGCACGAGTGTCCCCAACTTGTATCGCACGAGTGTCCCCAACTTGTATCGCACGAGTATCCCCAACTTGTATCGCACTAGTGTCCCCAACTTGTATCACACGAGTGTCCCCAACTTGTATCGCACGAGTGTCAACAACTTGTATCGCGGCACGAGTGTCCCCAACTTGTATCGCACGAGTGTCCCCAACTTGTATCGCGGCACGAGTGTCCCCAACTTGTATCGCACGAGTGTCCCCAACTTGTATCGCACGAGTGTCCCCAACTTGTTTCGCGGCACGAGTGTCCCCAACTTGTATCGCGGCACGAGTGTCCCCAACTTGTATCGCGGCACGAGTGTCCCCAACTTGTATCGCGGCACGAGTGTCCCCAACTTGTATCGCGGCACGAGTGTCCCCAACTTGTATCGCGGCACGAGTGTCCCCAACTTGTATCGCGGCACGAGTGTCCCCAACTTGTATCGCGGCACGAGTGTCCCCAACTTGTATCGCGGCACGAGTGTCCCCAACTTGTATCGCGGCACGAGTGTCCCCAACTTGTATCGCACGAGTGTCCCCAACTTGTATCACACGAGTGTCCCCAACTTGTATCGCGGCACGAGTGTCCCCAACTTGTATCGCACGAGTGTCCCCAACTTGTATCGCACGAGTGTCCCCAACTTGTATCGCACGAGTGTCCCCAACTTGTATCACACGAGTGTCCCCAACTTGTATCGCACGAGTGTCCCCAACTTGTATCGCACGCGTGTCCCCAACTTGTATCGCACGAGTGTCCCCAACTTGTATCGCACAAGTGTCCCCAACTTGTATCGCACGAGTGTCCTTAACTTGTATCGCACGAGTGTCCCCAACTTGTATCGCACGAGTGTCCCCAACTTGTATCGCACGAGTGTCCCCAACTTGTATCACACGAGTGTCCCCAACTTGTATCACACGAGTGTCCCCAACTTGTATCGCACGAGTGTCCCCAACTTGTATCGCACGAGTGTCCCCAACTTGTATCGCACGAGTGTCCCCAACTTGTATCGCACGAGTGTCCCCAACTTGTATCGCACGAGTGTCCCCAACTTGTATCGCACTAGTGTCCCCAACTTGTATCGCACGAGTGTCAACAACTTGTATCGCACGAGTGTTCCCAAATTGTATCGCACGAGTGTCCCCAACTTGTATCGCGGCACGAGTGTCCCCAACTTGTATCGCACGAGTGTCCCCAACTTGTATCGCACGAGTGTCCCCAACTTGTATCGCACGAGTATCCCCAACTTGTATCGCACTAGTGTCCCCAACTTGTATCGCACGAGTGTCCCCAACTTGTATCGCACGAGTGTCAACAACTTGTATCGCACGAGTGTCAACAAATTGTATCGCACGAGTGTCCCCAACTTGTATCGCACGAGTGTCCCCAACTTGTATCGCACGAGTGTCCCCAACTTGTATCGCACTAGTGTCCCCAACTTGTATCGCACGAGTGTCAACAACTTGTATCGCACGAGTGTCAACAACTTGTATCGCACGAGTGTCAACAACTTGTATCGCACGAGTGTCAACAACTTGTATCGCACGAGTGTTCCCAACTTGTATCGCACGAGTGTCCCCAACTTGTATCGCGGCACGAGTGTCCCCAACTTGTATCGCACGAGTGTCCCCAACTTGTATCGCACGAGTGTCCCCAACTTGTATCGCACGAGTGTCCCCAACTTGTATCGCACGAGTATCCCCAACTTGTATCGCACTAGTGTCCCCAAATTGTATCGCACGAGTGTCCCCAACTTGTATCGCACGAGTGTCCCCAACTTGTATCGCACGAGTGTCCCCAACTTGTATCGCACGAGTGTCAATAACTTGTATCGCACGAGTGTTAACAAATTGTATCGCACGAGTGTCCCCAACTTGTATCGCACGAGTGTCCCCAACTTGTATCGCACGAGTATCCCCAACTTGTATCGCACTAGTGTCCCCAACTTGTATCGCACGAGTGTCCCCAACTTGTATCGCACGAGTGTCAACAACTTGTATCGCGGCACGAGTGTCCCCAACTTGTATCGCACGAGTGTCCCCAACTTGTATCGCACGAGTGTCCCCAACTTGTTTCGCGGCACGAGTGTCCCCAACTTGTATCGCGGCACGAGTGTCCCCAACTTGTATCGCGGCACGAGTGTCCCCAACTTGTATCGCGGCACGGTTGTCCCCAACTTGTATCGCGGCACGAGTGTCCCCAACTTGTATCGCGGCACGAGTGTCCCCAACTTGTATCGCGGCACGAGTGTCCCCAACTTGTATCGCGGCACGAGTGTCCCCAACTTGTATCGCGGCACGAGTGTCCCCAACTTGTATCGCGGCACGAGTGTCCCCAACTTGTATCGCGGCACGAGTGTCCCCAACTTGTATCGCGGCACGAGTGTCCCCAACTTGTATCGCGGCACGAGTGTCCCCAACTTGTATCGCGGCACGAGTGTCCCCAACTTGTATCGCGGCACGAGTGTCCCCAACTTGTATCGCGGCACGAGTGTCCCCAACTTGTATCGCGGCACGAGTGTCCCCAACTTGTATCGAGGCACGAGTGTCCCCAACTTGTATCGCGGCACGAGTGTCCCCAACTTGTATCGCGGCACGAGTGTCCCCAACTTGTATCGCGGCACGAGTGTCCCCAACTTGTATCGCGGCACGAGTGTCCCCAACTTGTATCGCGGCACGAGTGTCCCCAACTTGTATCGCGGCACGAGTGTCCCCAACTTGTATCGCGGCACGAGTGTCCCCAACTTGTATCGCGGCACGAGTGTCCCCAACTTGTATCGCGGCACGAGTGTCCCCAACTTGTATCACACGAGTGTCCCCAACTTCGAAAGTTTAAAGTGGAGGGGGATATATCTGGACGGTCACTGGATCTGTATGGAAGCTACGTGACTTTACGACATACAGTCCAGCTTCTGCTATTTTCAAAAGATAAATTCTACTAGAGAATTTTATATTTTATTTTAATATGCAGCTATATTACGATAGTGTGATTGTTTTTCTCCTATTATGTGATTGCTGTGTTGACGGCTTAGAGTGCTGTTAGTTGCTTAGAGAATCATTTCACTGTTTGTCACGTGTGTAACCTTACAGCTACGTCACCGCTTTTAGTATGACCATCTGTGAGCCAGTCATTATTTGTAATAATTGTCATTTATAGTTTATATTTCCTAATAATTGTTTTCTTTTTTTTTTCTTGTGTTATCTTGACTATGTTAATTATTTTCAAATTGTTATTATTTGTCTATTTGACTGGCCTTGTAGCAATTGTGGCAAAACAAGTTAAAATTTAAAATGGTTAGATTGACAGTCACTAGGGGAGTCCTTCCTGGATATCACAAGATTTCTTTCAGTTGAAGACAATTGAACATCCAATTAATGGAATAACAAAACAACAAAAGATCATCTAGACCGCTAGTCTATGTCTCTCTGTTTATGTCTCTCTATGTTTCTATGTCTATATTTCTCTCTGTCTATGTCTCTTTATGTTTATCTGTCCATATTTCTCTTTGTCTATGTCTCTCTGTTTTTCTCTGTCCATATTTCTCTTTGTCTATGTCTCTCTGCGTTTCTCTGTCCATATTTCTCTCTGTCTATGTCTCTTTATGTTTATCTGTCCATATTTCTCTTTGTCTATGTCTCTTTATGTTTATCTGTCCATATTTCTCTTTGTCTATGTCTCTTTATGTTTATCTGTCCATATTTCTCTCTGTCTATGTCTCTTCATGTTTATCTATCCATATTTCTCTTTGTCTATGTCTCTCTGTTTTTCTCTGTCCATATTTCTCTTTGTCTATGTCTCTCTGTGTTTCTCTGTCCATATTTCTCTTGGTCTATGTCTCTCTGTGTTTCTCTGTCCATATTTCTCTTTGTCTATGTCTCTCTGTGTTTATCTGTCCATATTTCTCTCTGTCTATGTCTCTTTATGTTTATCTGTCCATATTTCTCTTTGTCTATGTCTCTTTATGTTTATCTGTCCATATTTCTCTTTGTCTATGTCTCTCTGTGTTTCTCTGTCCATATTTCTCTTTGTCTATGTCTCTCTGTTTTTTCTCTGTCTATATTTCTCTCTGTCTATGTCTCTTTATGTTTATCTGTCCATATTTCTCTTTGTCTATGTCTCTCTGTGTTTCTCTGTCTATGTCTTAAAGAGATTATCGTTAACTTATTGTTTCTTTCTTAATAATATTGATTTGTTTCATACTATCTTTTAGTAGCTACTAACTCACCTTGTCACTGTTGAAATACTGTATACAACCGATTGACACATCCCCATTGATAAATATAAAGGCCCTCTAGGAACCAAATGTTTCAATGGGATTTTTTCCACCAGACTTGAGAAAATAATGGACTGTCATGACCAGGTCATGTAAGCATGGACTCCACTTAGAAGCAATGAATGACCAGGCGATAGAAAATGGTGAATTTAATGTAGCGAAAAATGGATAGTGCTTACCAGGGCACTTAAGTCTTTAAGTGGATTTTTATTAAAACTTTTGCAAAAGTGTAGGGTCTTCTACAAAAATCTTTCCTCGGGGTCTCCACTTACTTATATCTGGCCTTGAATACCCCTGTTGTATCACAGCTATTGTCACTTACTTCATATGCTGATTTGGTCACTTTTATCTCAATCACGAATGGCTGGTTCGTATTGAAAGGCATATTCAGCCAGCGTTCTTCCGTTTGCCACTTTGAGTTCTTCCTGTCGTTCAAGACCACCAAACCATCGGTACACTTTGCGTTGAACCTAAACCTTGGGTTGAAGTGAAGGACACACTCCTCGTCGATGAAGCTGTATGGGCTCAGGTTGACGCTGAAGCTGGTGGAAAAAAATTGATTGAACTGACTCTAGAAAGTTAAGACATTGCTCTCATATTACCGAAGACGTATTGAAATCTTTTTTTTAAAGAGCATTTTGAATGTATCATTTTACAGACGCTTTAAAAAGAAACAACAGATAGTCTTGACAGTTTATACTTATGAAGCGAACTTTATTTTCTAATGCTTTTGTGATTGAATTCTAGAAGATTTACTTATGAACGTTGCCCAGGTATTTTTATTTGGACAGAGATGAACTTCACACTCCCTTTTGTTTTTATACTATGCTATGGAATTTAGTAACTGTAGTTTTCCTTTAGTTTTTTTTGTTGTTGTTTTTTTGGGTGGAATTCGAACTCCAACCCCTCTGGAATGTATGAGTATAGTTTGCTATACATTTTCTCATGCTGTCGCCTGAATTCTCGTCAATGTTTTTTAATAAGTACTTAAAACTTCCTTCCGGGGCTACGGAATTTGAAAACTAAAAGTTTTGTTGTTTTTTTTTTTTTGTTTTTTTTTTGTATTAATAGAAGCGGATTGAACTTTTCTCCCTCAATAAATATGACAGTAGTTTGCTTTAACTCTCGGATGTTTCTTTCAATTCTCGTAGATTTCCATTATAAATGGTACCCGGCGACTTTTATTTGGATGGGGGGATTTGGTCACTATATATTGATTGAGTTCTTCTTGAGATGTTTGAATTCGGTCCTCGTAGATGTACTTATTAATTATTATTATTATAGCTTTTATATAGCGCTACTTTCAGGCTTATAGCATGCTCAGAGCGCTTTGGTCCAATCTCATTTGTGGACTGGTGGGGGAGAGGGGGTATCTAGGAGTTGGTATTCCGTGCTGCCTTTAGGCGCTCAGTAAACACAACTCTGCCCGAGTGATGTGTCAAGTCGGGTGTCGAACCTCGAGCCCCCTTCTAGGTAGCCAAGCCAAGCCAAGTTCAAGCGCACTTAGCCTCTCGATCGAGCTTCCCACCATTGGCCTTCATCGGACTAGTATGAAGGCATCAGTGCGTACACTATTCCCCATTCATTAATGCTATACCCTAAACAAATTGAGTAGAGACTTGAGAGTGGCAGACACACATTTTCAACGTTTACCTTCCGAATGTTTTTCCTGTGATGATGATTTTATCATCGGGCGTAAGTTTGTCTGGCAGGCGACAGCTTAAGGGTCCTTTTGTCTGTAAAAACATGGTATTCACTGTCGTGTTAGATATAACTGTATGGGTTGATAGCTCGATGAGTGGGTAGGTGAGTCAAGTAAGTGCATTGCTAAATGAATGGTTGCTAAATGCAAGGATAAGTTTACAAAAATAAAAGATGTTGGTGTGACTGGACAGAAAGTATGTACATCAAAAGATGTATAGTTAATTGACACATCACCACCCCCCCCTAAAAAAAGGACGCTAAGTTGTTTTTAGTTGTTGTTGTTGTTGTTTTTTTGGATAGGTATTTATAAATTTGAGATTTTATCCAGGAATAAATAGCATTTTCCATTACACAGGCTTTGCATTCTTATTTCAAGAGATAAAGCAATGTTTTACTTACCTTAATGTTAGATATGTACAGACCTTGACCTTGATAATCTAACTTGACGTCTACCGCTAAAATATATAGTTAACTCTCAATTTGTTTGTTTTCATCAACACCGTTAATAGTATACAATGTTCTTACACAGGTTGATAATACTCACTTGTACAATTAATTTTTGATTCATATAAAGTTGTGATTTACTAAGCTTTTATCTACTAACTAACACGTTATTTCTCCCACACCCAATCTCGGATCAAGGTGAAATTTGGCCCAATTATTTCTTGTACATGACAACACGAGAATCGATACAAAAAATTTACCTATTAGCTATTGTTAATAAATTATTTTGCTTGGTATCTCGAACAAGCGAAAGAAATTGTTATTGATTGAAGTGGTGGTTTAAACTGAATAAGTCCCCTTTATAGGTCGTCGTCTGAGTCGTAGTGAACACAAACATGAAAAATAGGGCGAGACTATATAAAATATAAACAATAGATAACTATACAAATTCCATATTCATAAGCTCTCCGCTAGCGTGTTTTCTTGAGAAGCCTGAGAAGGCTTCAGCCATGAATTCGAATTCAGGTCGTACCTCCTTTTTTATTTTTATAAATGCTTTTTTATTGTTATTACAAATTTAATTACATGGCTAATTGATTAACTCTTAATATAAGCTTTGTTTTTTTTAAGTATTTTTTAAAAAATATTTCTTGTTTAATTACTGAATACTGAATAATTAATTTACCTTGTCGGTATGAAACAAAATAATTACTTACAACGAATTAATTGACCAAATGTTTAATTTTTTATAAATTATTCTCGTTTTTTAATGATTGTGCACAGTTTCACCTTAATCTGAGAATGGTTGTGGCACTAAGGAAATGTGTCTTACAAACGTTCTTGTAGAGGCGACGCACAGCAAATCTGAGAATGGTTGTGGCACTAAGGAAATGTGTCTTACAAACGTTCTTGTAGAGGCGACGCACAGCAAATCTGAGAATGGTTGTGGCACTAAGGAAATGTGTCTTACAAACGTTCTTGTAGAGGCGACGCACAGCAAATCTGAGAATGGTTGTGGCACTAAGGAAATGTGTCTTACAAACGTTCTTGCAGAGGCGACGCACAGCAAATCTGAGAATGGTTGTGGCACTAAGGAAATGTGTCTTACAAACGTTCTTGCAGAGGCGACGCACAGCAAATCTGAGAATGGTTGTGGCACTAAGGAAATGTGTCTTACAAACGTTCTTGCAGAGGCGACGCACAGCAAATCTGAGAATGGTTGTGGCACTAAGGAAATGTGTCTTACAAACGTTCTTGCAGAGGCGACGCACAGCAAATCTGAGAATGGTTGTGGCACTAAGGAAATGTGTCTTACAAACGTTCTTGCAGAGGCGACGCACAGCAAATCTGAGAATGGTTGTGGCACTAAGGAAATGTGTCTTACAAACGTTCTTGCAGAGGCGACGCACAGCAAATCTGAGAATGGTTGTGGCACTAAGGAAATGTGTCTTACAAACGTTCTTGCAGAGGCGACGCACAGCAAATCTGAGAATGGTTGTGGCACTAAGGAAATGTGTCTTACAAACGTTCTTGCAGAGGCGACGCACAGCAAATCTGAGAATGGTTGTGGCACTAAGGAAATGTGTCTTACAAACGTTCTTGCAGAGGCGACGCACAGCAAATCTGAGAATGGTTGTGGCACTAAGGAAATGTGTCTTACAAACGTTCTTGCAGCGGCGACGCACAGCAAATCTGAGAATGGTTGTGGCACTAAGGAAATGTGTCTTACAAACGTTCTTGCAGAGGCGACGCACAGCAAATCTGAGAATGGTTGTGGCACTAAGGAAATGTGTCTTACAAACGTTCTTGCAGAGGCGACGCACAGCAAATCTGAGAATGGTTGTGGCACTAAGGAAATGTGTCTTACAAACGTTCTTGCAGAGGCGACGCACAGCAAATCTGAGAATGGTTGTGGCACTAAGGAAATGTGTCTTACAAACGTTCTTGCAGAGGCGACGCACAGCAAATCTGAGAATGGTTGTGGCACTAAGGAAATGTGTCTTACAAACGTTCTTGCAGAGGCGACGCACAGCAAATCTGAGAATGGTTGTGGCACTAAGGAAATGTGTCTTACAAACGTTCTTGCAGAGGCGACGCACAGCAAATCTGAGAATGGTTGTGGCACTAAGGAAATGTGTCTTACAAACGTTCTTGCAGAGGCGACGCACAGCAAATCTGAGAATGGTTGTGGCACTAAGGAAATGTGTCTTACAAACGTTCTTGTAGAGGCGACGCACAGCAAATCTGAGAATGGTTGTGGCACTAAGGAAATGTGTCTTACAAACGTTCTTGCAGAGGCGACGCACAGCAAATCTGAGAATGGTTGTGGCACTAAGGAAATGTGTCTTACAAACGTTCTTGCAGAGGCGACGCACAGCAAATCTGAGAATGGTTGTGGCACTAAGGAAATGTGTCTTACAAACGTTCTTGTAGAGGCGACGCACAGCAAATCTGAGAATGGTTGTGGCACTAAGGAAATGTGTCTTACAAACGTTCTTGCAGAGGCGACGCACAGCATTGGGTAAGTGGGCGACGGCCATTATCCTTGCGGTTTTATCCATTACTCAAAAGAAGCGCATCTGGCATTACAGCAACACATGAATCCACGATTTCTACTTTTATTCAAAATAATTGACCATTAATGTCTAAAACTGTTATCAATAAAGTAATTCGTGGGGTAAAAGAAACATAATATTCTGGATCTGGGGGGAGGGGGTGGGGTTCAAATGCACGAAGTTTTTACTCATTCATCAACCGGTATGATACTAGGAAACTTGATCGGAGAATATTAAACACAACACTGGGAGAACTTAGAAAATGGGTTAAATATTCATAACTGTTGGGGCCAAGGATACGATGATTCTTATAAAGTGAGCATTAATAGTGGAAATAAGGCTTGCTTATTGCTAATTAATCACAATTTTACAAGTAGAGGACATTGCCCTATGAATGGGTGAAGCCAACTTTCAAACTTTCGAATCTTATGAAGAATTACAAAAAAGTGATCCCTTATTTACTCAAATATCATCGGAGATGTTAAGCAGCTATTCTGATATATTACATAAACAAGGTTACAAAGATAGTTTGTGTGGAAACACAAACTCAAACTCAAAATCGGCCCCCAAAGTGTTTCGCTATGGCAGGTAAAAAGGCAAGTTTCAATATTTTCAGTAAGAATATAAAAACAAACAACTATGAAGTAAAAACTATCAACAACTACACCAACTGTCTATCTCGGACGAAAAAGAGGAAGAGGAAGACAGAGAAAGCGATGGAAAATAACATGAAAGAATGGACACAGGCCTGTCAGTGAATGAAATAACATGAAAGAATGGACACAGGCCTGTCAGGGAATGAAATAACATGAAAGAATGGACAGGCCTGTCAGGGAATGAAATAACATGAAAGAATGGACACAGGCCTGTCAGGGAATGAAATAACATGAAAGAATGGACAGGCCTGTCAGGGAATGAAATAACATGAAAGAATGGACACAGGCCTGTCAGGGAATGAAATAACATGAAAGAATGGACACAGGCCTGTCAGGGAATGAAATAACATGAAAGAATGGACAGGCCTGTCAGGGAATGAAATAACATGAAAGAATGGACACAGGCCTGTCAGGGAATGAAATAACATGAAAGAATGGACAGGCCTGTCAGGGAATGAAATAACATGAAAGAATGGACAGGCCTGTCAGGGAATGAAATAACATGAAAGAATGGACACAGGCCTGTCAGTGAATGAAATAACATGAAAGAATGGACACAGGCCTGTCAGGGAATGAAATAACATGAAAGAATGGACAGGCCTGTCAGGGAATGAAATAACATGAAAGAAATGACAGGCCTGTCAGGGAATGAAATAACATGAAAGAATGGACAGGCCTGTCAGGTAATGAAATTGTATCAAAAGAGAGGAACAGAGAGGAATAGAAAATGGCGGCAGACAGAGACTAAGACAGTGTTTCACAAAGTGGGGTGCGCGTGTCCCCAGGGGTACGGGAAGAGTTTGGATGGGTACGTGTTGCACCTCATTGACTATTCATCTTCTTCTGATTGATGCAAACTCATGTTATTTTTATTAGAATATTTATTTATATATTTATAAACAAATGTATTCTTTGTTTATTATTTTAGATAATTATTCTTTTTTATGGGCAAGGGGTACACAGAATTACGAAAATTATTGAAGGGGTACGCATTACTTGAAAGTTTGAGAAACACTGGACTAAGGGATAGGTGAAGGTGAAGTTAAATGTGAACCTGGCCTAACTGGTGTTATTAAATGAGTATCTAATTGATCTGATTGTTTTGTAAAGGATCAATCTCTCATTCAAAGCCTTGACAAAACTTTTCCCAAACACAAACCAAAAAAATCTGTTCCCTTTAGTTATGCGGTATAGGTCGTATCGGTGACCCTGCAGTTCACGTGAATAATAGGAAATACTACTTATTAGTAGTTGTTATGAATATATATAACTTATATGCTTACTCAATATTTTTTCTCTTGTAAAAAAAAAAGGAAACTTTTTTTTTTGTACAGAAATTACTTTATTTAGCTATACAATTAACAAATGTAACAAAAAATCAAAGACCGGTTGCATAAATATGTTTAAAATATGATGAATATATTAACATTCTTTTTTGAAAACAACATTTGAATCAGTATTCTATTCCATGAGTTAGTTAATAGATGGAAAATCTATTTTATAATGATCCATTGATACTTTTACCATTGTGACCTTAGATGCAATTTTTTTGTAACAATGCGCGAATCTATGAATGAAGCTTGATTTACTAATGAAGAAGCTTGTGAACTTTTAAATAAAACTTGCTTCCCCTGAAGTTTTTCATTGAAAAGTCGTTTAATTTTTTTTTTTAAATCCGCTTGCATATATAATTTTAAAAATTACACGCTTCAATTTCGGAAAAGAAAAAAGTAGCTGTTGCATCAGAACTTTGAATGATCTAAAATATCATGATGTCCGATTTTCATTTTCTCTTCTAGCTTTTGAGATCTAAACGGGACGGACGAACAGACAGGCCACACAAGACTAATAGCGTCTTTTCCCCTTTCGGGGGCCACTAAAAATTAAGAAAAACAATGAGCTGGGAAAAAACTTTAAGCCATGTGCGGGTGGTGCGAGCCGCGCGAGGCATCAAGTGGAGATGGGTATCAAACCAAGGACAAAAGACACTTTGTACATACATGAACAAAGACAAACGAATGTATCTGTAATGTATATGTAATGTATCTGTAATGTGTACACATTTATTTGTGGTGCTACTTTTTTAATCTCCTATTTTCGTTCTTAAATTCAATGTGAGCTGTAGACCAGGTTGAATAAACATGAGTACCTTAGTTTACATCTCTTAAGGCAACGCACTTTTACACACGCCCACTTTCTTCTAGGGCACATGGTGTACATGTTGTTACTTCATTGCTCAGTACGCTGGTTTTATCTAGATCTAGAGCTTATAAATAAATGTATAAATAAATATAACTAGACCCTAGATCTAGATAATTGTCGTACTTTATTTTCATTCACAGTGATATTCTTTTTAGATTCAGCCATTTTAAAAAGAATTCACGGCTTCTTGTACATTTAATGACGACTGAGCAATGACAGCGATATCAACATTTTTTTCTAAATATCTTTACCTTTTTTTTTTTTGTTTTAAATTTTTTTGTTGTTTTTTTTTGTTTTAACTACTTAAATGTAAAACATTAAAATACCTTGCTTAAGACTCAAAAAAATCCTGTTGGCGCACATATTGCTAGCTCAGAAAAAAAAAAATCGTTGACAGTAGGGATGAAAGGGCCCAAAGGGTAAATATCTATAATGCTACCTGAAAAGAATCTTGGATATCATTCGTTTCTTTCTCAAAGCAGAATCTGGCACTCTATTGGCATCGCGAACAAGTCGAAGAAGCATTGTAAAGGTAATTTCTAGGAATTTCTGAAATGACTGTCCAAGTACGATCCGCTTCTGAGAAAACGTTTGCTCTGAACCAAGTTAGTTCCAGACCGAATACGTACACCACAAATACAAAACGAACTTTTGTAATATTGGGCGAGTACGAGTTGCTCCTACTACTCCACCTACTCTATTAATATCGTTGACTAGTGGCTGCCTTCCTTTACTTTCTATTCACGTAGTATAACGAAAAACCTTACAGAAAAATGTCAAATCTCGTCAAAGAAATATAGGTCTATGTAGTTAACATTTGACCTGTGTAACTCGTGATATGCATGTCTAACCATGTCAGTGCGTTATTTTATTGCCTGACCACTTAATCTACAACTAACACTACTGTGTAACGCACATGAAAAAAACGTGAGATGGTTCTTCTCACCATCGATAGACTAGGCACACGCTGACCACAGCAGTTCCTTATTTATTCCTAGTCACGTGATGCTGGTCTTTACATCTCGCGCCGTGCTTAGTTTTTGATAGTTTTTAGTGGCATCTGAGCGTTTTATGTCAATATTTAGTGGTTTTAATTAATTCATTGATACCACTCCAGGGCTTTTGCAAGAGAGGATTTGAGCCTCTCAAGCACTCACTCAAATGGAGTTTGATGATGATGATGATGATTAATTTATTATCGGCAAACTTTAATTTTTGTTAATATCAGGAAAATCTACATATCAATCTTTTTATATATTTAACTTACACAGATAGTTAAAGCTTGGACAGATGAAGCCGTAGCATAAGCTTATAGATCTAGATCTACACTCTAGCGCTGTCACAGATAATCAACTCAAGAAAAAAACATCCACTCCCTCCCCTCCATGCCCTAAAAGTAGACAGGCTAGAATACTAAAAGTTGGACAGTGTGTCGGATTGATCAGACATGCCTAGTCTGTCAAGTTGTCAGACAGATAGTCTACTGTGTAGTCGACTATCTACTATAAATAATGAAAAGAACGTGTTTTTCCTAGTGTGTTACGCCATAGGGTTGAGAGTTGCCTAGCGAGCAAATAACACATTTGTAAAATGTTTACCATGTTCCTTAAGAGTTAAAGATAATTTACTTCTTAGTCCAAATCTCCAGAAGGACGACGGGGGATGGCAGTGGTCAGGGTATGAACCCGGGATCATCGACAGGTCCGAACGACAGTCCAGCACGCATACCGCAAAAGCAAGGAAGCCACCCTATTTGTTAGTCAAGCATAAACGTAGATTAATTCTAGATCTTTTCTTACAAATATCAAATGTTTCTTATCCCGCACTGTTTTTTTGGTGTTTTTTTTTTTTTTTTGGGGGGGGGGGGGGGGTCCACAAGTATCTAGATCTAGTTCTGGTACGCATTCTTTCAACATTGATTAACGTTTTTAATATTCTAGTAGCCTAGTAGGGGCCTTACTTATAACATTGTACAACATGCAAGAACTTTTGAGATTTGAATTCAAGGCAAAAATTAACAAACGTATTACGTGTTACCGAAATAATATTCTATATATACTCCCTATTTATATATATATATATATATATATATATATATGTGTGTGTGTGTGTGTAATTAATATTACCAACACACATTTTAATAGTTCTTAGTAGGATCTATGCAATCTATGGTTACTTGCAAATAGCATATAGACCTCCAGCGGACAACGGCTTTGTCAGCAGGTGTTGCGGGAAAATATGCAGGTCGCAACTGGGTCTGCATGTTCATGTGAAACACTGCACGTATCTTTAATCTTCCTAATCGAAGACATTGCCATTAGAGACACCAAAAGTTGAGCACTCGTTGAAGTGCTTGCAAGTAATGGACACTATTCCTGAACCTACTCATGTGTGACTGTCACATGCTAGAGAAGGACAATTTCTTATATGGTTAGCAGTTGAAAAGTCATGGAAATGACAGAGTGGCCTAACGGCCCTAACCATGGTGTTGTTTATCTCCTACCAAAGTACATCATCTAGGGTAACACCTATAGTAAAACCACTAAATTTAGAAAGCCTTCAGGACAGAAGACTCAAAAGTAAAGTAGCAATTATACATAAAACACTGAACCATAATCTTCAAATACAAAAACAAAATTTAATAAAATACTCTGAAAGACACAAAGATAAAGGCACATTCCTCGTCCCATATGCTAGGACAAATTTATACAAATACTCCTTCTTCCCTAGTGCTATTAGAGCATGGAATGGGTTGCCTGAGCTAGCCAGAAAAACCAGTGACTTGGCAGAATTTAAGTCATTGGTTAATATGCATGACTAAATGCATGACGCGTAGGACGTAATCATCTTCTTTTTTGAAGTAACGTCTGTATTATATAAGATAAGATAAGAAATACTATAGCTTTAATAGAGTCGGACAACTTTTTTTTTTTTTTAGGTTCTTAAGTTTGTTTTAGGGCTACAATACATACACTACGGTCTAAGTTGGTACCCAAGAAACATTCCTGCCAAGTTTTGTCAAGATTGGTCAAGCGGTTTTGATGTCTATAAGTCGCATGCATACACCTCACATTCTACTTTATAGTATAGATATGAATATTAACAATGTTATAATAATAATATTAACAAATCTCCGTATCCTGTGGTATTACGAAGTTAATCGGTTGTGGTTGTTGATAGTTTGTAGATTCTGATATTCTTGCTGAAAATATTGAAACCTGCCTTTTTTAAAACTGTTTGAGTGGACCGCTTCGGGGGAGGGAGGGTGCGATGTTGAGTTGTAACCTTGTTTAAATTTATTTTAAAGTTGAAATCTTTTACAAACACGAGAAATGAAATAAAGAAACAATAAAAACCAAAAGTCGCCTAATTCAATAACATTGAACTCAAATGTAAATCACAGCTTCCAACTAGCAGACGCTACTTGCAGCGAATTCGAACCAGCAGACGCTACTTGCAGCAAATTCTTAAAAATTCGATTTATTGTGGAGTGAAATTCTTATTTTTGATTACTAATACAAAACATTGGGGGGTGGGGTTGTATCAAACCTTTCTTCTGGTCGAGTTGGCACGTGGGCTGTAGTTTATCTTCTTCTTCTTATCTTATATAATACAGACGTTACTTCAAAAAAGAAGATGATTACGTCCTACGCGTCATGCATTTAGTCATGCATATTAACGAATGACTTAAATTCTGCCAAGTCACTGGTTTTCCTGGCTAGCTCAAGCAACCCATTCCATGCTCTAATAGCACTAGGGAAGAAGGAATATTTGTACAAATTTGTCCTAGCATATGGGATGAGGAATGTGCCTTTATCTTTGTGTCTTTCAGAGTATTTTATTAAATTTTGTTTTTGTATTATATAAGATAAGATAAGATCTAAACAAAAAAAGAAAAAGGTCCAACAAAATAGACGAAAACCAGCGACAAGTCACATTTAAATTACTGCTAAATCCGATATAATTGAAATAATACAATGTAGTGGAAATCACCTGCAGCCATTCAGAGGTTTGAACAAAGTACAGGGAGATACAAGGAGTAACATGCAATGACGTAGGATACCAGAAGAATTGACTGTCTCCAACTTTTATTTATACACCCTTTATGGGCGGAAACTCGGAAGCCATGTTGGGAAAAAGGTCAATTGGTTATTGGCGGCCGGTGCAGCATGAAGAAATATCCACATAGATATAAGGGTGTACATTTTCAGTTAAGTTAATCCTATTATTGAATTTTTACGATAATAGATCCTCTGTGTTCTGTTTAAGCGCATTGATTCTGTATTTGATTATGATTTTTAAAAAACTTAAAATATATTTTATGCGAGTTAAAGCAATGTAGATGTTCCCAAGTGACTAATTAGTTATGTTTTCAGTCTGTATCCGTAGCGATTCTTATCAGACCTCTTGGATTTCCCGACGTCATACCTGGTTACTAGAGAGATTGGTTGTCCCGGGGTTTCACAGAGGAAAAAATATCCCCAGAACAGACATTGTTTATTCATGCTCGCTATAAATTATAATTGGCCTCCTTCAGTCGTAGAACGACTATGGTTCATCTCGAACACTTTTCATGTGGCTGTGGAGTCCTATTTTGGAGAGACACTCCCGTCCACATATATTGCAGGTCAAGTTGGCTTTCGCTTTGGTGGTAGAGGAGCTGGCCATTTTTCGTATGGCACGCTTTTCTTCCAAAGCTGAGGCCCATGTTTTCTTACTGTCTATGGCTTTCTTGGTCACCGTCTCTCTCCCTTCACGTATTGCGGTCTAGAACTATGTCTTCCCAATGGTCAGTATCAATGTTAACTGTTTTTAAATCACGTTTATTACATCCACGTAATGGAGGTGGGGGTGACCAGTTTTTCTTGAGACAAACGCGAGTTGCCCGTAGATAATGATTTTCGGGATGCGATTGTCCTCCATCCGGCGAACATGTCCAAGCCAGCGCAGGCGGCGTTGTCTAAGGGCTGTAAAGATGCTGGGAAGGCCCGTTCGTGCAAGGATATCAGTATGGCACACTTTCTCTTGCCATGTGATTTTCAAGATACTGCGCAAGTGGAATGAGTTTACTTTTCTCTCTTGCTTTACGTAAGTAATCCACGACAGTACAGCCGTACAGTAGTGTACTCAGAACGCATACCTTGTAGACCTCCATTTTGGTCGCTATGGTGAGCTTCTGGTTTTCCCTAAATTCTGGTCGGAGTCTAGCGAAGGTCTATGCGGCCTTCGCCATGCGTTTTTTTAATCTCCTTTTCCATAGATAGGTCATCTCAACTTGTAGATCAAGATAGCAGAATTCAATAACGGCATCCAGCTTGTTATCGTCAATGAGGATGGAGGGTGGTGCTATATCAGGTGATCCCATAACTTTAGTTTTCTTTATTCTAATGGTTAGGCCATACACTTTACAAGCCTGAGAGAAGCGGGACATCAGTGACGGAAGCTCCTCTTGTGAATGTGCCACTACCGCTGCGTCTTCCGCGAATAGGATATCTCTTACGAGGGTGGTTCTGATTTTAGTTTTGGTCCTGTCTGGCAATATTTAGAAGTTTTTCATCAAATTAGGAATGGAGATAGATGCCTTCAGTGGATTTGTCAAACGCGTGGTGGATTAGAAGTGAAAATAGTATTCCAAAGAGGGTTGAGATCAGGACACACCCTTGTTTAACTCCACTGTTTATACTGAAACTTTCGGAGCAGGCGCCGTTGAACTGCACATGCTTGCTATATTAGTCTGCTTAAATCTTAAAATCATAATACGCCTCAACTGCAACGATGGATATCTCTATACGTTATACGTGATTAGAACACAAGCTTCAATTATGTCTTCGGACGACAAGCTGACATTCATGGATTTTATTTCCTGCTAATACTTGGGGTGGACTTTGAATAAATTTCAATTGGCATATGCCTACAATATAAAAACTAAAAACTTTGAAAACTGTTCATGTTGTGTAATTATATCACAGAATTTCAATAGAATCATTTTGAATTTTAAAATAATCATAAGTTGAAGGACTTTGTTGACAGGGCCGGATTTAAGGGAGGGGGCGCCAAAATAGAGATTTTAAAAAAATATATCCGAATTTCGAGTGATCATATCTTTTACATTTTTACAAAGCTTGTATTAATTCACTCTGTCTTTCTGTCTGTCTGACCGTTCGTCTGTCTGTCTGGTAAAAAGCTTATTACACGTGATTTCTCCCACACCCATTCTCGGATCAATCTGAAATTTTGCACAATTATTTCTTTTACCTGACAACACAATAATCAATTTAAAAAAAATTACCGATTAATTAATTAACCATTTATCATCATCATCTTTCCTGTGCGTTCCTCGTGGAACATAGGACTTTAGTAAAAACACGCCACTTCTCACGGTCTCTGTCTAGTTTTTTAAATAGCTCTTTACTGTCCTCTCGGCCTCATCTAGTATACTGCGTCGCCACGGTCTTTTTTGTCTTCCTCTAAGTCTTGTGCCTTGGCGCAATGGCGTCACTTGGGGGGGGGGGGTCCGGGCACCCGGTGACACCCACCTGGGAGTAACATCCAAATGGGAAAAATGCACATTTCCCAAAATCTACTTTAAAAATATTTTTTTACCTCTAATGTCTCTCACAACTTAGTATCACCATGTCCCAAACCTTCTTAATTTAATTCTATTTGACTAGTACTCTTCCTATAATCAGAAAAATAATGCGGAAATGTAGAAAAAGGCTTGGCATTCGGGGCTTTGCCCGGTAAATGCTTAACTTAAAGTCTTCCTCCTAGCCTCTTATCTGAACAGTTGAGTGGCGAACGTAACATTGTTTTTATTGTAAAATGTTGAAAAACAAATAGACTTAAGCCTCTCGCGCGCCATTCCCCACGCATAGGGCTGCAAGCTCTCACCACAGAAATCAGTCTAAGGAGACTTTCACAGCCACTTCTCAGCTGGTGCCCACGAAGTTCGGGGCTTTTACAAAGGTGTGACGCCATGTTAGGCGTGGACGGCCATGTTTTTACTTTCCTTTTGTTAAGGCTGACTTTGGTAAACTTGTTCCTTCTTGTCTAATGATATGTCTCACGTATGTCAATCGACTTTCAGTCGCCACTTCCCCTAGACAACGAATGCCTGTGCTGGAAAAAGATTTCTCTATTATCTCGGTATGTTATTTAAGGATCTTTCTCAGCCATCACTGGCTCAGCCTCTTGTCAACCTTCCACGTCTCGAATCGTAGGTAACCATTGGGACAATGATTGTATTAAGTAGGTGGGTTTTAATCTCCAGGCTAATTGATTTGTTTGTTCTGATTGGCGTACTTTTTGAAAGGACTGCTCTTGCTTTTCGATCCGGCATGAAACACTATGATATGCATCTCCATCACTTGAAATAAACTGCCTACATCGGTGAACTTTTCTACTTGTTCAAGATCTGTAGGACCAATGTTGATGGGTGTACTACTTAACCTGCACCCAATATAACTTTGAGGGCGTCTTGATTAGTCATCTCGTGTATACATTTAATTGTATTTCAAAGTAATGCTATGTCGTCTGCAAAATCCAACTCGGTTTGATTTTCGCCATGGTAACCCGAATGGAGTCTGTTTCCTTTTTTTTTATTTAGCGCGGAAGATATTTTTTTTTTTTTTATTTGTGGATTCGAAAAAGAGATTGAGCCTTCTCAAAACCATTAGATCAATTATAAGACATCAGTAATGCCAGGGGAGGAGAGGTTTCTAAGCGGAAAACCGCTTGGCTTCCGAACCGGGGGTCCCGGGTTCGAATCCTGGTGAAGACTGGGATTTTCAACTTTGGAATCTTTGAGTATGAGTCCACTCAGCTCTAATGAGTACCTGACATTACTTGGGGAAAAGTTAAGGCGGTTGCTCGTTGTGCTGGCTACCTGACACCCTCGTTAACCGTAGGCCACAAAAACAGATGAACTTTACATCATCTGCCCTATAGACTATAGACCACAATGTCTGAAAGGGGAACTAGTTAGGCCAGGTTCACATCTAACTTTCCATTCACTTTCACCTATCCTTTGATCTGCGGGACCTTTGGAGCACTACACAAGATCTGTTAACCTTCTTTCTCCATTCTTATCTCTCATTTGTCTTTGATATAATTTCATTCGGATGTTCTTTCTGAAAATATTGAAGCCTGTCGGGTTTACCCAAATTCGGGGGCCGATTTTGAGTTTGTGATTCCACACAAACTGTCTTTGTAACCTTGTTTGTATTTATTTATTTTTTTACGGAAATGTTTTTTTTCTTCTTGAGGATTTGAATAAGAGATTGACCCCTTACAAAACAAATAGATCAATTAGATATTCAGTTAGGCCAGGTTCACATCTAACTTCACATTCGCTATCCTTTGGTCTGCAGGACCGCTGGGGCACCACACAAGATCTGTCAACCTTCTTTCTTCATTCTTCTTTGTCATTTGTCTTTGATAGAATTTCATTCTGAAAATATTGAAACCTGCCTTGGTGAACCACTTCGGGGGCCGATTTTGAGCTTGTGTTTCCACACAAACTGTCTTTGTAACCGTGTTTGTATTTGACCCACATTCCACTATTACCTCCTTGATGGAAGTGCGTAACAACTGATTATTATAAAGGGACAATCGGGAGGTGGGATTTTTCCCCCGATACAGTTCAAGGTCACTTTTGCTGCGGCTGCGCAAAGAAATTTTGTTTTTAAATATATTTTTGTCGCATTTTTACCGAAAATACTTTTAAATCTTACTAAAACATTGTCGTGGTTACGAAGTGCCTTAACCCCCAAAAACTCAAAAATATATATTCTTTACTAAAATATGCATTTTTGGGAGTCAGTTACACATCGGGTCTCAAATAAGAAAATCCCATGCCGAACTGGGAGTCGAACACTTATTGAGGTTGTGACAGAGATTCGCATGGGGTTTGCGGGACATGTTCTCCGACAAAATGAACTAGGCCTACACATACCAAGAGTTGCGATGGAGGCCAATACGAGGAAAGCGCAAACAGGGACGTCCTCGTATAATTTGGCGCCACACCTTCATTGAGGACCTCAGAACAGTGACACCAAGAGGGAAGAGGCCTTAGACATTGCCAGTGACAGATTTTTGTGGAGACAGCTTTCCGCCCAATGCGCCGAACGGCGCGGGAGGACCTAATTCTAAATAAAATATACATAGTATGTTTTTCTTAAGAAGGGAAATCAGATACCGGTGTAATATTTACAAGTACCCGGTACTATTCTTCTAAAATATTGCATACGCTTTTATGTAGCCTATAAGCAGTATTGAGTGAATTTTTATTAAAGCTTTGGTAAAAGTGTATGGGCCTCCACACAAAATTTAGTCATTGATTAAAATGCATGACTAGATTGACTTAGGAACACACGTATGACGTAATCATCTTCTTTTTTTGAAGTAACGTCTGTATTTCATATGATAAAATCATGCCCTGGGGCCCCAACTTACTTTAATCCGGCCCTGTTCGTTGGTGTGGGATGTGAGCACATATATGTTGGGTTAGAAGTTTCACGTGTCTGCAAATGGAAACCATGGACAACCAAATGATCATGAACTAGCAATACTTTTGGAATCACGGTGTGTTGACTGCTGACCTGTGGTTTTCATTATTCGCTGCTCATTATAAGTCTGAGGCCTTGTACTTGATAAACTGATCTCTTTACGTCAACTTGCAGATGATCCTATATTTCATCTTAGATTTGATCCTAGATTTCATCCTTAATTTGATCCTAGACTTCATCCTTAATTTGATCCTAGACTTCATCCTTAATTTGATCCTATATTTCAAATTAATTTGATCCTAGATTTCATCCTTAATTTGATCCTAGATTTCATCCTTAATTTGATCCTAGACTTCATCCTTAATTTGATCCTAGACTTCATCCTTAATTCGATCCTAGATTTCATCCTTAATTTGATCCTATATTTCATCCTTAATTTGATCCTATATTTCATCCTTAATTTGATCCTAGATTTCATCCTTAATTTGATCCTATTTTTCATCTTAGATTTGATCCTAGATTTCATCCTTAATTTGACCCTAGACTTCATCCTTAATTTGATCCTAGACTTCATCCTTAATTTGATCCTAGATTTCATCCTTAATTTGATCCTAGACTTCATCCTTAATTTGATCCTAGATTTCATCCTTAATTTGATCCTATATTTCATCTTAGATTTGATCCTAGATTTCATCCTTAATTTGATCCTAGACTTCATCCTTAATTTGATCCTAGACTTCATCCTTAATTTGATCCTATATTTCAAATTAATTTGATCCTAGATTTCATCCTTAATTTGATGCTAGATTTCATCCTTAATTTGATCCTATATTTCAAATTAATGTGATCCTAGATTTCATCCTTAATTTGATCCTAGATTTCATCCTTAATTTGATCCTATATTTCATCCTTAATTTGATCCTAGATTTCATTCTTAATTTGATCCTAGACTTCATCCTTAATTTGATCCTAGATTTCATCCTTAATTTGATCCTAGATTTCATCCTTAATTTGATCCTAGATTTCATCCTTAATTTGATCCTAGATTTCATCCTTAATTTGATCCTAGATTTCATCCTTAATTTGATCCTAGATTTCATCCTTAATTTGATCCTAGATTTCATCCTTAATTTGATCCTAGATTTCATCCTTAATTTGATCCTAGATTTCATCCTTAATTCGATCCTAGATTTCATCCTTAATTCGATCCTAGATTTCATCCTTAATTTGATCCTAGATTTCATCCTTAATTTGATCCTAGATTTCATCCTTAATTTGATCCTAGATTTCATCCTTAATTTGATCCTAGACTTCATCCTTAATTTGATCCTAGATTTCATCCTTAATTTGATCCTAGATTTCATCCTTAATTTGATCCTAGATTTCATCCTTAATTTGATCCTAGATTTCATCCTTAATTTGATCCTAGACTTCATCCTTAATTTGATCCTAGATTTCATCCTTAATTTGATCCTAGATTTCATCCTTAATTTGATCCTAGATTTCATCCTTAATTTGATCCTAGATTTCATCCTTAATTTGATCCTAGATTTCATCCCTAATTTGATCCTAGATTTCATCCTTAATTTGATCCTAGATTTCATCCTTAATTTGATCCTAGGTTTCATCCTTAATTTGATCCTAGATTTCATCCTTAATTTGATCCTAGATTTCATCCTTAATTTGATCCTAGACTTCATCCTTAATTTGATCCTAGATTTCATCCTTAATTTGATCCTAGACTTCATCCTTAATTTGATCCTAGATTTCATCCTTAATTTGATCCTAGATTTCATCCTTAATTTGATCCTAGATTTCATCCTTAATTTGATCCTAGATTTCATCCTTAATTTGATCCTAGACTTCATCCTTAATTTGATCCTAGACTTCATCCTTAATTTGATCCTAGATTTCATCCTTAATTTGATCCTAGACTTCATCCTTAATTTGATCCTAGATTTCATCCTTAATTTGATCCTAGATTTCATCCTTAATTTGATCCTAGATTTCATCCTTAATTTGATCCTAGATTTCATCCTTAATTTGATCCTAGACTTCATCCTTAATTTGATCCTAGATTTCATCCTTAATTTGATCCTAGATTTTCGAAGATGAATTCAACGTAGGCCTATATGAAGTGTGACAAATGAACAATCTAAACGAAATTTAACAGTGCAAAATTTCTCGAAAATATTGACCATTTGGGTACTTGATTATCTTGTGTGTCCTTGTATTGTCACTGAAATGAAATTTATTTATACAAACATACAAACAAACAAAAAAAAAGAAATAATAAAAGGCCTCTGCAAACTAAATGTAAAATATGTGCTTTAAAAAAACAAACAGTGGAGTTTATGGGCACGTCTGAAGTAAAAAAAGGTAGAGAAAAGAATGTAGGACATTCGTAAACAATTGTGTCCCACAAGGATAATGCCCAGTTTTATTTCATTTGTAAACAATTGTGTCCCACAAGGATAATGCCCAGTTTTATTTCATTCGTAAACAATTGTGTCCCACAAGGATAATGCCCCAGTTTTATTTCATTCGTAAACAATTGTGTCCCACAAGGATAATGCCCAGTTTTATTTCATTTGTAAACAATTGTGTCCCACAAGGATAATGCCCAGTTTTATTTCATTTGTAAACAATTGTGTCCCACAAGGATAATGCCCAGTTTTATTTCATTCGTAAACAATTGTGTCCCACAAGGATAATGCCCAGTTTTATTTCATTCGTAAACAATTGTGTCCCACAAGGATAATGCCCAGTTTTATTTCATTCGTAAACAATTGTGTCCCACAAGGATAATGCCCAGTTTTATTTCATTCGTAAACAATTGTGTCCCACAAGGATAATGCCCAGTTTTATTTCATTTGTAAACAATTGTGTCCCACAAGGATAATGCCCAGTTTTATTTCATTTGTAAACAATTGTGTCCCACAAGGATAATGCCCAGTTTTATTTCATTTGTAAACAATTGTGTCCCACAAGGATAATGCCCAGTTTTATTTCATTTGTAAACAATTGTGTCCCACAAGGATAATGCCCAGTTTTATTTCATTTGCAAACAATGTCATCATGCTTCTAGTTTCTGAACCTATTACCATAGAACATTGTTCAGAAATGCAGTATTCCAAAGAAAACTCTCAGGACTGCGTTTTATCAAGCACAACTAGATTTCTTTCATTAAGTTTTCCATCATTGCATGCAAGCTGTTTCTTACTTTGGCACCAGACAGTTTGTACAGCAGTGCAGTCAGTTTCAACAACTCTTATTGATAAAAGTTACTACAGAATGTTTATGCCACAAAACAGGTTGGTTTCACTTGCGGTTCTCCCCATCGGGTGAGAAACAGCAAATAATTTAGGAATAGATGCATTTAACTTCTGATTAGGCTACTTGCAATAAGACTGTACTTGCATTTGCATTGGAAAAGCTTTTATCAAAATCTACCGACACATTACGAAACATACAGCAAGGCTTGATATGGTTTCTGTCAAACCCATTATACAGGAAGGGACCCGCGGGTTCTTGCTAAAATTGTCGTTCGTAAGACAGCTCCTCTAGATAGAGGGTTATATATGTATTCTCCTATCATTCATAAGACAGCTCCTCTAGATAGAGGGTTATACGTGTATTCTCCTATCATTCATAAGACAGCTCCTCTAGATAGAGGGTTATACGTGTATTCTCCTATCATTCATAAGACAGATCCTCTAGACTCTAGATAGAGGGTTCTTGCTAAAGTTGTCACTCGTAAGACAGCTCCCCTAGATAGAGGGTTATACGTGTATTCTCCTATCATTCATAAGACAGATCCTCTAGAGGGTTATATGTGTATTCTTCTATCATTCATAAGACAGATCCTCTGGAGGGTTATACATTCTCCTATGGGGTCTCTTTTCTTTCATTTTAATTTACAATGACTGCACACTTAAACAGGTATAAATGACATGATTATATCTATAACGAAGTCTTCAAGAGTAGGCTAATACTAGAATCATTTTAAACAAAATAAAAGTCACAGAAAATACAAAGATCGTTAAAGATTAACATTCTTTTAATGAGACCATTCTTAAAAACTATATAGAGACAAAATTTGTCACTGGGTGTATCTAACTGGGTTACACAAGGCAACAACAGGAGAACATGACATGTTAAACATAACTACAATGTTAAAATGATGGACTGATTGATGTACATTGTGTGTTGTCCACATAAATGCTAAATTGCATTAACTCACATAATCAATTAAACACTTGGCCATTTGATTAAAAAAAAAGAATCTTCTGTCTTCACTTCATACTGAAAACAACAAATACTATTGCTCTTCAGTTCTGGACATTGCCATCACGGAATGTGACATCGCTAGTCCTGTGTACTGAACAGTATTACAGAGTTCATGCTTCTACGCCCTACAGAATTCACAGTTCCAGACCATTTAATGAACTAAAGCTAAATCTTTACAATAGGCTCTGAACTGTCCCAGACTATTGTACAAGCTAAATCTGAATCTCTGTATACTAAAAGGTTGATATAACTATGTACCTGGTATACTGTATGAGCTAAATCTGAATCTGTCTACTAAAAGGTTGATAGAACTATGTACTTGGTATACTGTATGAGCTAAATCTGAATCTCTGTCTACTAAAAGGTTGATATAACTATGTACCTGGTATACTGTACAAGCTAAAACAGAAGATTAAAATAACTTTTTCAACTTTAACATTTTAAAACATTCTACTCAGTCACTGAAAGTTCATAAATATACCAAATGTCATGTATATAGTCCATTCTATGGACTACAATGCAGATCTCTGATCAAACCATTTAAATGAAATTTAATGCCATAGAAAATGATTTTTTAGATATTAAATCAAAGTTGGCCTAACAATATTCAACTACTACCCCCAACAAAACCTTATATATATATATTAGTTTGAGAAAAGAAAATATAAATACAAACAAAAAAGTTGTAGTTATAAAGAAATTATTTTTCTAGCTAGTACTAGGGGGGGGGGGGGGGGGCATGGTGGCTAAGAGGTCTTGAGTTCGATTATTGGTAAAGACTGGGAATCTGAACTATATCAGATTTTAAGGATGCCTTGGAGTCAACCAAACTCTAAAAGGCTAATGACAAATATTAGAGAAAATAAAGGTGGTTGGTCTTTGTGCTGGCCATCTGACACCCTAGTTTACTGTTAGCCATAGAAACAGACAAGCTTTACATCATATGCTACTATAGATGATTATGAGTAAAACTTGTAACATGTTCAACAAGTGTGAGTACCCTCTGTTGCTTTCTACTGTTTATTTAGAACTTAAACAAATCCTTTTCAATATGTTTCTGTCAACACTGTTGAAATAGCTAGAGGTAATGACCCAAGAAGAGAATAAAGCAAATGACAATATTTTTACCAAATGTCAGAAAATCTTTGCAAACATCAATACAGTGTTAACATTTACTAGATTTTAACTTTTTTTTGGGGTCATTTCTAAGTGGCCTCTACTAATTAGTAGACACTAAATGTTGTCCAAACAAATGATTGGTTCCACTTAAGGAAAGCAAAGATGTAACTGATTATAAATGAAATTATTTCACTAGTTTTAAATGCAGGTTAATAAATATTGTGCAATGAATTGTGTTTCATTCCAAGACCCAATCTTATTTTTTATTTATAGATTAAAAACAATATCAATTCTACACACACAAAAAAGCATGAAGACAGGACAAAATAAAGTCAATTTTTGTTTTAAATGTCTATGCCTATATAATAGTGCCAACACTATTATATTTGGAACAAAATTGTAAAAGAAGCAGCAACAACAAATATAAAGCTATTTTGTTTACTGTGGTTTGAGCCGCCTTCCTCTTATTTCTCTAGATCAGGGGTGGCCAACCTTTTTCTACTGAGGGCCACATTCAAAAACATTTGGGGACTTTGGGGACGCATATATATATATAAATATATATATATATATATATATATATTGTACTACAATTGAGGGATTACATTAAGAGTTAACAATTTCTTGAACTAATTTTACGCACGTTTTTTTTTATTTACTTAATGCCAGTTTAGATCACAAAATTTCACCACAAATGTATAGTAGTACTTAATATAAAGTATATAACTGTTTACTCTCTTGCATAATTTTCCGGAATCTTGGAACTAGCTAACTAGTTGTTGTTTTTCTTGTGACTACTGTCAATTACAGTCAATCATCATTGATTTGTTCTAACACTTGATAATTTTCAAACAAAAAAAGGTTTGTTCACAGATGAATGTGGTTCCAAATAATGTGAAAGTTTCACAGCAAAGTTTTTTTTTTAAACTCCAGCGAAAGAACTGGCTTGAACTTCTTTTTCAGATCATAATTTGCTTGGAGGTATTTCCTCTGGAGCTGAATCAGCTTCTGCACTAGATCGTAAGCTGAAGGTATTGAAAACTGGTTCCAAGTTCTGGAAGTCTTAAAATTTGCTTTCTAATTCCACAATCAATGAATCCAAATAAGTCTTGTACTTTTCAACCATTTCACTAAAAATAGTGAATGAAAGTGAGAAAACCTGATTTCACTTGCTGGCCAAAAGAAATGGAATAGCTTTGTTTGCAAAGATTTAAGATGCACATACATTTCATGTGCCAACAACATGTTGCAATGCTTCTGATGATAAACATGAAGTCTGTCTTCAACTTTTTAGAATGACGTTTAGAGACATTGTTTCTTTAGCCTCTTCATTATAAGTGATAAGAATCAAAAGTTTTAATAAATTAAAGATATTTACAATATATATTTGCATTTTTTTAAATTGTGTAATGTGTGGGTACACCTGAATTCTTTAGGTGTCCACGGGACGCATAAAACACTTCGACGGGCCACATGTGGTCCACGGGCCATAATTTGCCCACCCCTGCTCTAGATAGCTCACTTACACTAAGAGCCACAGGCCCCTTTTAGTACAAACAGAAATCCTTCTTTCTTAAATGTACTTCAAGAAAGTTGACATTCAATGTCACTGCCAAATGATTGTATTTAAAAAAAAAAAGACTTAATCTTTTATGTCTGTAGTTTAATTAAGAAAACCATAAGCAATTCACCATCAATAAAACTGTAAACCATTAAAACAAGTGATAGATATTAAGATGATAAAATTGGTATAATCACAACACCTGTGTACAAATAATATGTTACAATATACAATACAATAATGTGACAATATGTTATGATACTTGTTTAACACATATTCAATACCAGAAGTAAAATCTGAGTTCATGTGACAAACCAAAATCTACTGATTCTCTACACCAAAAAATCACTGAAAATCATTAGCTCTTTCAATGTCAGTTGAAGATGTTGACGTAGGGGATGGTCAGTGTGTGTGTGACACATAATGCCTACAGTTTCCATCTCTTACAGAATGTTTCTGTGACAAATACTAAAGTAGAGAGCAAATAGAATAAAAAAGAAATAAAAAATTACAACAGCTGATGTACAATGTAAAAGATAGATTAAAATCAGATCCTACTAAATATTATGAAAAATGTTTGCTTAAAATGTTTGGCCTCCTATAGTTTCCATTACTTTAAATTAGTCCTCATTAACTTAAGAGACTTCTAAGTGTGTAAATAAATGTAAGCCACCATTAACAGAAATAAATATAATCTCATGACAAGAAAGAAAAAAAATAATAAAAACAAGAAACAGCAGAGCAAAGTAACAGAATCTTGTTATCAAAATTAGTTCAATATTCATTTTCCACTATATTTAGTTGAAGCTTTCTATATCTTCAGTTGTCCACAATAGTTTCATTCTTCAACAAATTATTTATATTTAGTTTCTGATTACTTCTTGGTAGTATTTTATGTACATTTTCATAGCATCAAATAAATAATTCTATTTCCATTAATATCAATTGTTTGTTACACACAGCTGTGGTGTTTATGATTTCAGCTAATAATAATTACTTCAGATTTCTTGAAGTTTGGTGGAGGATTTCTATGATTTGCAAAGTCAAGGAAACAAATAAAACTAACATCAAGATGTAAATCCATCTTGTCATAATGTGCATCAGAGTCCAAAGGTGTTCATATCAGGAAAAGACAAACAATAGCATTATGTTCCATTATAACTAAGCAAACATCTGCTTGGCTCTACACAGAATGGCAGCCAACCATGATGAGTAGCTTGACCTGAGGCAGGTTGGACCTCACTGGAATCGAACCTCATGCAGCTGAACATCCCCGAGCACCATGACATGGGTGGTCCTCTGTATGGGCAGGATTCTGTGAATGAACTCAGTGAAGTGTTTGTTGTTCACAGCAATCTGGGGAATATAAACCAAGAAGAGATTTCAAATAAACATTGAAAACACAACAGTTCACTTAAATTTTAACTTCACCTAATCTAAGTATCGAAAAACTTTACATAATCTAGGTATCCAAGCTTTATGTAATCTAGGTATCTAAAACTTCACATAATCTTAGTACCAGTATCTAAAATTTCAAATAATCTGGTTATCTAAAACTTCGCATAATCTAGGTATCTAAAACTTCACATAATCTAAGTATCTAAAACTTCTCATAATCTAGGTATCTAAAACTTCACATAATCTAAGTATCTAAAACTTCACATAATCTAGGTATCTAAAACTTCACATAATCTAAGTATCTAAAACTTCACATAATCTAGGTATCTAAAACTTCACATTATCTAGGTATCTACACCTAGAAATATATAAAACAAGCTTTGCTCAAGAGGAGGTGAGATAATTTAGAATAAGATAAGTTTACTTGCAATTAAAAGAACAACAGGCAGCAATTGGCTTTTAAAATAAACAGCAGATTGTTTACAAAGACCCCAGCACATACATTCTGAGACCTAAAAGAAAGCTACTGCTGATGTCAGGCACAAACAGAGAACACAACTTAAATTAGGGACTTCGCCATTATATCTGATAAAATATAGATGTGCATGATGAAATACTATATTCATGTCAATTACCTTAAAGCTATTCTTCTCCACCAGGATCATCAGTTCAAATGTGGCAGAAGGAAAAAAGGGAAAATATTCCTGATGTCTCTCTTCTGTAGCGTAAGATCCTCCTTGTTTGTGGGTTCTCACAACCTGATTCCTGTCACTCCCAAATGCAAATCTGACATCAAAGTGCAAGGGAAAATTGTATGAATCATGAGGACCACAAGCCAGGTTTATTGTAAATCTGTGAACATAAGAAAATTTTTTAAAACAATGTTTAATTTTGTACAATTCTTTGCCGCTAAGTCATAAGTTGGCGAATTTTATAAACACAAAAGCAGAGGCTCAAAATTCTATTCAGATTTACATATACCACTTGAAAGTGATACAGAGAAACTGTGAAACTTGAACCAATGTGCACCAATCCAAAAAGCACACAATATAATCAGCCTGCCACCACATGTTTACATATACACAAATACAACTGGAGATACTAGCCCCAACCACCTTAGTGATCTTACTAAAGAGAAATTTATAATTTATAAATATATGATTGAAATTCAGATATACAAAAATAAAATTAAATAAGACAAGATTACAAAGATAAAATTATGCAAATACCTTGTGGGTTTGGAATAGGCAGCACCTTTAATGAAAATAAGTCTACCTGGAATCACTTCCCCAGGGATGGCTGTTGTAAATGGAACTGGCTGTACAAAAATGAGTGACAAGGTCATTTTAACATTCATAAAACATTTTTTTTTAAGTTCTAGACATTATTAAAAAAAATGGAAGGGAAAGGAAGAATCCAACTTTTGTAGCTCTCACTGAAAGTTTATAACTGTAAATAATGTTTTGTTAAATATTTCAGATCTGAACAAGTATTTAGCTTTTTTTTTTAAATACTGTGTAGAATTGTATCAAAACTGTTAAAAATATCAAATACTCTTTGGGAAAATGTTTGTTTTTGTGCTCTTTCTTCAACGAAAAAAAAAAGGTTCTCTTTAGTAATAATAAGACTTTATCAAAAGATTTTTTAAACAAATGAAATTAGGCTCAGTAATTGAATTAATGGCTTAATATATATACATAACAACTTCTATGATACAAAAAAAAAAGACTTACTGGAATCATGATTGGTCCATTGCTGACAGGGTACTTTAAAGAAAATATAAGAAAAGTTAAAACAAAAATATAAAAAAACTCTTGAACTGAAATAACTTTCTTACTGTAAGTTTTCTATTATATTAGTTGTTCTTTTTACATAAACTATCTTTTAGAAACTGATTGCTCTAAGGCAAAAAAAGAAAAAGTATGCTTACACTTAAAACTCCTGTTGGGTAAGGTGAATACTGAAACAAACCGAAAAATAAACAAATAATTCAAATTATAAGTGTACTCATGTAAATGATAATTACATCTATAATAGGTACTATTCCCTGACATCTCATCATAAGAAAAATTTTATCATTGCAACATTTCATCACCATAACATTTCATCACTGCATAAAGTGCATTTTGCAAACATAAGTACATTTAGGTGTAATTAAGTAATTAAAATACTGAGCAAGTTAACCCTAACCCTAAATGATGAATTGCTATAATGATGAAATGTTGCAATGATGAAATGTCTCGTATGATGAGGTGTCTGGTCACCAATAGCAATACCATAGGCTGTAGTACCACTGGGATGGATGGATATAAATTTCAATTTGAATGTTTTAGATTTTCCAGTACATTTAATTAATTAATATTAGCCTTTGAAACCAGCTATGCCCCAATTGTAAGTTTCTAGTATTGAGTGGATGCCAAGATCAGAAATAATATAGATATATAGATCAATTTAAAACAAAAAATTAAAGTTCCACTTAGGATCATGAATTTTTAAAACATAATTTTCTATAACAGAGTGAATGCCAAGATAAGAAATTATACAGATATCTATGTTAAAAGAATTTTAAAACCAAACCAAAATGCAAATCCAACTTTGGACCATTGGTTTTCTGTACTTGGTGACTACAAGAAAATAATTTGACCTACAAATTGAACTTTTAAATTTAAAACAAAACCAGAACAAATGTAGTCTTAAACAGAAACTTCACTTTCATATATTAATATAAAATAACTTTCATAGAAAAATTTTAAGTATTCTTAACTCTTTCTCTCCAGTAATTATTTTCCACGTTCTGATGGAATTATTTATTTTGCTCATTTGTGTTTCACTACCCTGTTATGATTAAACTTCAATAACTGTTTTTGTATGTAATTAGTAAAATATTATATTAGGTATGTAATTATAGAAGAATGCATGCTCTTTTTATTTAACACAAAATAAAAATGTATTAAAACCAAAAATTAATTTAATTCAATAGGATCAAATCAACGTTGGTATTGTCAGTTAGGAGAGAATAAGTTTAAATTACTTTCAAGTCAAATAGCATTGAAAACATAATTTTGTAGTGATAACTTACCTCTGGTGGCTTAGAGGTTGGTTGAGAGTGCTGTGGATTTAAAATAATTATTGTGCTCAATTATCTTTGTTATTCAATTACATTTAAATCATTCATTCAATATTTGTTTTATTTGGATAACTTTTTGGAACAAAATATTCACTGTATATTGTTTACAAAACAATTTAATTTAAACCCAATTAAATAAAAATTTCTGGATTTTAAAAGAATAATAACATTTGTCAGTGCAGCAGATTAGAAAGTCATGTGAATATTTAGAGCAAGAACTTATCAAGCCATGAATAATTAGACACTTTTAGTTTAACTAACAAAAATTAATAAAGACAAAGTTTAACTAGAAAATTTTTTTTTAGCTAAAATCATAAGTTTAATTTATTTTTTTTAGTTACAAACTATAAACCTAAACTAAAATGTGTTAAACTTTTGAACATGTATTAGGCGTTAAAACGCACATCCCTGTTTTATGATTAAGTGATATCAACAAATTTGATTATAAAAAAAAATGTTAGTCTGCATTGAAGAGGGTAAATTAAAGATGCTGGTAGAAGTTATGGGACTCAATATCTGCACTTGAAGGTATCAGAATGATAAAATGTTAAACATTTTTCGCCAAAAGCTTCTATGCAATATTATTAATGGAGTTGTTCCGAATTTTTTCTGAGTCACATGATGGAGTTTAATTTCTGTTTATAGTAGGAATCTGAAAAGTGTGTCAATTTTTAGTGGTTTTAATCAATTCATGTGTGGTAAACAATAATTTATTAACTACAGAAACATCAAGTACACCCTTTTTATATCTTAAACCTTAGATGAAGTCAAAGCGTATAATAGATTCTGGTCTTAATAGGCTTATAGAGATCTAGGTCTAAATCTACAGTAAGCCTATATAGAGGTAAAAGCGTTAAGATAACTAACTCTACAAAAAAAATTTTAATGCACACCCTCCCAGCCCTAAAAGTAAATAGAATGTGTCTGACTGATTTTAACAACCTGGTCAGATAGACGTCCACATATAAGCCTAGTGAACTGTACATGTGTAGTCGATCATACTTCAAGACCACCCTATGTTTTTTTTTTATTGCACGTTATGCAATGGTGTTTGCTAAATTTGAGTGGTCAGACAAGAAAATAACAAACTGGCATGTTTAGTCAAGCATGTTCGTAGATCTATCTTTACATTAAAATAGTTACACTCTGCCCAAAAAGTAAATCGGATGTGTGTTCGACTGATTTTAAAAACCCCGTCAGATAGGACATATGTAGGCCTAGTGTACTGTAGAGTGTAGTGCATAATAACAAGACCACCCCGCATTTTTTTCCTAGAGCGTTTAATGGTTATGCAATAGTGTTAGTTGTATGGAGATTCGAGTGGTCAGACAAAAAAATAACAAATTTGCATGGAAAAAAGATGATTAGCTAGGTCTAGAATCTAGATCCACCCCCAACCCTAACCCTAAACCAAAAAAACTTTTAGTTGAACTACTTTATTTTAGTTGAAAAATTAATTTTTGGTTAACTTGTTAAATTTAGTTTAGTGCCCATCACTAACCACCTACAGGTTATTCCTCTCAGCAATGCTCTGTATGCTTTATGATAACTTACCTTCCCATCAAAACGCTGCATTAAAAACACAGTTATCAATTAACAATGTGTAGACATTATGTACATATAAAATAGTTATCAGTTCATAAGTAAACAAAAATACAAGATACGAGAAATATGTTTATTATGTTATGGTATAAGGACTTATGATGAGTGGAATGGTGGGGGGGGGATGTTTTCAAGGCCATACAAATTCTTAATATGATAATATTTCTATTATCTCATCACTACATAACTTGTTCATATTTTTGTTCGAATTTTCTTACCAATATATAAAACCAACAACTGTCTTTTGTTTTTTTACCTACCACTTGTCCTCCTCGCAACTGCAGATCATGAATCAATATCTGGCCATTAATGTAGATGTACTGGACAGATTCTTTACACTGGTGATGTTTGAAGGTACAGAACTGGAGATGATTCACATAGATCTGTGGGACAATAGAATGAAATAGAGACATTTAAAAATGAGCAATTAAAATCAAACAAAAACTATAATCATGATGTAGAATGAGGGGTAAAGGAAAGATATAGTCATAGTTTTAAATATTGGTATGATCAATTTTAACTCTAGTTTAGTTGATGCTTGAGGCAGAGTTTCTCAGTCCTTCTGGCTTTCTCCACCCATTTTTTTTCAACTAAACAATACCAACTGCTAAATTGTTTACTATATAAGTATTTTATAAGTAATCCATAACTCAAATTTCTTTACTTATTGGTATGCATATCACAAGTTTTGGAACTTAACGGAAGTTAGGGTTAGGGCTCCTAATCATCCTTCAATGGACACAAAGTGATTTAGCCTATTAATTTTTAGATAACTTAAATTATCTAGAGCAGATGATTAAAATCATACCTTCACTTTCATTAACAAAATGAAAATGTGTCATTATTTAATATTATTTACAATTAATGTAATAATTAAATCAACATTCATACTGCAAATTCATATTGTTTCACTTCAATTCTGATCTCAAAATTACTGTCCTGGGCAAATGGGAATCCACCACTTCTTTCCTCTGTCTGCCATTTTCCATTTAACCTGTGAGTTCTAACCACAACTTTGCTTCCAAATCTTGGGTTAAAGTGAAGTGGGGTGTTGCTATCAAGATTATGGCCATAGCACAGATTAACACTAAAACTGAAAATGTAAAGTAAAAAAAATTTGGAAAATAGCTTCATATAAAATTCACAAAATTAGCACAGTGATAGCTAGAAAACTTTTGAGTTATTGGATTAGTAAGATCACATAATTTTGAAATAAAATTAGCTTTTTTAAGAGGGTATGATAAAAACAAGCACTTCAGCAAATCATTTCAGGATATTATAGATATTTACTATAAAGTAAATTAAATCCCTTTCAGACCTTGTGATCCCTAATGCAAATGATGTAAAGGTCATTTCTTTCTGTGGCCTATGGTAAACAAGGGCACCATTTGGCCAGCACATTGACCAACTGCTTTTACTTTTAACCAACTGTCAGGTAACTTGAACTAGGAAAACTCAGAGGCACCCTAAAGATCCAGAAATTAAAAATCCCAGTCTTCACCAGGATTCAAATCCAACCCCTCGGTTCAGAAGCCAAGCACTTTATAACTCAGCCACTACGCCTCCTAATGCAACTTGTATACACTTTCATAATGTCATGTTTATGGTCAGTCTCACAACAAATTTTCAAAGATCTTGAATATATTTAATTTCAAATCTTTTATGAATTGTTTTGTATTTCAGACCTTTCATGCTTACAGCATATTAGTGCACTATGGTCCAACCTCTTTTTTGGACCTGTCAGAGGAGGTGTGGGTATCTGGTAGATTTCCATGCAGCCTTAAGGCATTAAGCTTGAGCTGTGATACTAACTCAAGCCCCTAGCTAAGTAGCCAAGTGGTTTATTTTTCTCAGCCCCACATCACACAAAATGACTAACATAAGTCACTTTGGTCAGTTCTAGCAAGACACTGACTTGCAACATCACAAACTGTGGGCAGTTTAGACCAATAGCTTTTTGCCATGTCACAGATCTATAAGGCTATAACTAATGGTCATGGTTCTAGTTCTACTACAAAATGACTAACATCAGTCACTTTGGTCAGTTCTAGTTATAGGTTACATACAAACATTTTAATTTGTATTTAATATTCTTGCTTCTAGACAAAACATGGTTAATTTTATTACATTTAGATATTTAATCTTACTTATCAAATTTAGGGTCAGTCCTGCCAGTAATAATGATTTCTGTGCCAACAATTAGACCCCCAGGTATGTGAGATGAGAAAGGCAGGTTAATCTAAAATAAAAAATCATTCAAAGTTTAATTATAAATAAATAATTGTGTTGTAGATCATAAAGAAGAAATTTTTTTAATGAACAAAGCTGGTTAGCACCAATAGTTCAAGTCTGAAAGTTTCCTGTCACTCAGTAAAGGTATTAATTTATGACAACAGTGATAGCCCTGGTTATGGCCACATTCTTATATGCTTGCGAATCTTGGACATTGACTAGAACTAGAGAGGGGTATCCTATCGATGGAATTGGGATGCCACAGAAAGATCCTAAGTATCGCATAAAAAGACTGCATCACTAATGAAGAGATTAGAAACAGGATTAGTAGGGCGACTGGAACCCATGATGACCTGCTAACTACTATTAAAAAACGCAAACTAAATTTCTAGGGTAATATTACAATATACTCAGGGCTCACAACCACCTTCCTTCAGGGAAAAGTACCAGGAAAAAGAAGAAGAGGCAGACATGAAGAAATGGATGGGTCTGCTAGTGAGGGAGATTTAGTCCAAGGCAAAAGACAGAGAGGAATGGAGCAGGATGGTCAACAGGATCTTGTGTGGTGCCGCAACGGTTCAACAGACTAGGGGATAGGTGAAGGTGAAGACAGTGATAGTCCATATTTGTCTTTTGTTTTTTAAGGCACTATCATTCAAAGGTTAATATCTTTTTCCTGAACACATTTGAAAGATACAGAATTGTACTTTGTGTATTGCTGCTTTTTTTTAAAGAAAAAGTTGTGATTATGTGATCAAATATAAATTTAGGCCATAGTTCAATAGCATTAAGCATGTCTTTTCAAGGAAATGTTTAACCTAGAACACAATACAGTTGATAAAATTACATTTAAATGAAACTATGGCTAGCCACTAATATATTGTGTGAATTTGTTCTTGAACTCCTCTCTCCCATTCTACTGACTGCATTAGTTGTTATTAATACCATCATGTCTGCTGCAGTAGCTCTGATGAGCTGACAATAGGTATAAGAGGTGACATAAAATTGTCAAAATTTAACATTCCATTCCTAGAAAATATTTTCCAGTATTGAGGTATATGTTTTACAAGCTACTATATATATATATATATATATATATATATATATATATATATATATATATATATATATATATATATATATATATATATATATGTAATATATTAAATATGTAAAGGAAAGATCACTCCCTTATTTCTGCGGTTAGTCACCCCACGAAAAAACAAGTGGGGGGGGGGAGAAAAGTTGGTATTCACACGTCGCTATGGATGGCTGCGCGCTGGACTGTCAAACCTGCCCGCTCCAATCCCCCTTTGTCCTGCGGGAGGTTAGGACTAAGAAGTAAACTACCTTTAACTCTAAAGGAACATTCAAAACATGTAAAACATTTTACAAACAAACATTTTACAAACACTAAATAGCAGCGCCGGACTTAACCATTGTGACCAAGAAGTCTTGGAAAGAGAACAAGTAATCTGCTAGTATATTCACCCGTCACTAAAAAGCAGGGCGGGACTTAACCATTGTGGGGCCCTATGCGAAACGGACTTCGCGGGGCCAAGTTTGGGGAGGGAAGCAGATAATAAGTGAAATTTAAAAGTTTGAATTAGAAAATAAATTTGTCTTTGCATTTTATTCATTCTTTACTACGTTCAGAATTGCTTTACGAGCCTTGGGTGTAGCAAGGTCATACAGTATATATCATAATAATTCTGTATCTACATAGATCCTGCTCAATCTATCTTTGAGAATTGTTGACCTCAAGTAATTCTTTATTAGTTTGAGGGGCGAGAAGCTTCTTTCACCAGATTACACAATTACGTCTAATGCATAATGCTGTTTTTATTTATCGCGCGTAGGATTGGCATTTTTCCATATTGAATGACACCCCAAAATGACAATTTTTGTCTATATATTTCCGTATATTTTAAGGACTATTTCGTATATTTTGCAATTTCTGGAGATTTCTAGGAGCTCCTGGTAAATCGACAGAAGGGTGCGGGAAATCTGTTTTAAGTTATAAATGGTTTAATTGAATAATTTATACACCTTGAATTAACGCGGGTCCTATGAAAGTGCGAGCCCACTGCGGTCACATAGGTTGCAGTGGCCTATGGCCGGCTCTGCAAAATAACTGCGTATGCTACGTCGTGGGTTGACTATATATAGATAGATTCTCTTCATAGCTCAACAGTTTGGACAAAAAGAATTAAAGGGAAGATCACTCTTTTATTTCTGTCGGACTAGAATTACCCCATGTAACTTTTAGTGGCGACAAAAAAAAAAGTTTGGGAACAAGTAGTATTCACCCATCAATAAATAGCAGGGCCGACGTAACCTAGAAGTCATGGAAAGATCATTGTTTTATTTCTGCAAGTCAGACTAGAGTTACCCCACGTAACTTCAGCGGCGAAAAATAAAGAAGGAAGGGGAGAAAAAGTAATCTACTCTGTATTCACCTGTCACTAAATAGCAGGGCCGGACTCAACTGTTGTGGGGCTCTATGCAAACGGATTTCGCGGGGCCAAGTTTGGGTAGTTATACTGATAAAAAGTGAAAATTAAGAATTTGTATTAGAAAATAAATTCGTCTTTGCATTTTATTCATTCTTTACTACCTACAAAAATTACTTTATGAGCTTTGCATGTAGCGAAGACATACAGTATATCATAAAAATTTTATTTCCTAAATAGATCACGCTCAATAGCAAGAATTATCAAATGTTTCAATCTATCTTCGAGAATTGTTGACCTCAAGTAATTCATCATTAGTTTGAGGCGCGAGACGCTTCTTTTTCACCAGATTCCACAATTATGGGTATCGCATAATGCCATTTTTTTTCAGCGTGCGTAGGATTGGCGTTTTCCATTTTGAATGACAACCCAAAATAACATTTTTTTGTCTATATATTTCAGGGAAATTTTTTTTTAGTTTTCAAAAGATATTTATAATTTTTATGACTTTTTCGGATATTTTGCAATTTCAGGAGATTTCCAGGAGCACCTGGTAAATTGACAGAAGGCTGCAGGAATTCTGTTATAAGTTATAAAATGGTTTAATTTAATAATTTACTCCTAGAATTAGCGCGAGTCCTTTGATAGTGCGGGCCCACTGCGGTTGCATTGGTCTAAGGCCTGCCCTGCAAAATAATGGCTTATGCTATGCCCTGGGTCAAATAGTTGATATGTATTTTACTATTATATTTTAAAAGTTGGAAAAAGAAATATACACTGAGACATAGAAATAAATGAAGAGTTTATGGTACCAAACAAATTCAGCAATATCATGCCTCACAACATAGTAAATAGACTTAACATTATCATTAAGTAGTCAACAATAAAACGTGATGACAACTAATTTCATTAGAATTAAGATCTTTATTAAAAGATCAGGTTCCAACAGCGATATGCAAATATGTTTATAGAAAAATAATAGAAATACAAGTCTCAACTATACAAACATTTTCACAGTTGCAGAAAAATAAGTCTTTAAAAGTTACAGCCCTTTTAAAAAATGTTCAGTTGCATCTTGAAAATGTGTACTAAACATATAATACTAGTAAATAGTAGCAAAACATTGTAGGATCAAATCCCTTTAAATATCCAGGTCTAATGTCTGACATCTGCCACCAGTGAATCAAGGTGTGTTTTAAATGTAAACATATGTAGGTGTCAGAGAAAAGCTCTACTTTTTTAAAGGCTCAACATAAGCTTTACAAAATATATTGGATAATGAAAAACTTACCAAGTCAGGAGGCTCATATGCGCCATGACCTCTATGTACCAAAGCTGTAGATTGGACAAAGAAAGTTTTAATCCAAATAAATTCTGACAGTACTATAGAACAAGTTATTTTTTTAATCAACCTGCTTTTTTTTTTTTAAAACCAATGACATACAGAATGGGTGGGAACTAAACGGAGGGAAAAAGATGAGTACTAGTGCTAAGTTATTTATTTTTAATCATTGTGTTCATTATTACATATAATCTGGTTGGTATGGTCTTTGTGGTACTTCATAATTATTTTTTTTATGATGTTGTTTTAGGCAGCTATTGTTTGTGAGCTCCCTTTCCCTCCATTTGTACTGGTTTAGATTTTAAAATAAAAATGCTCTTGTAAATCTCATGTCACTGGTCTTTTCACCTAAATAGTTGCATGACTACTGTTAGTATACCAAAATCTTACTGTTATAGTAATTAAATACAAATAAAGGCATGCAACACCACTGGCTTAGTTCCTGGGTTCCTGGTCCCAAAAAAGGGTTGGCCAGGCCCCATAAAAACATATGTGCTCTGAGAAGGCTGTCTCCAAGAGGTCAGGAATGAGGGCGGGGCCACCACTTCTGTATGAAAGTTCATTGATTCTAGAGACAATTCTGGGTTTGGGTCACACAAAATATTCAGGTATTGTCCCTCTGTCCCCACCTGGAGAAGACTGAAAACAAATGTCTTTATAATGTGATCACTTATTTCCCTAGCTCGGTTTAAAATAAACAAATAAAATCAAGATCTAAGTGGATGGAGTTGTAATAAGCCCAAAACATTCTGACTGCGTTGATAACTCAAAGGAATGAAATTGAATACTGCACTGGTCCCAGAATTTAGTTTTAAAATTTGGGAGAAAAAAATAAAAATATTTGTAAGTAACATCTGTCACAGCTATTTAAAAGATATTCCTGATTTTAACATACATGACTTTGAATATTTTCAAAATCACTTTTAACCACATATCAATAATCACGAGAAAATGAAAATGTCAAACACAGTAATAAAAGCTGGAGATTAATCAATAGTTGTATACTTTCTGTTTTCTATTGTTATTTTGCAACTTCACATTATCTGGTTTATAGAAAGGTTGGATATGCTAAAGTTGTTTTGAAGTGTTATACATTTTTTTTGGTAGGATCAAAATGTGTTCTGTTTGTTTGATACTATAGAATGAGTCTACCCAGGACCCCAATGTGATAGATGTTAGAAAACAAAAAAACTCTCTATGATTCCTTTCCAATAAAGGAGGTAACTAGATGGAGAATTGATTTTAAAGAATGAAACAATGTTCTGGGTGATAGTTTTATACCATTTAGTTGAACTCTGTTCTATTGTTGCTATAATACAAGATAGTGCATATCTGCACTCAATCTCTATTTTGTTTCTGAATTGTGAACATCAAATGGAAAACAAAGATGGACATAATTGTAATAGTAATAGTTTCAATGTATTCTTTCTTTCACCCACTCACATCACAGAAACTAAATGAAGACACTCTAGCAATTAAAATGTTTGAAAAATAACGTTTTAAAAAGATAAAGTTGCTATGTCTAAATTCAAACTTAAGGACTCAAGCCTGCTTGATAGAAAGCGGATGGCACTGAGATATACTAGTACTTATAAAAACTGAAGGATTTAATGCAATCTTTTGTTAGTTTCACGTTTTTAACCTATGACCTAATTCTCTACAAAAGTTTTATCTCCCCTTAGCTAGTACTTGTCTATATATAAACGAAATTAATTGCGACTAATTGATAAAACAATTGGTCAATATTTCAATTGATTCATGTGTTGTCGTTGACAATGAATACTTTTACAAAGTTTCAACTTGATCCGAGAATGGGATGTAGGAGAACGGTGTGAACACGTTTTGTTTCAGACAGTGACACGATATAAGTTTTGTAATAAACTAAAAGCCTTTTAGAGGATCTTAATCTAACACAATACTCATTCAAATATAGAACAAAAATAATTTAAAGAAAATATTGTATTGTAGAAGTTATTTCTCTTTTTCAATATCAAACAAAATAATTAATAAACAATATTAATTGACTGATTGGTTAATTTTATTATTGATTCACGTTCTGTTAGGAACAATTAATAATTGTTTGAAGTTTCAATTCGATCCGAGAATGGGTTTGGGAGAAATAACGTATGGGAGAAATAACGTATTTATTATCTAAGGGACAAAACCCAAACTATTTAGCCATATTTCTGAATAATGAATAATTAATTTCCATTGTTGGTATGAAACAAAAGAAAAAATACTAGTAATTAAATGACTAAATGGTTAATTTTTCAAAATCGATTCATTTATTGTCTTCGCCAATGAATAATTGTGCAAAGTTTCTACTTGATCCGAGAATGGGTAACATCTATAATCTAGAATAATCTATTCACACTTTTTACCAAACTTACAGACCGACAGAGTGAGTTGATATAAGCTCTGTACATTAAAACAGATGCTCTAACAAATAAAGTTTTAAACTATTTGTCCAGCCAGTCAGTGTGCCTGTCTGCCATGAACGCCACACCCCCATCCTATACAGGCCACTCAGGTCAGACATTGTACACACACTTATGTGTCGGTCATCAATATTATTACAATATAAAGTAATAACTTGTACAAAAACTGATAACAGAAATACAACATTCTAGAGATATATTGAGGCAATGATAAAAAAAACGTCCTTCTGTCCTATCATCATAGGCACTTCAGAAATTCTTTGTTTGGTTACTTGTATGTACTTGTAGCTCAGGCGTCCCCCACATCCCACATTCTCTTTTTTTTTTCTTTATCTGCATATCATCACAGTATCATGAACGTAACTGTTGACTACACAATTAAGTGTTGCACACACAGACAGACAGACAGACAGACAGACCATGTAATAGGAAAGGTGTTAGTAACAAACAACCTTTTGTAAGAACGACTCTTTCGATGTGGCGCTCTTCCATCCTCCTCGTATTCTGCTCGTTGGGAAAGCTACAACGTGAATACTATTGTATATCATCACACAAGGTTATATTTCGTTTAAGCAGCTCATTTTGAAAGAGAACCAAAGTAGCATACTTGACCACTGGAGCATAAAACTGATGGCAATCATGGACCTGGAGCGTTTATGTAATACGATAGCACCTTTTGGCTGGTTAGGAAAAAAAAACTTTGTATGTGTGTGTGTGTGGCAGGAGATGAGTCCCCAAATCAGTGTATTGTACAATAAGTGTGTGGACAAATATTTCTAGGGGCAAACCCGGGTTTAGGAGTGTTGGTCTTTAATGCCGCAAAAGTTATAACGTGTACTACACGCACCAACACACACACAGAGACTTCCATTCTGTTGTACCAATCTCACAGAAACAACTCTATTACAATCAAGAATGAGCCAGGGCTGCCTGGTTGTGTGGTAAGTGCTCTAGACAGCCGTTTAATGGTCTCAATGGCCCCCGGGATCGAATCCTGCCCGACGCCACCCTCTCCCGCCGTCCAAAGGGAGGCCTGGTCTAGGATGTCATAATCTGAACGAATATTGGAAAAAATATAATTTAAAAAAAAAACCACCGGATTTTAGCAACATTGTACTCTTAAAGACCCCACCATTAAACTATTAGATGTCATCATTGATACGTATCCAACATAAGTGTGTGTGTGTGTGTATCTATTGTTAAGACATTCCCAGTACTTAGAGGTCTTTAAATACAAGCTCTCTAGCCTAAAATATATATAAATTCTCTCTTTTTTTGTTTTCAATTAATAACGACGTGATGGAGACAGAGAAATAACTGTATAAACAAAACAAAAGTTTTAGGAAGCCACAGACAGACGCATGCAGACAAGATCCAACGTTCTAGACACTAAACTAGTTTCTATTATTGTAAGACAGGAGCGAAGTGCCGTTAATGAGCTAGTTGTTTGTGATCCATTTGTCGTGACGTCATGGAACACTGTTTTGCACTTTCGGTTTCTTCTGAATGGAAATAAATGACAACCAAGAATAAACGCCAGGAACCATCAGAAATCAATGAAATAGCTAAACCACTGGTTCCAGAAGTGTGCACCGAGGCTGTTGATTTGCACTGAAGAAATGCAATGTGGTTGTATATAGACGCGCGGTGGACAGGGGAGACCGCGGAGGTCAGCGATATGGAGATATCCTTGTAGTGTCTGTGATAGTCAATGTTATTGTTTTGTCAGGCCCGTCTCGTTAGTGTAACCCAGTAACCCACATTGCTGCCATGTCGAAAGAATGTGCTAATTAACAGACAGGAGGGATAATTAAATTCCTTTAAGGCTTATATATATATATATATATATTAAAGACGATCTAACAATGAATAAAGTTGGCATTTAAACAGACAAGAAAGTGTTTGTTAGTGTCAACTAGCCTACTATTACAGTGTCCGTAAGAGTCGAGCTTGCACCCAATTTTGAGCAAAAGGAAAGATTTTACCCAGGAGTCAGGAGGTCTTTCATTAACTAGTCGATCATTCACATTTGTTTATTTTTAGTCACGACTTGAGCCACGCGGTTCCACTTCCCCGGCGACATCGAGACTTGGATTTAACCTATATAAGCCTTCTTGCGTAACAGCGGAGTCTACATCAATAATATTATAATATAAAGATCGATGAAGGCGATGTGGTAATCAGAACGAAGCATCCCTCCTTCAGTGAACACTTGTGTTAGAAACTCAACTAGCTTTGAGCGACCAGCATGTTAAACGTTGCTGTTGATGCTCAACCAAAACCCGCCATTTTCAAGGACGCTCCAGGTTGCCAATGATTACCGTGGCCATGATGACATGGAGCATTCAATGTCTAGAACAGCGATACTGGATGAAATAGGTGGATGTACTCAAACTAATATATATATATGGCACAATATAAGTACAAAAAGAAAAGGATGCACTCGGTATAAATTTTGGCAATGAGGTATCATGCTTGTGTATCAAGGATTGGTCTTTATAACCACGAAGTCCAAAGATGTTGCAAAGAAGAAAGCAAAATTTATTTTTTTTTTTAAAAGAGTCTTCAAAAATAACTATCAATTCTCATCTAAGGGGAACAACTCCACATTTATAACAATATCTCTCAATATTGTTTTGTTTTTTTTTTGCTTTTCCAATATTAATTCAAATAATTAATTTAATTACGACTACTTAATTGAGTAATTGGTTCTTATTGGGTTTTTCTTATTACCGAATCATATTTTGTTAGGTACAATAAATAATTGTGTAAGGTTTCAACTTGATCTGAGAATGGGTCTGGCAGAAGTGATGTGTACAAAAATTGTACCAGACAGACAGAGACAGTGAGTTAATATTTAAGCTTTCTAAAAAGATTGTATCTTGAGATGTGAACACAGCAAAGGAGGACAAATGGGGTGTACTCAAAATAACTTTAGATCCTCCATTGGCAAAAAAAATAATTAAATAGGGACCATCATTGTTTGATAGATCTAGTTTGTTTGTAAGAAAAAAAAAATACAATCACATTTCAAAAGATATTTATTTTAGAACTGCATTGCATTTCAAAAAATGTATTCTTTTAATTATTTTAGGAAACAAAATTTTTGATATGCATCTCAATGAGTATAGGTCCATTAGTCATTAAATTCACTTTTGAGCCCATTATTCGGGTCCAGATTGTCTTACATAGAGATAAATGATGAAGTGTTTCTTGAAAAAAAAAAGTTTAATTATGTAATTAAATAATTAACTAAACACTTAACTTTTCTCTGAAGTTACCATGTGAAGTCTCTCACCCTTTACAAGCATGTAAGCAATGCTTATCTATGTCCAAATATATACATTGTTTTGTGACATTACATATTGACAAAAGGAATGTATATTTTGATATTTTTTTGTTTATCTTGGGCGTGTTGCTTCAAGGTTTCTATCATTTGTTTATATACATTTATCATATGCATCTGATGCTATCATGGCTGAGTGGTTAAAAGCATTCGGCTCAGATTCAAATCTCAGTGAACACTGTCATTTTGAATTTCATGATTTTTGGGATATCTTTTGAGTCCATCCCACACTAGTGGGTACCTGACATTACTGGGGAAAGTTAAGGTTGGTCGATGTGCTGGCCACATGATAGTACCCTCGTTAAACATTGACCCTTTTGTTTTTGTGGCCTAAGGATTTCAAGGTCTAAAAGAAAAATAGAAAAATCTAGGCTCAAAATCTAGACTTTGACAAGGTCAATTCAATCTAGAATTGGAGTCTATCATTACAGATCTAATGAAAATTAAGTGTTTAGACTGGACTCTGGAGTTATTATTGTCAAGGAAGGCTGCCTCTCGATCTTGCTCTGGTATCTATAAATCTACTAATCCAAAATAGTAGATATCTAGAAAATAATCTAGATCTAGAGATCTGACTATTGTAAACCTTTGTTGCACACAATTAGATTAATTAGATCTATAGATATAGTCAATGAGTCATCACTGTGCGCACACATATATATATATATATATATATATATATATATAGGCCTATATATGAGTATGATTAAGTTTAAAGTTACTTTTAGTTTCAGTCTTAGATGTGTGATTTTTTTATCTAGATTCTAGAGAGTATTTGCTCATCGAATATTATTATAATAAATAAAGACGTCTAGCTATTATCTACATTCTAGATATAGATTCTAGATCTATCTAGATGATTAATTTAATAGATTTTTTGAAGTAACGTCTGTATTATATAAGATAAGTATAAGATTAGATGCATATGATACTGTTAGTAACTGTTCATACAGCTAGGCCTAGTGAGCTAGAATTGCTAGATCTACTCTAGGCCTATAGTCCTATACACAGTATAGATCTTTAATTATAATAATAATAAAAAAACTAGAAAAACTAGTCTATCTAGATCTATATATCTATACTAATAATTTACTATAGTGTGTATAGAGACTAGATTCAGTTAAATTAGTTAAAAACTATACTCCATAGCCTTAAATTCTGCTCTAGGCCTAGCTATTATAGTACTATTATAGATCTAGATTCTAGTCTAGCTAGAGTCTAGACTAAGAATAACAAATAAAAAACAAATATTCAGAATAATGTGAAAGTGAAACTAGATTAGATCGTTTGCTTACAAGTTACAGAAGCCATTTTTTCCTTAGTTAGAGTAGATCTAATATTCCACTTTCAATATCCAGATTCTAGATAGAGATCTAGATCTAGATGTAGGACTATGTAGTCGCTATTCCGTATTGAATTAATTGTACACGTAGTCCACAGAATAGAGAATTTAAAGTTACAGATCTGAAGTTAGTTGAGTTGACCTCCTTGAGCCTCAAGTAACAAGAGCTGACCTACATAGCACTGAGGATAATTCTTGGAAAAATATTTTTCTTTGCGCAGCCGCAGCAAAAGTGACCTTGAACTGTATCGGGGGGGGGACCCCCACCTCCCGATTGTCCCATATACAATTCTTGTTTACGCACTTCCATCAAGGAGGTAGTAGTGGAATGTGGGTCAAATACGAAAACGGTTACAAAGACAGTTTGTGTGGAAACACAAGCTCAAAATCGGCCCCTGAAGTGGTCCACCAAGGCAGGTGAAAATGCAGGTTTCAATATTTTCAGAAAGAATATCAGAATTAAATTCTATTAAAGGCAAATGACAGAGAAGAATGGAGAATAAAGGTTGACTGATCTTGTGTGGTGCTCCAACTGTCTAGCAGACGAAGGGATAGGTGAAAGCGAATGTGAAGTTAAATGTAAACCTGCCTAACTCTAGCCGCCATCTGGCAGCGCTGACAAAACGGAAAAAATTATGAGCACCACTAATTTAATGCTTTACTGAAATATCTCAATGAGTAAGATATAGTTGCCATTAAGGACTTACAATCTACTGAATATCTATGTAATATATATCTGTCTGTGGCATTTTACGTCTCGTGAGACATTTTTCCAGACATTTCCTTAGCAATGTGACGAACAGGCCGAAGGATAGTATTAATAAGTTGACGAATTCATATGAAATGAAGAAAGAAACATCTCTCTGTATTTTCTTCAAACTTCTTTAATAACTTCTTCAACTTTCACATCAAATTAACTTCTTAATTCAATAACAACTTGACTTGATACTTCATAAATAAAACTTAAATGATACATGAAACTTCACTTAGTATAACTTCAACTTCAAATACTAAAACTTTACTTAATGGACCCGCTAATATCATAAAACTTATTACTAATCGAAGACTGCGTGAGGACCAACGCTCTACAAGAACTACTACTATGCGAGGACCCCGTCTGACTGACTTTCCCTTAATTTATACTTTCTTTGATCGTACGTTCCAGAATCCTGGAACCTTCTCCGATAATTATTTTAGTAACTTTGACCTTCTAGAAGCTGACGTCTGCTATTTTCCCCTTAACCTCTTTCTTCGATTGGATATCTAAAATTAACTTGTTTACGCTGGACACTTGCACTAGTTTGACCTCAAGCTTCTAGAAACTGGTCGAAATAGGTCACAGACTCGACTCTTGACATTACCCCCTTGCCTTTTTAGCATTTTGTATGCAATATAAAATGCGTAAAATAACTTTATTACTATTCTAATATATGCACACAAACAAACTAAAAAAAAATCATCAGTTAAAAATACAGAGCTCATAATTCAAATAATTGCTCCATTACATTTACATAATTCAAAATTCAAAATATTGTACACATTTAGCATATATAGTAAGTATCACAAAAAATACAGCTTAGTTCCATACAGCACTATATGATATTTGAGTATGAACTTTTCTAGCTTTTGTAACTCAAGAAAATATCAAAATTATACAACTTCACAATACTGAAAAATACATGTCATCTCATCATATTATTTGCTAATAAATAATATCTGAATATTAACTTATTTTTCAATATATGAAATCTAAACATGTACAATGCCAAATTACTCATTTCTAAAACTCTTATAACAACAGTACTAAGGTAAATACACTAAGTAATAAACAATTGCATGACATAAGTATTACAATAAATCTTGACACAGCTGTACAGTCCTGTTAGATTTACAACTTTCTTCTTTCCAGGTACTTGAAACAATTCTAGTCTGTCTGTATATTTCTTCTGTTCGGGCACTGGAAACAATTCTAGTCTATCTGTACATTTCTTCTTTCTTGGTTCTTTATAGTTCAAAATACGTTTAACAATATTGTCCTGTGTTTTCAGAGAGTTTTGTTCAACTCTTCTGTTAAAAAAATATCACTTTTGGTTTCAATACAAACTTGCTTAGTTTAGCTACAAATGTACGTTGTTTCAATTGGTACAGAATGTCTCTCAGTTCATTAATATGTTTCATTCTAGCTTTAAGCAACATACAACTATTGTCCTTATAATATTCTTTGCTTTTCATATGTTTAAACAATAAATGTCCAAAATTGACACTAAATCTTTCTTTTAGTAACAGTTTACGTTGTAAAACGATTGAAGTAGAAAACATTGAGTTCGAATGTTCATGTATGCATGGCACTAATAAATCAGTTAAGTCTTTCTGCAGTAAATCTCTATTGTGCAAAGTTAGAGAATAAACATTTGAGTTGGTAAGTTTGTCAGTTTTTAAGTTAATCTCATTGTCTATTAATGTTGAAATGTCAGGAACATCATGAAATATCTCAGTATATTCTTCACTTGTATTCAACAGGTCTTTCATACTTTTCAACTTTAAATGATCTATGTCAATGTCTTTGATAGATTCAGTTTGTTTTGATGTCGTTGTTAATAGTTCATTTCTATTGTCTTCATTTTCCTCTTGAATTGTTGCTAAGCATGTAACATTTTCTTCTAGTACTTTTGATAAGTTTTCTTTATCTGTATCCTCATTGTATTCTTCAAGCATATGAACATGAAACATTTTGATATGTTTGTTAATGTTAATTTCATAAGTTACGTTTGAAATCTTTCTGATGATAGTAAATGGACCTTGCCATGTATAAATCAGCTTGTTGCTCATGTCAGGTAACCATAACTTCACTTTGTCTCCTTGTTTAAAATTTCTAAGCTTTCTGTATTCATTTAATATTCTTTCACTTTGAATATTGACTTCAGCTTCTTGAGTTTTTCCACATGGCTTTATGACTGTAATATTTGTATCAAAAACTTGTTGAAATGTATTCTTTTCTGATTCATCTTGTTTTGATTTAGACAGTGATTCATTTGAAACAAATATTTTTTCATCTGTATTTGGTTGACTTTCTATGTAAGTACTTATATTACTTTGTTGCTGAGTCATATCACGTTTGTTGCATGAATTGACCATCGATGTCAGACGACCTTCTGTCTTAGAGTTAAATGTAGAATTGTTAAATTCATCAACATTTGATTCATTTTTGTCTAGTATCATATTTTCAACAGATTGGTAACTTTGTTCAACATTCGTGCGTTGCTCTTGAACTTTTGTCTTAGGATTGTTCATTTGACAAACTTGACATTGACTAACATGTTTCTTAACATCTTTCGTAATGCTCGGCCAATAAAATTTGTCAAGAATTCTTTTCTTTGTCCTCGTCACACTCGCTAGTTTAGTATGTAGAAAATTGTGATTCTTTTCAATGATGTCTTGAGTATATTTCAGTGGTAAAATGATTTGTTCAACAAACTCATAGGTATCATAATTAACACTTTTCTTCACAAGTATTCCTTCTTTGAAATAAGGTACATTAAGTCCTGGCTGCTTTACAATTGTTTGCGCCTTCTTGTACATTCTTGTCAAAGTTGTATCTTTCTTCTGGTCAGCTTTAAATTCTTCATTATTAACTAGTTGAAGTTCAGTAGTATTCTTGTTGTACTCATAAACAATGTAAGGTCCTTCAGTAATGTTTGTCTCCTTTTCTTCAGTTTCATTTTTTTCTGTTTCTTGTATTTCTTTAAGTTTCCTTCTTCTTCTTGTAGTTCTTTAAGTTTTCTGTCGAATTCTTCTTGTATTTCTTTAAGTTTCCTTTCTTCTTCTTCTTGTATTTCTTTAAGTTTTCTGTCGTCTTCTTCTTGTATTTCTTTAAGTTTCCTTTCTTCTTCTTTTTCTTCTTTGCGTTTCCTCTCTTCTGTTTCTTTTTCTTCCTGTCTTCTTTTTTCTTCTCTAATCCTTTTTCTTTCTTCTTCCTCTTTGTCTTCTCTACGTCTTCTTTCTTCTGCCTCTTTGTCTTCTCTACGTCTTCTTTCTTCTGCCTCTTTGTCTTCTCTACGTCTTTTTTTCTTCTGCCTCTTTGTCTTTTTTACGTTTTCGTATATCGTAATTTACTTGTCGAGTGCACCATTCCTCCATTCTTTCTTGTGGCATGTTACCGTCAGCGGCTATTTTGATGTATTCTTTCCACAAGTACGAGACCAATGCCATTGTAATAACTTAATAACTGTACTATTTATAAGTACTGCCTACACTAGCGATGACCGACACCTGTCCACAGGTGAGAGGTTAACTATGGCTGACCTAGTTAAATATCGATCGGTGTCTCCTCTTGAGGAATGCAGGTGGTCAGTATTTGTAAACAAACTAGTGTACAACTAGCTTTAGTAACGTTGCCTTCGCAGCTTAGTAAATGTAGCTTTCACAGCTTAGTAAATGTAGCTTTCACAGCTTAGTAAATGTAGCTTTCACAGCTTAGTAAATGTAGCTTTCACAGCTTAGTAAATGTAGCTTTCACAGCTTAGTAAATATAGCTTTCACAGCTTAGTATATGTAAAATGTAAGGTAATGACCTTAAAACAGAGGATCTTTCCCGTTACGTTTCAATGATTTCACGTCTTGTTGAAGTTTTCTGACAGAGGCTTTTCTTGTAATGCTTTATTTGAAGCTTTGTCGTTACGAGCGCTATGATTTATACGTTAGAGGCTTTTCCTTTTAAATTCGTAGAACTTGCTAGAATGTGCCGACTTTATTCTTTGTAAATGCAGTATGTGATGCTGTCTTCGTCGGTGCCTTTATTTATAGATGCCTTTTTTCGTCAGGAGGTGCCAATATATGTGATGCCTTTACTCTTCGATGCTCTTCGTCGGAGGTGCCAATATATGTAACGATTACACTTTCCGGGGATTATATTCTCAATACTTGACAATTCAGTGAAATGAAGAAAGAAACATCTCTCTGTATTTTCTTCAAACTTCTTTAATAACTTCTTCAACTTTCACATCAAATTAACTTCTTAATTCAATAACAACTTGACTTGATACTTCATAAATAAAACTTAAATGATACATGAAACTTCACTTAGTATAACTTCAACTTCAAATACTAAAACTTTACTTAATGGACCCGCTAATATCATAAAACTTATTACTAATCGAAGACTGTGTGAGGACCAACGCTCTACAAGAACTACTACTATGCGAGGACCCCGTCTGACTGACTTTCCCTTAATTTATACTTTCTTTGATCGTACGTTCCAGAATCCTGGAACCTTCTCCGATAATTATTTTAGTAACTTTGACCTTCTAGAAGCTGACGTCTGCTATTTTCCCCTTAACCTCTTTCTTCGATTGGATATCTAAAATTAACTTGTTTACGCTGGACACTTGCACTAGTTTGACCTCGAGCTTCTAGAAACTGGTTGAAATAGGTCACAGACTCGACTAGTGACAAGCAACTTCTGATGCTACTAAAGAGGCCAAACCTTGATACACAACTACGTAGGTCAAAGGTTGGGCATTATATCTATAATCACCAAACGCTATAGTATTTTCCCCCTTCTTACTACTTCTGATATGTACACCATCTGCAATCCAGGACCATTCCTTTATGTTGCTCTCTTTGTGGATCTGTCTAGAGCTTCTTTCTCTCAGCTGATGCTGTCGATTTTGAAGAGCTTCATGTCGCGCTTGCATGCATCAGTGTACCTTAAAAGTGGACGACCTGCAGCTCTCCTGCCTTCTATTAGATTATACAAAATATCTTGTGGGAATTGACCTTGTGGCATTCTTTGAACATGTCCAAGCGCAAGGCGTTTACTACTTATACCAGCGCGGATGTCCTGGCATCCTGCTCTTCCCAGGACTTCTTTGTTTGTTTGTTTTTTATCTTGGCACCTTATTTTATGTATGCACCTTAAGCATAGGAGTTGGAAGATATTCAGCTTTTTGTTTTTTTACCTGTGAAAGTAGGTGGACCATGTTTCAGTATTGTATAGCAGAGTGCTCATCGCGGTTGCTCGACAAATCGTTCATCCGACATTTCGTTCATTCGACAATACGTTCACATGACTATTTGTATTTGTTCACATGACTATATGTTCAACCGGCATATCGCTTACCGACAACTGGTTCACAGACTATTTAACTTTTTCACCGACAGTTGGTTCACGACAAACTGTCACGCAACAAATCGTTCACTGACTATTGGTTCATCGACAAATTGTTCACTGGATATAAAAGTAGGACTCACATATTGTTAATATTATGTTCTCGTCGCGTGTTTAATTGGTTTACATTAAAAGTAGGCCTACATACTGGGGATTTATAGGGCCTACATACTTGGGATTGATAGGGTCTACATACTGGGGATTGATAGGGCCTACATACTGGGGATTGATAGGGCCTACATACTGTGGATTGATAGGGCCTACATACTGGGGATTGATAGGGCCTACATACTGGGGATTACATTATAACTACATTATAACTACATTAAAACTTTTGTTGCTATTATTTCCAAAAACAAATTGATTGCTAGAGATTGGACCTAATACGAGTTTCTTTTTTTTTAATTAAGTATGAGAATAGTATGCGATAAAAATTAGACCATCAAAAAAAAGTGCAATCTTACAAGCTGGCTGAACAACAGTGTGGGTGGGGCCCCGCAGTTTACATTAAGCATATCACTATAAGTCATGGCTCTTGTCACAGGTCTTAAAGATGTAGTATTTAAAGGGTTAACATACAATTGACGTAACTGTATTTAATCCACAGGCACATATTTGATTTGCTTCCTATGCATGTTGTTTAACAAATGTTGGCAATATGATCTAATTATATAGAAGGCTAATGATTTTTTATTGTAAAACAATTATTAGAAGAAGATCTTCAAAAGCATCAGTGGCGTAGCATCCATGGAACGAAGGGGTTCAATGAGCATTTAGGGGCCCACACCCGACGGTGTAACAATTATGGGACAAGGGCCGGATTTACCTCTATGCAACATAAGCTTTAGCTTAGGGCCGCCAATAAATATTTAGTATTTATATACAATATCTGGACTTATATGTGGGCTCCATATCTCAAATAGCTTAAGGTCTTTTCAACTCTAAATACGTCATCAAGTTTATTGTCATGTGGGGAGGGTGCGGTGGTGGTGGTGACGTTTGGGTCCCCTAGTCCGTTCTTGCTTTGGTTTGTTTTCCCTTCTATTTGAATGGACCTCATTCACCAATCGTAAACAAACAACATTTAGCCACGTGGTACTCTATCTCTTCTATATATATCTCATGTTTAATTCATGATGGTTGTCACGTGACAGTTTTTTTTCCGTTCTTTTATCAATAAGATCACGTGACTAAATGTTGTTCGTTTACGATTGGTGAATGAGGTCCATTCAACCTTTAACGGTATTAACTTTTTTTTTTCTTCCTTTCGTTAAAGCAAGCATTTTTTTTTTCATTTTTCTATTACCAGAAACCTAGATTTAGATTTAAAATGAGATATTAAGCAAGAAAAAGAAACATCATACCCCGTTATTTATGTAAACTTTAAAGATGTTGACTTTTTAGCTATCTTTCATGACTGAATTTTGGAGGAGGTTTATAACAATTTTTTTTAGATAAAACTATGTATTTCACTTGAATGGCTGCTTTGTCGTTTGGTGTGTATACTGGAAAGTCGTGCAGATGGTTTCGATGGTCTCGGGCTTGTACCCTGACACAGCACCAATGCTGTTTAAGTTGTTTGTTTTCCAACCGAATCGCCCCCCCCCCCCCAAAATGATAGACCTACTAATTGCTTAACTTTATGAACAATCTTGCCAAACATACATAGGGCCTACAACATGAACGACTGAGAACGGTGGATGATGTCAACATTGAAGAAGTTGACAATTACTGACTGAAATTAAATCATCGCATAGTGAATGTTAGTTTTAACTTTTAGAGTACAACAGCCTTTCATTGAGTGGTCATCGCGAAGTTTTAACTTTTAGAGTACAACAGCCTTTCATTGAGTGGGTCATCGCGAAGAGTATCGTTGTGATACAAGTAACAACGACAATTCTTGAAGAAAACAAAAACACAACCTTTAACCTCGACCCACATATTCAAAACGAGATACTAAGTCTGTTGGGCAATGCAATTTTAGCAAATATACTAATGGAGAATCAATCTGCGCCATTTTTCTCAATCATGATTGACATCACTCAAGAAGTATTAAAAGTTGATAAAATCAGCATTATTTTCTGAAATGATTTTGTGAATTCCGATGACGAGACCAGAGGAGATACACAAAAGAATTGCAATCAGATAGTCATTTGAAGGTGTTTTTTTTTATATTTGCGAGAACCAGGAGTCTGCAGGGTTGACTAAACAAATGCTCTTAAGTAATTACTTACGATGCCAAGGCATTGATGGTTTTTTGAATATGAGCAGACTTGCCTTCTGGTATTGTTTCAACAAAAACGGCCTCTTGAGCATAATGTTCACTGTGTTAAGCAGGACTTAAACATGATTTTAAATGAACTTGCATTGGAATGTCTTTTAGTAAATGTACCAATACATACAAACTACTAAATTTCGTAGTCACACAAAATATTAGTCATACTGAGTGACTTCCAGAGCATACAGGCCAACGAAACAGCTTGTACTTTCATCCTTGTACTTTCATCCTTGTACTTTCATCGATCTTCTAACTCAATAGTGCGCACTACCTAGGCCTATATTAGAGTCTATTTTAATGTCATGTGTAAACCTGAAGGTTGATATAATCTCCCTTATCTATATAATATAGGTCTACTTGAAGGTATCATACGAAAGCTTATATGAAAAAAGCCTTCGTTCCCTAATTTATTATTATTTGTTAACATTAATAATGTTTGATAAGCAAATTGGTTATAAGCCTATTAATTTTTACATGTCGTCTTGGTTAAAAACAAATTAAATTTGTTTTATAGATCAGTATCAAAATATTGCTAATTAAAGTATGAATTAAAGGAAAATAAAGAATCATTAAACAAAAAAACAACTAAATCTTAAATCCATTTGTATAATTTATAGCACTTCAGCATTATTAAGGACTTTTCTATATAGGTCTAGTAAGTACTTTATTAGGTCAATAAACCAGATTCAAAACTTAATGGTACAAAAAAAAAGTATTTAAAAACAGACATTGCAATGATTGTTTAATTGGTTGAATTGGAAAATATTAATACAATCTTGGCTGTTTATAATCATGTCTCAAGTCTCAACATATTTCAACAATATTGCGAAAGATTTCAAAAAAATTGACACTAATAGAATGAATAATTAAATCATTCCAAAGAAAGACTAGCTAATACATTTTTTGAAAATAATACATATGAACTTTAAAAAAAAAATAGTACATTTGGCTTTTTTTTTTTTTAAATACAAATGACATTTTTTTATATTAACAGGAAGCGTTTACAAAAGAAATGTAAGTAAAAACAAGGGAATTAAATTTCCTTATATGGAGCCATAAAATCATCATATGTATCTGGTCGTCGAATGAGAATGCAGTCATGACCATCAACAAGAACCTCTGCAGGTCTCATCTAGTAAAGTTAAAAAAAAAAATGTCCAGATCTTTTGAATAATTAATAAAAACTTATTTCAGTATCATGAAATCAAAATATTACATAATAAAACTATCTATTATGCAACATGTAGTGGTTTTAAATATAATAAGCTTACCCTGACATTGTAGTTAGAAGCCATACTATAACAATAAGCCCCAACATCGTGTATGATGGCATAACCTTCACAGGTATCAGGAAGCATGCGATTCTGTATTTGATTAAATGAGCTTTGTCAAATTAGAAAAAAATTACTAAATTGTAAAAAAAAAAAAAAAAAACTAATAAAAAGTAAAAGATATAGGTCTAATGATCTTTTGTTAAAAAATTTTTTTATCTTTAGTCCTTAGTAAGTCAATGTGTTAAGCACGTCTTTTGTTTTAAAAAAATACCTGTTTTTGTTTTTTTTATTAAAATAAGTCCTGATAGTTAGGACTTTCTAAGCTAACAAGTAAAGTAAATACATCCACCTGTGGGTCAAGGCAGCACCTAGTTTATTGGTCTAGTGGTGAAGATGTAAGTAAAGTAAATACAGCCTCCTGTGGGTCAAGGCAGCACCTAGTTTATTGGTCTAGTGGTGAAGATGTAAGTAAAGTAAATACATCCACCTGTGGGTCAAGGCAGCACCTAGTTTATTGGTCTAGTGGTGAAGATGTAAGTAAAGTAAATACATCCACCTGTGGGTCAAGGCAGCACCTAGTTTATTGGTCTAGTGGTGAAGATGTAAGTAAAGTAAATACAGCCTCCTGTGGGTCAAGGCAGCACATAGTTTATTGGTCTAGTGGTGAAGATGTAAGTAAAGTAAATACATCCACCTGTGGGTCAAGGCAGCACCTAGTTTATTGGTCTAGTGGTGAAGATGTAAGTAAAGTAAATACAGCCTCCTGTGGGTCAAGGCAGCACCTAGTTTATTGGTCTAGTGGTGAAGATGTAAGTAAAGTAAATACATCCACCTGTGGGTCAAGGCAGCACCTAGTTTATTGGTCTAGTGGTGAAGATGTAAGTAAAGTAAATACAGCCTCCTGTGGGTCAAGGCAGCACATAGTTTATTGGTCTAGTGGTGAAGATGTAAGTAAAGTAAATACATCCACCTGTGGGTCAAGGCAGCACCTAGTTTATTGGTCTAGTGGTGAAGATGTAAGTAAAGTAAATACAGCCTCCTGTGGGTCAAGGCAGCACCTAGTTTATTGGTCTAGTGGTGAAGATGTAAGTAAAGTAAATACAGCCTCCTGTGGGTCAAGGCAGCACATAGTTTATTGGTCTAGTGGTGAAGATGTAAGTAAAGTAAATACATCCACCTGTGGGTCAAGGCAGCACCTAGTTTATTGGTCTAGTGGTGAAGATGTAAGTAAAGTAAATACATCCTCCTGTGGGCCAAGGCAGCACCTAGTTTATTGGTCTAGTGGTGAAGATGTAAGAAAGGTAAATACAGCCTCCTGTGGGCAAGGCAGCACCTAGTTTATTGGTCTAGTGGTGAAGATGTAAGTAAAGTAAATACATCCTCCTGTGGGCCAAGGCAGCACCTAGTTTATTGGTCTAGAGGTGAAGATGTAAGTAAAGTAAATACATCCTCCTGTGGGCCAAGGCAGCACCTAGTTTATTGGTCTAGTGGTGAAGATGTAAGAAAGGTAAATACATCCTCCTGTGGGCAAGGCAGCACCTAGTTTATTGGTCTAGTGGTGAAGATGTAAGTTAAGTAAATACATCCTCCTGTGGGTCAAGGCAGCACCTAGTTTATTGGTCTAGTGGTGAAGATGTAAGTAAAGTAAATACAGCCTCCTGTGGGCAAAGGCAGCACCTAGTTTATTGGTCTAGTGGTGAAGATGTAAGTAAAGTAAATACATCCTCCTGTGGGTCAAGGCAGCACCTAGTTTATTGGTCTAGTGGTGAAGATGTAAGTAAAGTAAATACATTCTCCTGTGGGCAAAGGCAGCACCTAGTTTATTGGTCTAGTGGTGAAGATGTAAGAAAGGTTCACTAATTACCATCCCATTCCTTGTGAAGTTTGCATGCGTTGAACCATGGTTCCCCCTGTTACAAATGAATTGCTTGAATAGATTTACTTACATTTATATAGTCATAGCATCATTCAACTCAGATATTATCACACTTTAGAAGAATGTGATGTTTGATAAAATTTTAAAAATTAATGTATAGGAAATGTCCAAAAAAGAAAGAAATTTGGAGCAGCAAATAGTTATCTAACTTGGACCAATAATAATTATAATAGTTTTTTTTTTTTTTTGTTTTTTTTAATTATATAGTTGTAAATTTTAAAAATATGGAAAGTTTAATTGTCTAACTTGCGCCAGAAAGTAGATGATTATTTTTAAATATGAAGGAAGCAAAAGTCTAATTGTGGGATTGTAAAGAGTTATCTAACCTGAGCTAAAAAATCTGAACTCTCACAGACAGGCCCCACAACATTAAAGACTTTCTTTTCCATTTTATTATTACTGGAGTCTGAGTTATTTAGGATTGTCACATGGTGGTAGGTTCCATAAAGGCAAGGCCGAATAATCTCAGTCATCGAAACATCCAGGATGATAAACCTAAAGCATTACAGGAGTTATTAAATAGGAAAGTTTCCAAATTAGTTGTGTAATTTATTTCAATTAGCCTTAATAATTAAAAAAAATGCCAAAATTATTATTATAGATAATTAATTATTATAGAATAAAGAAAATTAGTATGCGACATATAGTACTGATTATCCTGTCTGCTTATTACTGTATTACTTATTTTCAGCAACTAAACTTGAATCTTCCGTTTTTAATCATTAAAAAGCCAATATCGTGAACAAAATTAACATTAAAAGAAAATTGATGAAGTTTTGATGAAATGAGCTTTAAGCAACATTATTTTTAAAAAATAATCAAGTATCATTTTTGGGAATGCAGTGGAAGGTTGTTGTTTTTTTCAAACATGTTTAAAATTTTGTTTCAAACAAATTCATTGATGCATTTAGTAAATCACATTGAAAAACAAAAACATATAATAGAAAAATATCATTAAAAAAAATGGTTTTGTTACTTCTGGAATGAGCTCCCATTTTGATAATGTCCAGAAATAATGATAATTTCAATATTATTAATACCTTTTTTCTGAAGACTGTTTACATCCTAAAATTCTGGCAATCACAGCATTGCTATTGGCTACAATAGAACGGCCAGGCTCAATGATTAGTTTGACATCTTTACCTTTTAATAAGTCACTAACAGATTGAATAAGATCTAAAGGTGTAGCATGAACTGGCTTGAAGAGAGAATCATTGATTTTAATATCCAATTGGGAAATACATTTTGTTGCACACATTGATTCAAATCAATAATATACTATTTTCATTATAAAAACAATAATTATGAATATGATTCCTTCTCACAGTTAAGCATGAGATCTATCCAAAATAAATTGATTGGTCCATCCAAAATATATTAAAAATAACTAGAAAAAAAATAGTTTTAAAGAAGCCTAATTAATATATACCAGCTTTTAATGCTGACAAAATATAAATTCATATAAATATAAATCCATAATTACAAGGAGTAAAAATTATATTTAAAAAAACATTGATTTCTAAATTGTTCTGCCAAATTAATTACCTGTTTTTATTTTTAATAAGTGCTTTAGATGAAAAATGTGATTTACCTTAGGAGCTGTCAAACTTGAACAAATTTGTTCTACTTTGGAGTCCAAATGTTTGTTAGTGCTTAAAAATACTGTTGTAGCAAGTCTGAGGTCCTCAAAAGCTATGCTGAAGTACAATAAAGAGAATAATTTTAAAAGATAAATAAACATTTTTTCAATTTTTTTAATAGAAATACTAAATACATCACTTTCAAAAGAAATTGATAACCTTCTTGTTAATGCTACCAAACAAGAGTGTGGCATAATGATTCGCTCTAGCAGCCTACAAAAATCAGTGCCTACCTAGCAGTGGTTCTAACCATGCTTTTGTAAGTCTCAGAGACCTGGGTGCTAGGTGAAAGTATCTAAGGTTCCTCTAAAGCTTCAGTCAGAGGTGTCTTTGCTCCATAATGGAGATGTGGAAAAATATGCAGGTCACAACTGGGATTGCATAGCCATGTGAAACACTGCACTCATCTTTAGTCATTGCCATTGTTATTATAATACTAAACTTAATAATAATTATGCATAGTATTCAAACTTTTGTTTTGATTTTTAAAAAATATTAAAAATTATTTCTATTTATGTTTATGTAAATTTAAAGAGTGTAAAACATGTTAAGAAATGCACTGTTTGCACAATATTTTCAATTTTAAGTTTTTCACACATTATTAAACATATTGCAGCCAAGAAAAGAGGAGCTCTACTAGCAAACTAAACATCCTTGGTCTGGGGAATTATAATTGAATTGATGACTGAATGGTCTCAAGTTCATTGATTATTGAAAAGTCAATGTGATAGCTCACACCATGATATGCATGAACAAAAGAAAGCAAAAAAAGTGACAGAAACTTTTGAAACTTCCATTGCTATTCATTTGGTAAATAAAAAAATAGCTTTAATCAATGAATATCCAATGTTTAAACAGAACCTATCATTTCTGCTCTAAACAGCTAGACTTCATAGTATATATACATTGATTTATTAATTAGCTATTGGTTTCACCTTTCATTAATATATGCAGATAGTGAAGACAAGATATTCTTTCTACTGCAACCATCAGCTAATGGGAGAAAAAAAATTTTTATTGAACTTTTTTTCTTTAGCAAATTCCAATAGTATGAAATAGAAGAGAATAATCAAAGTTAAAATTTGTTCTGTACTAGAAACATAGAAAAAAAAAACATTAAGCGCAAAGAATACTTTTTTTATCCATGACAAAAAATATATATTAATTTATGTTTTTAATAAATTAAGGGGTCTTTAAAGATGTTGAGCATCATAGAAATAAAAAAAACTATGGCCTTTGAAGCTTTCAGATACATTATTCTATTAAAAGGCCCAGCACTATAATATTAAAATGACTACTGTAGATAGGGATAATACTGTTTTATTCAAGCACATATTCCTTAAGTAGATGAAGGTTGAAAAAGTTCCTTGCATGAAATATTTAAAAAGCCTAATGCTGAAACACATTTTTGCATTATCACATGAAATAAGAGCACAAACACAAAAATCTATCCTTTGCTATACCATCATTCATAACTATACAAAGAGTTTATGAATATGCTATGGCTCTTGTTTTGTGTATAAGTGTTTTCTTCTAAAATGTCTTTTTTTTTAACTGTGTTTGCATTCAATCTTATTTTCACCCATTTATTTTTTTGTGTTTGATCTAAATCTTGTTAATTTCAAACATTTGTTACTGTACTCAAAAGTTACAACTTGAAGCAAGAAATCACTTGAGCATTTCTTATTCCCATCTAATGGAAGACTAAACCTGTTTGAATGTATCAGACATAGTCTACTTACTTTGATCCTCTTCAAGATTTAGCAAAAACTCTTTTAGTTGCAAAATGTTTTTCTTGCTGTCTTCAGATTCACTCTGCCAAGCCTTAGTTTCAAACTCCTAAAACAAAAAATATATCAACCTAAATAACCTCAATGTTAAAAATAGCATTTCTTTATCCTATAACATCCTGATATTACAAATGACATTTTTGTATTCTATAATATCCTAATGTTACAAATGGCATTTCTCTATCCTATAACATCTGGATCTTACAAATGGCATTTCTTTATCCTATAGCATCCTGATGTTACAAATGGCATTTCTTTATCCTATAACATCCTCTTGTTAAAAATGGCATTTTTCTATCCTATCATATCCTGATGTTACAAATGGCATTTCTTTATCCTATGACATCCTCTTGTTAAAAAAGGCATTTTTCTATCCTATCATATCCTGATGTTACAAATGGCATTTCTTTATCCTATGACATCCTGATGTTACTAATGGCCTGATATACTTGAAAACATTTCCTTTTATTTTAATAATGAACAATTGTCTTCTGTTAAAATAAATACAACAAACAGGCACAGCTCATTAAAACATTTTAGTTTCATTTAAATGGATGATTGGTAACAATATTAACTGTTATATATGGCTTAAGTTGTTGGATATATGATCATAACAATAAAAAAATTAAATTAATACATTTTTCAATTTTAAAAAATTACAATCTAAACTTTCTCCATATATACACTCAACTTTCAGACAGGCTTTTACAACATTGATGCACTCTTTCTCTTAGATACTACTCATTTCATTAAAGCATTGATGCATTATCCTGCGCAATCCAACCATAGGATATGAGCATTAAGTGTTAAACTATTACATTACATCACAGATAACATTAACAATTAACAATCACATTAACAAAACCTGATTTTTATTAGAAATGAGAAATTACATGAAACTATTTCAGCAAAAAAAAAATTATCCACAATTGTTTACCATCAATTTGTAATCAATTCCAAGTCCTCCACCAATGTTGATCAAAGATACTTTTTTGAAGCCTCGACTAACAAGTTTAGAACGGTATTCTAGCAACCTTTCTAAACTAAGCCTGTTGATGAAAAAACAAGTTATTAACACAGAGAATAAATAATTTATAACAGTTTTAAGAAATTTAGTTTTAGAAGAGAAATAATATTCCTCTTAAATAAACTTAGTAGTTTCAAGAAATACATAAATTGTGTCAAGGCAAGTTTTGATTTTTAATGTCATAATTTAACCATTATCTGCCACCATAGCAAGTACTGAAAATATATTGAAAATACACACATTACATATGCATCCCACTTTTAACAAAGATGAGTAGCACAAAAAATGTGAACTTAACATTATTTGCTTTATAGATATGTAGATCTTTTAGCTTTTAAATATTAACATAACAGTTTTTGTCTCTTATGCTAATTTTTTGTATTTTTATATATTTTTTCTCTTTGTTTTAGCTGGTTCAAATCACTTTTTAATTTTTTTATCCTAGCACAACAGTGATGTTAAAATATTTACCTGAAAACATCACTTTGATAAATGGTAGATCCTAAATGTGAGTGCAGTCCCACAAGTTCAGCAGGACAGCCTGATTGCTCCAACAGTTCCAAGCATGCTTCTGATTCTTTTGCAGAAAGACCAAATTTACTGTCAGCCTTGCCAGTGTTGACAAAGTTATGGACTGACTAAAATATAACAAGACTTATGCAAAATATATTGTCAATGTGAATCATAAATAAAATTATCTTTCTTTTAAAAGGAAATAAATTAACAAAATGATTTACAAATCAAGACTAACTGAATATAATTTCTTCAATACTGTTTTAATACATACTGAATCAATATTTAAATTTATTCGCAATAACAATCTTGCTGTTCGAGTCTCTGGGAATCCATTCCTGCAAATGTCTAAGGTTTGTTTCAAATCCCACAAGCTATCAACATTTATTAAGAGATTGTGCTGTTTGACAAAAGAAATAAAACAAATCTATAAGGTTACAGTTTGAAGAGAAAAAAAATTTATGATGTAAAAATCTGCAATCAAACTTAATTATTGTCACTGAACTCTATGGTTGCTTTTTGCTTAGCTATCACACAGTGCTTATTATTTCAATCAAAGCTGCAACACTGTGATACATAACATTTAAATGTTTCTTCTAAAATTATCCTATGGCTAGGTTAAGTTTGGTTTAAAATTGTACATGCAGAAAGAAGAAAGTGGAGGAGGAGAAAATGGCATATTATAAATATATTTCTTCAAAGATGACCATAAATTTATAAAAATATAGGACCTACCCATGTATAATGTAAGATATTATATAAGTGATGAAAACATTATAACCATTTCAAAATGGCTGATACAATTTACAAATTTTGTGCATGCATTCCTTTGAGTTTTAATATATTAAACAAATCAATAATCTGATACATTTTTACATAGAAGCAAAGGATTTTTTTTCAATATCATTCCAATGAAGTAAAATTATTATTGAAATTTCCTTCTCAGACCTTGGGATTCCATGGAGCAGATGATGTAAAGCTTATATGTTTCTATAAAAAACAGTTAAAGAGGTTATCATGTAGCCAGCATGAAGGTGTAGTCAGGGGGAGCAAGGGTTGCATGATGCCCTGAGCGCCACCCTCAGCCTATATTTTTATATGATGTTCATGGAAAATGGGAGGGGGGCTATATAGTACCTTGCCCCGGGTGCACGTTTTGCTCACTACGCCTCTGAGCCACCACAGCCTTTTTTTTCACTCCCAACTAATGTTAGGCACCCATTGAGAGTAAGGGATTCGAACTCATGACCCCTCAGATTAGAAACCAGTAGTGCTTAACCACTTGGCCTATATGCCAGTATTATTATAAAGATGCCAAACTTTAAAAAAAAAAAACACTTTTAAAACAATGGAAAACAGAAAATGCAAAACTTTAGTCTACTTGAAGTATAAAACTACTGGAATGTAAGAAATTTTTTTTTTTACACATTTACAAAATTTTCAATTTAGTAATTAAGCTTGTATATATAAATGACCTAGGCTACAAATATTATTCAAGTGATTATAATTAAAATCATTACCTTGACCAATTATAAGACTTTCCAAGGACACATTTAAATATCATTTACAGACTAGTTTATTTATATATGTGTTACATATTTATAAGTGTATGGCTGTATTATAAAGTAGTAACAAGTTGTTTTATTTGGCCAGGTTAAAATGTTGTTTTAAAATAAGCCTACTATCAAAATGAGGAACTACAAATGTTGTTTACATCTACCTCTATAGCTAACTGTGTCTCCCACTGACATTTTCCTCCACCATTATACATCATCAACGTTGGTTCAAATCCTGCTTCAAGAGCCAGCCTGATTTCATTGCCACTAATTAGTGTCGCAGATGCCCCTTGTGACCTAATCAGTCTTAGCAGTGAGAAATTCGGATTAGCCTGGAGGACATTTGGACAAGACAAACTTTATTTTGTTACATAGAATAAACAGAAGATTGGATAAAAAGAATGAAAAATTTATTTTAGTGTTTTCATTGAATGTGTGATTACTATACAAAGCAAGTGTTTTGCCTAAATCATGTGATTACTATACAAAGCAAGTGTTTTGCCTAAATCATGTGATTACTGTACAAAGCAAGTGTTTACCCTAAATCATAAGTAAAAAAAGCTATTTTTTATTTGTTTGCTGGGGTGACATGCAATTATTAGGAAATAAAAATAAAATTGCTTTGCTTTTTATGGCATCAAATATTAAAATAAAATAACAATGTAATAATTATTTTATTTGTTATATGTTAATTATCCTGAATCTCCAGTACTATAGATCTAGTACTATAGCAATGATTATATTGAAGTATATTTTTTTGAACATAAGAGAAAGATGATGATGATTATGTTCATGCAAGTGCAATGCAAGACAACTACTCACTTTAACTGCATAATTTAGCTGGCTTTCACAATCAAGCAATTTGAGGGCATCTAGATACATGCGAATATTTTTGACAATTTGAGCTTTGCTGTACACAAATAAAGGAGTTGGGGCTACTTTGAGCTTTCTCTGGCATGCTTCAATTATGTCTTGGTGACTTAGCTTAAAATAGACACATTTTTGTAAATATCAATATGCATTCTTAGTAATATACAAGTAATCTAAACATTGTCTAAAATCAATTCCTACTTATGTCCTAATAATAGTAAAAAGTAAATTTAAATTCCCCTTTCAGACCTTTCGATCTATAAGGCAGATGATATAAAGCTTATCTATTTTTATGGCCAACAGTTAATGAGGGTGTCATTAGAGCTGGATGGACTCATGGGTGTCCTAAAAATATGAAACTTTGAAGAGATTTCAACCTGAGACTCCTCAGTTTAGAAGCCAGGCTGTTTAACACTCAGACACCAGTAAATTAAGCATTCATATTTTATTTGTCATTGAAAAATAATAATTGGGCAGTATGGGGATCAAACCCATGACATTTGTTAGCATGATGCTCTAACAATTTATCAGATTGTGTAGAAGGCTATGTTCAAATTTCAGCTTGAAATAAATGATTAAATTTTGTTATACTTGTGGTTTTGAGTTTTTGAACTTTAATTTGGGATTTTGACAAGATGAAATATATTATATAAGTGTGACCTAATAACAAAAATGGAAAATGTTTTAAAGCAGGACTCTAAATAAGTCCTAGATTGATCAAGCATAGAGCATATATAATGTACAATGTTTTATGTCAGCACTTTTAGAAAAAAAAATACTTTCAGTTTAAACCAATAATAAACAGTTCTGCTATAAAGTTTCTTTTAGTTTAAGAAAGTGTCAAGAAGATAATTAGCATTGTGAGGCCTGAAAAGCAAAAAATGTAATCCTAAGTTTTGTTTTCAGTGTGAAACCTGATTTCTTCTTTTGTCATTTTTGGGATTTTTTAAAATTAAGAAATATATGCAAAGTGGTAGGCCTACTCATCCCTATGACAATTATAATTATTTCTTAATTCAAAAAAGGCTTTTTGCAGCCTGCTACTATGGGACATCTCAAAGATTCTGAAAAGTTTTAAATAATTAAAAAGTTAACAGTAACACTACAAGATAGATGTTATACTGAGTATTATTAGACTAGTTTATCTTTCATTCAATGTCTCCAACAGCTTAAAGTGTTTTGTTTTCTTTAACCCCAGAATGGTGGTACTCTTATAATGATGACCATAATGAGATAATTTATGGAATAGATCATAATAGATGTAGATCTAGATATGAAAGATTCCTAATCTACACTACACAATAAATTAAGTATATATATAATCTTCTTATCTTATCTTAAATAATACAGACGTTACTTCAAAAAAGAAGATGATTACGTCCTAAGCGTCATGCATTTAGTCATGCATATTAACCAATGACTTAAATTCTGCCAAGTCACTGGTTTTCCTAGCTAGCTCAGGCAACCCATTCCATGCTCTCATAGCAATATGAAAAAAAAGGAGTATTTGTACAAATTTGTCCTAGCATAAGGGACGAGGAATGTGCCTTTATCTTTGTGTCTTTCAGAGTATTTTATTAAATTTTGTTTTTGTATTTGAGGATTATGGTTCAGTGTTTTATGTATAATTGCTACTTTACTTTTGAGTCTTCTGTCCTGAAGGCTTTCTAAATTTAGTGATTTTACTATAGGTGTTACTCTAGTCAAATGTGAATATTCATTTGTTATGAATCTCACTGCTCTATTTTGTGTCTGTTCCAGTTTCTTAATGTTTTCTTGAGTTGAGGGGTCCCAAACGGAGAATGCATATTCTTTTATTGGCCTAACCAAGGTTAAATAACATTTTAGTTTTATGTTCTTATTTGATTTATAGAAATTTCTTTTAATAAATCCTAATGCTTTGTTTGATTTTTTTATAGTTTCATCAATATGTGGATTCCATGACAGTTTTTCATTTATTATAACACCTAGGTATTTTCAGTTTTTAGTCTGTGTTACTGGTTTGCCATGAATAAGATATTAATTTGTTTTAGTTTTTTTGTTACTTTAACAACGGACATTTTTCTGGGTGGAAAGACATTAATTTAATTCCCATTTCTGTAATTCATCTAATTCTCTTAGTAAAATATATGTGTCTTGTGTTGTTTTTATTGTTCTATATATTATGCAATCGTCTGCAAATAATCTGACTTTTGTTCCTGAAGTAATGCAATTTGGTAAATCATTTATGTAAATTAAAAATAGTAGTGGACCCAAGACTGTTCCTTGAGGTACACATGAGCTTACTGTTATCAGTGTTGATTTAGAGCCATTTATAATTACAGTTTGTTCTCTCCCTATCAGAAAATCTTTAATCCACTGATGCAGTGGACCATTAATGCCAAAATATTTTAATTTTTTAAGCAAACTATGGTGGTGAACTTAGTAAGATAGCATCTATTTGTTCACTATTATCTAAACCTTTAGAAAAATCATCAATTAGTCTTATAAGTTGTGTTTCACATGATCTATATTTCCTAAAGTCATGTTGGTATGATGTGAGGACATTTTGTTTGTCTAAGTGGTTTATGATGTTGCTACATATTATGTGTTCTAGGTTTTTACATGTGATGCTGGTAAGTGATACTGGACTGTAGTTTCCTGGGTCAGATTTTTCTCCTTTTTTAAATAGGGGGGTGACATTAGCTTCTTTCCAGTCCTTTGGTACCCTGCCCTGGTTAAGTGAAGCCTGAAAGAGTATTTCGAACACTGGGGCTAGCTCATTGCTTAGTTCTTTGAGTAATCTAGCTGGAATACCATCAGGTCCAGACGCTTTTTTTGGTTTGGTGTTGGCTAATAGTTTTTTAATTCCATTTTCTTGTACTACTATATCTTCTATGTTGTCTACTTGGGTCAAATTCAGTAATATGTCTTTGTCTCCTGGGGCTGAGAATGCTGTTGCAAAGTATTTGTTTAGGATGTTTGCTTTAGTTTCATTATCATTATGTATTATGTTATGTTCATCTTTTAATGGCGCTATGCCTGTTGTTTCCATTTTCTTAGACTTAATGTATGACCATAGGTTTTTGTTGTTATCTTTAGATATTACATTGTTTATGTATTCACTCTGCAGCTGTCTGCTTTCTTTTTGGGTTAAGTGTTTAATTTTTATATACTTTTTGTAAACTCTTTCTTCCTTAGTTTCTTTAAATTTTCTATATAGGTTTTCCTTCTGTTTACAAAGCTTCTTTAGTCTATTATTAAACCAGCATTTATTTATTTTGTTTGATGTGTATTTAGTTGGTATATGATTTTCTATAATGCTTTAAAGATGGTTTTTAATGAAATTCCATAGGTCATCGACTGGTTGGTTAATGTCTTTTTCTAATAAGAATGTTTGTTGAAAGTTTAATGCAGCTTGGTGTAGTTGTGTTAGGTTACATTTATTCCAGAGTAAGATTTTTCTTTTGGGTTTTGAATTGGCTACTGCTTTAATCTGACTGTATTTTTATGATCTCATGGTCTGATAGACCAGGGATAATATCATAATCAACTACTAATCCAGGTCTGTTGGTTAAGAAGAGATCTAATGTGTTGTTTAATCTGGTTGGCTTTTTAATGATTTGATCGAAACTTAGGTTGTGCAAAGTTTCTATGAAAAGCTCATTTATGTCCTTAAGGTTTTGGTGTTTATCTATGGTTAGTGTTTTCCAATTTATATCAGGTAGGTTTAAATCACCCATAATCCAAAAAACTGCATTTTTATTTGTCTCTTTAAGTGTAGTAATCTGAATACATAGTTCCTGCATGTATTCTAAACTAGAATATATATATATAATTTTGATATTAGTCTACATTACATATTTATCAATTTTGTACTTTTACCCGTACTTTTTTTTTCTAGGGTTTAATAGGTCTACTCTGTTCTTGTTCAATACTAATCAAAACTTTCACTTACTTTTTCACAGAAGAATGTACCATTGGAAATTCTGCACTCCAGTGGCATTTTGAGCTACTTGATTCTTGAACTAAATATCTAGTTCAAAACCTGTTAAGACTCTATTAGACTCTTGATATCTGGAATGTATATCTACATTTGTTAAAATCAGAGAGTAGATCTATATGTTAATATTTACTTTTCAAAAAAAAAAAAAAAAAGTTTTATCATGTGGTTTTTAAATAGTTCTAGATATAAACTATTTAAACTGTAGATCTAAAAGTATATAGATTTAAGTTAAGTGTAACAATTTCAGTAAAGTGAAACAGAAATGAAAATGCTATCTATATAGATCTAAAGGCCTACATGTATTTTAACAAGTGCATATAGCTAGGGCTACAGATCAACAGCTCAGTTGGTAGCTTACTTTAGAAATAAGTTGAAATTAAATTTTTAACTTTCCATTTGGACTATTTGAGATATGGGACCCTTTATATGTCCATATTTTACTTGTCAGTGCTAAATTTAAGATATTCAGATACCCCGTAAGTCGTGGGTTGACCTATAACTGATACAAAATTAACAGAAATAAAAACAGTAAAATAATAAATCTTTCAAAGAAACTATTCATTTCTTGACAAACAAACAATTCCTTTAAAAGTTTACTCGCCGATCTAAACAATGGTCAACTGTTTCTCTACTAGCATGAATGATCAGCGCATGGAATATATCTAACATATATTATATCTTGCATTATCTACTTTGTCATAGCCTACTTTACATTGTGTGGTTACAAATCTTTATGAAAGTCAAGAAGCCCATATTTATTTCTGATGAAACATACCTTACAATAACAATGGATCCATCTAAAGTGGAATCTATAGAGAAATATAAGTAGGCCTACCATGCAGTTCTTAAATCATCCAAGATTGAGTTCCTTATTTAATGTGCCATAATTTGGATAAATTCATCACATAGGCCTATCGTTTTAGAAGCACGAGATAAGACTGCTGAACCTTTATTCCCAAATTTTTGTATATGGAAGCAGGGGCGGACTGGCTATAGGCCTAAGGGCATTCGGGCAAATGTCCGGTGGGCCGGTACAAAATTGGGCCCACTGGCGGATCAGGGGGGGGGGCGAGCGCCCCCCCCCCCCACTCGGCGCCCCCCCCCCCCGAATTTTAGTATACAATTCACACAATTTGTATACGAATTTATTACTTATGTTAAAAATATATACTAATTATTTATATTTAAACCTATTTTTAGATTATTTCGCCCCCCCCCCTCTAGTATGTTGGTCGATAAGGTGGGGTCGGGAGGGGGCGATGGCATCAATTCCGCCCCCCCCCCCATAAACTTTCGAGTGGGGGGGGCGGTCCAATTTATATGTAGAAATCACAGCTTGCTAACAGAATCAATTGAATATCTATATGATTAAAACTTGTTATTGGTATTTTAACTCCCCTGTTGGCCGATGGGGTGAGGATCGAATACCTCTACTGCCCTTCCCACCTAAAACCTTTGAGTGGGGGGGGGCGGTCCTACTTTTCGGAGAAATCATAGTTTGTGAACAAAATTAGTTGAATTAATATATACATTTTATATTATGTCGCTCTCCTTCAGGTATTTTTGCCGATTTGGTGGGGTGGGGGGGGGCGATTGCATGTACTGCCCTCCCCACTCTAGCCCTCTGAGTGGGGGGGGGCGGTCATATTTTTATGGAGAAATCATTGTATGTGAACAAAATTAGTTGAATATGTATATTATATAAACTATGTGAACCAATTGTATATTATGTCGCACCACACTCTAATCTCACATTTTATCATTAGTAAATATAAAATGAAAAAGGGTTTTACCAGGTGGGAGGGGCGATACATGCAATCAATCACCTTCCCCCCATGGGACAAACCAATACTTTTTCTTTTTGTATTATCGTTAAGAAATTACAAAATAATAAAAAAAAATCTGTCACTAATATAATTTATACATGCTATAAAATTAAATTCTTACATCGAGTCGCACCAACCCTATTCTTTAATGCCTAATGCAATGCAGAAATTATTTTAAAAAAAGAGTGAGGATTGATCATTTTCACTCTATCGCCCCCTCACCTTTCCAGACAGAGTTTATATAATTTCACATGAATTTATCTTAATTATTTTAAGAAAGACTTTGCTTTGGAAAAGTTTAAATTCAAACGAAATCTTTCAGTAAGAGTCAAGATTGAGATTTGTTCTAAGCCCAAATAATTTTTTTCCTAGTCGCCTTTTCCCAACCTTTACTCAATCTGATATTTTTCTAGTTAAATAAGTTTTAGACTATAACTCACAATTTATACTTCAACAGCTATAGTATTTTATGGATCTAGGCAATGGTTAACAATATTGACATGAGAAAAGGATTTAGACCTAGATCTAATTTTAAGAAATACACTTTGCGCACATAGTTTTTTACTTTGACACATGAAAATACGAAAGAAGATCCATTGATTTCATTATGTAATAAAATTAACCTTCAATTTTGTGTTTTAAAAGCATTTTTTACATAAATTAGTTCCTGATATCTGTGACTACATTCTTTCATTAGACATTACCAATTGGTTACACATCTCTATACTGAGTCTATTCCTAGGTCTAGGTCTAAAACTCTTATTGAACTCTAAGATGATAAAACTTCTTTTCGCGAAGATAGGTTTGTGCTTTAACACATAAACATACTAATTATTGTCCATTCATTTGATATTTTAATCAATTTAACATTCAAATTTGTTTTTCTAAAGCATTTTTAATACATTCGTTCGCTGTTCGCTAAAGTTGCGTAGCCGTGTTGAGATAGGCCTATATTCATTCATGAAAAAAGGTCACGCATGCGCAACACAAGAATGAAAGCCAATTTTCAACTCTAGATTAGTGTAGATTTAGATCTATGTCTACCTCAATATCTACTTTATACTTTAACACATGAACATACAAAATTAAGTCTATTCATCTCAAATTTTAATCAAATATATGTAGGCCTACAAGCAAATGTTTTAATTTGAAAAAATGGATTTAAGCCTATTAGCTATTTTTATTTGATAGCTTCATTCACACTATTTTTACATTGACACATTCGCTTTACTTATTACATTATTATTTCGTTTAATTGTGTCTATATCGACTGTAATGCGCAAATAAAGACCCGCGAGTAACATATGTCTAGTACTAATATAAAGCAGTGTCATAAATAGGCCTACTGACTAAATACCATTCATCCGTAGCCAGCTCTAAGATGCAAACAGTTAACTAGGTTTCTAAGTTATTGAAAAAGCAGTAAATGTGATTAAAGTTCTCCTTTTAGACCTTGCGATCTATAGTGCAGATGATGTTACGGTCATCTGTTTCTCTGCCAACGGTTAACGAGCAGCGTGTTATTTGGCCAGCACACCGACGACAAACCGCCTTTACTTTTCCCAACTAAAGTCAGGTAGGCCCCTACCCATTAGAGCTGGGTGGACTCAGGGGTGACCTAAAAATTGAAGTCCATATGCTTGAGAAAATGGTGAGGAGTGAAAGTGAATCATAAACAATAAGTTCGTTGATGTAGGATCTTCAGATGTCTTGAATGTGAAAATGCCAAGTACATGTAGGCCTATATGTTAATGTATATGGTAGCAGGGATTGTTTCACATTAACAAATTCCCAAATACAAATGTTATACTTTGTTCATTTGGTAATGGCACTGATTGGATAGTTTCAAAATCATCTAATAAATTATTCATATACTAACTACTTTCGATAAATTATTTAACTTAACACAATGCTTTTGAGGACAAGTATGATTAGACGCTCATCATTTGAAATACAATTTGTGTGGGCCGGATGGTACAGAAATGCCCGGGCCGCTCTGACACACAGTCCACCCCGGTAATGAACGCTACAAGTTCGAGTAGACCTAATCTAAGGAAATCGCCATTGTGGGAAAAACAACGCTCAGATGGACTAACACAATATTTTTCCAGCACTGCCGTTTCTTATTCATCTTTGTGCTAATTAGCAGTCGATCGTTGAGCCACGTTTTCTTGTAAGATATCTTGCAGATGTTCTATAATCTACAGAGTTTTCATGACTTCGTTTTAAGTAGGTATATCGGATCAATCACAAAATCCATCGTATGATATTTGTCTAGAAGAGTTTGACAGGTTGCTGGTGAATTCTCTGCACTATTTTTCTCCATTAGTCCGTTTGGGATAGAACAAGCTCTTCGAGCAATGTCTTGTCTTGGTTTGCAAAAAAACTTATTTTAATTTTTTTAGATGAGTAGGGGGCTTAGAGTGCTGACATTCTGACGGATCTGTGGCTGATGATATCCCTCTTCACAAAAACCTGACCAACAATGAGACTCGCCACTTTATTACATGTAGGGATGTTGAAACGAACTCGGTGTTCTCCAGAGGGCTTCCTATCGGCGTTGATCACGACTTGGAAATCCTTTTGATTCTTAGGAACACTCTTAACTGCAGCTTTCAACTCCATAATGTAGCTGTTGTTTTTTGGAGCTGATTGACCAGATCAGGGAAGTTGCCACAACGGATCTGCTTCTCGCTATTCTCATTACAAAGTAAACTTAGAGAATTGAACGCTGCTCTGGCATAAGACTCCCTATCCTGTGATATAGCTGCCAATGAACCTTAAAGGCATGAAGTTATCATGTATCGGCGGCGCATAATGGAGTGCGTGTTTCCAAATCAAGTCAAAAGTCTATGTCGACTTACTAGGAGCAGGCTAAAAGAAAACAAAATTGGAGTTCCAGAGAGAGAGAGAGAGAAAGAGAGAGAGTCAGAAAAGGAAATTGAGAGCGGGTCGTAAAATGTCATTGCAACGGGCTAAAAAAGGTATGTGAGGTTAATCGATAAAATGTGGTCCGTTTATTACAATAAAAAAAAAAAAGAAGGAGGTGTCCGGCCATAATTATCAATATGAAGCAAGGGAACAAATCAACGGGCGTAGCCGGTGTGTAGGCCTACTGCTAGTTAAGTTATATGCATAGGCTACTTGTATAAATTGCACATAACTGAAATGTAAATTTAATAAAGATACAAAAAACAAGTTTCCAAAATAATGTCAACAATCAAATTAAAAACATACTGTAACATACTGTAAATATCAAATAAAAGGTCAGTCACAGAGGATGCAAGTGTGCAGGCTCATTCATAGGCCTACTACGAAAGTTAGCTCATTCTTGAGTGTAGCAAAGCAACACCTTGGGATTCTTGGGGATTCCCCCGTTTAGAGTAAAGTAAAGTTTTAAGTAATCTATGTGTTGCGATGCTGGAGGGGGGGGGGGGGTCTAGCAACCTCTTTAAAAATTTAAATGTGCTGTCATAAGAAATACGATTGACTGACCAGTCTTGGTGTAACTTTTTTTAAAGGGCGTTTAAGCATAAACTTCCATTGAGGAAAGAGTCTATATCCATAGCTAACATTCCACAGTTTTCGGACATTTGGGCTTAAAGGCCCTTGCTAATCAGGCCTTGTCTAAATTCCTTTCTAGCAAACAGCTTTTCTAGTTTTAGTGGGAATTTTAATCTTATCATAACAGGAAAATAATGCAGGAAAGCCACACACACAAAAAAAAGAAGTCTGTTTGACTATTTCTATAGTTCAAGTCTATAATAAATACGTAGGCCCAGATTTTCAATGTCTATATTATATCTATTTCCTTCAAACATAAACAACTTCTCAAATGACCATGCCTTGCGATAAATTAAAGTTAGAACTAATCTATAGTATTTTTTTTTTAAATTCTTATTGTAGGCCTACAATGTTTTACAGCACCGAAACAAATGGTACAAACCTTGAGATTTAACGTCCCATATCGCTGACTTCTAAATGAGGTTGTCTCTTTTGCACTGCAGTTAGCCTAGTTCTATCAGTCTGGTCTTGTACTAATTCTTATCTTTGGGGAAAAACAATAGCTGACTATTTTGTACACGTTTCATTAAATCTACAACTAGATCTAGAGTTTTGTGGTCTGTACCAAAGCCTACTATTGGCATTCACCTTCATTTAGGCTTAGTAGTACCATTTTCGGGAATTCCCTTCTTTATGAAAAGTTTCTGTGCGCCTTTGAAAAATCTCTCTCTCTCTCTCTTTATCTATCTATCTATCTATCTATCTATCTATCTATCTATCTATCTATCTATCTATCTATCTATCTATCTATCTATCTATCTATCTATCTCTATCTATCTATCTATCTAAATTTATTTCTCCGCTTCTCACATTCAAAGACATATAGACTACACACACTTTTTTCCCCACCCTTTCTCCCTCTCTCTCTTTAAGATATGCCATGGTCTTGTTTTGCTTTATGTGTGTGGCTCCTTCCCCCCCCCCCCCTTTTTCATTTTTTCTTATTCATAAATTCCCTAAGTAGCTTTAACTCTCTCGACCCACTATACTTAGTGTCTGCCAGAGGTTAGGGTTAAGTAGCTTTAACTCTCTCACCCCACTATACTTCGTGTCCGCCAGGCTAGTCTATTTAAGGAATTTTCTAACATACATGCATACATACATACATACATACATACATACATACATACATACATACATACAAACATACATACATACATACATACATACAAACATACAAACATACAAACATACATACATACATACATACATACTTATCTTATCTTATCTTATCTTATACAGACGTTACTTCAAAAAAGAAGATGATTACGTCCTACGCGTCATGCATATTAACCAATGACTTAAATTCTGCCAAGTCACTGGTTTTCCTGGCTAGCTCAGGCAACCCATTCCATGCTCTAATAGCACTAAAGAAGAAGGAGTATTTGTACAAATTTGTCCTAGCATTTAGGACGAGGAATGTGTCTTTATCTTTGTGTCTTTCAGAGTATTTTATTAAATTTTGTTTTTGTATTTGAATATTATGGTTCAGTGTTTTATGTATAATTGCTACTTTACTTTTGAGTCTTCTGTTCTGAAGACTTTCTAAATTTAGTGATTTTACTAAAGGTGTTACTCTTATTAAGTGTGAATATTCGTTTGTTATCAATCTCACTGCTCGATTTTGTGTCTGTTCCAGTTTCTTAATGTTATCTTGAGTTGAGGAGTCCCAAACGGAGGATGCATATTCTATTATTGGCCTAACCAAGGTTAAATAACATTTTAGTTTGATGTTCTTATTTGATTAATAGAAATTTCTTTTAATAAACCCTAATGCTTTGTTTGATTTTTTTTTTTATAGTTTCATCAATATGTGGATTCCATGACAGTTTTTCATTTATACATATATACATACATACATACATACATACATACATACATACATACATACATACATACATACATACATACATACATACATACATACATACATACATACATACATACATACATACATACATGTACAAACATACATAGGCCTACATACACATTACTTTGTTCTTTATATTATAAATAAAAAATTAAGTTTGCATGGCTTAACATGTTAAATTTTCGTTGTTGATTTTTTTTTTTTTTGGTTACAAAATTCCTTCTTTCACTAATATTATTTTACTTTTTTATTTAATTTACTATCGCTAAACGTTTTCATAGTGAAGAGCAATATCATAGGTATAGAGTCTCTACCAGAGCCGGATTAGAGGTATGGAGACACTGGCGGATCCAGGGGGGGGGGGGCGGTAGGGGCGATCGAATTCACAAAATTTGTATACGAATTTATTACTTATGTTAATAATATATACTAATTATTTATATTTCGACCTATTTTTAGATTATTTTGCCCCCCGCTCTAGTATGTTGGCCGATTTGGTGGGATCGGGAGGGGGCGATGGTATCAATTACGCCCCCCTACACTTTCGAGTGGGGGGGAAGCGGTCCAATTTATTTGTAGAAATCACAGCTTGCTAACAGAATCAATTAAATATCTGTCTGATTATAACTTGTTATTGATATTTTAACCGATCTTTATATATTGTCGTTTCCCTATTAGCCGATTGGGTGGGGGGGGGGGGTGAATACATCTACTGCCCTTCCAACCTAAACCCTTTGAGTGGGGGGGGGGGCGGTCCGTTTTTGTGGAGAAATCATAGTTTGTGAACAAAATTAGTTGAATTAATATATACATTTTATATTATGTCGCTCCACTTCTGGTATCAGCCGATTCGGTGGGGTTAGGAGAGGGCGATTGCATGTACTGCCCTCCTCACTCTAGCCCTCTGAGTGGGGGGGGCGGTCCTATTTTTATGGAGAATCATAGTTTGTGAACAAAATTAGTTGAATATCTATATAATATAAACTACATATTGATATGTGACCTATTGTATATTATGTCGTACCACACTCCAATCTCAAATTGTATCATTAGTAAATTTAAATGAAAAAGGGTTGTACCAGGTGGGAGGGGCGATACATGCAATTGCATTTCCCCCATCGGAGAATTCAATACTTTTTCTTTTTGTATTATAGTTAAGAAATTACAAAATTTTAAAAAATCTGTCACATATATAATTTATATATACTAAAATTAAATTCTTATATCGAGTCGCCCCATCACTATTCTTTAAAGCCAAATGCAAACTTTAGCAGAAATTATGAAAAGAGCGAGTATTAATGTTTTCACTCTACCGCCCCTCCCATTTCCAAATAGAGTTTATGTAATTCCACATGAATTTATCATAATTATTTTAAGAAGGACTTTGCATTGGAAAAGTTAGAATTCAAATTTTTCAGTATAAGAGTCATGATTGAAATGAGTTATAAACCCAAATTGTTATTACATAGTCGCCTTTTCCCAACCTTTACTCAATCTGATATTTTTCTAGTTAAATAAATTTGGGACTCACAATTTATACTTCAATATTCTTGAATATTATTTATGGAATTTTTTTTTTCGGCGGCGATCCTCAAATCCAAAATCTAAATATTTGGGATATCTTATCTTTTCAAGGAACACATCGGTTTTATTTGCAATGTATTAGGGTCCTATAAATTCATATTAGAATATTTTTCAAGTACAACATTATTCAAAAGGTCCTTTTTTTAATAGTATGAACTCGCCCCGAACTCCATTGATGAATAATGAGCTGTAGATGTCAGGAGAATACGTTTCTGCAGTGAAAAAAAAAAAGAAAACGCTTTTGGCGTCTGGTTCGCCCCGAACTCCATTGATGAATAATGAACTGTAGATGTCAGGAGAATGTGTTTCTGCAGTGAAGAATGCAAGAAAACGCTTTTGGCGTCGGGGCTTAGCCCCAAACTCCATTGATGAATAATGAGCTGTAGATGTCAGGAGAATGTGTTTCTGCAGTGAAGAATGCAAGAAAACGCTTTTGGCGTCGGGGCTTAGCCCCAAACTCCATTGATGAATAATGAGCTGTAGATGTCAGGAGAATGTGTTTCTGCAGTGAAGAATGCAAGAAAACGCTTTTGGCGTCGGGGCTTAGCCCCAAACTCCATTGATGAATAATGAGCTGTAGATGTCAGGAGAATGTGTTTCTGCAGTGAAGAATGCAAGAAAACGCTTTTGGCGTCGGGGCTTAGCCCCAAACTCCATTGATGAATAATGAGCTGTAGATGTCAGGAGAATACGTTTCTGCAGTGAAAAAAAGCAGGAAAACGCTTTTGTCGTCGGAGCTTCGCCCCGAACCCCACAATAGAAACTTATAGCGCTGCCCCAGTTTTGTTTTTCGCCGAAGGTTGAGAAATACTGCTTTTTTTTATTCTCATATATATATATATATATTACAAACAAGTGATGGAGTACAAAGTTGAGTTCCATATTGACATGTTTATTCCCATAAGAAGTCCTATTAAATCTTACGAAAAGACTATTCAAATAGTTGATAATAAAATAAGGTATTGGGGCTTAGAGCTTTTAGAATAACTCCAAATGAAGCCGCATACAAAAGCGTGCACTTGTAGTTAGTAGGGCACACATTTTTTGTTGTTGGATTGTCTTCATTCAACATGCCATTATTAAGGATAGTTTACTTCCTCATCTATCGATGACCCTGGGGAAGACGGCAAACTTGCCAAAGGCTTCTCTTGAAATGTGGTTCGAGAAATGGGAGGCAACTGTCGAAATGGGCGAGGTTGCATGAGTTGCGCCACTTTGAAAGTTTCATTAGAGCCACTGCTCATAGGCGAATGTTTTTGCCTTATGTCACAAATGTTGGAAACTATGATGTTGGATCTTGTTGGAGAAAAATGTATTTCGTTATCGCTGGAGATTAAGTTACGGCTTGATGATTCAGTGTCCTCTACATCTAGATCTAAATCCGTCTTATAACTCTGAGGTATTTTTAAGTGAAAAGCTGATGCATCATTTGAGTGAGATCTGGTATTTTCGTCACCAGAGTTCTTTACGGCATCAACAGTTAAAACAAACTTATGGCCTGCAAATGTTTCGGGCAAATTCGAAGATCTCGCGGAGTCATCGAACTTGTCTTCTGCCGCCCTAACCGACTCGTTTTTTTCGCAGACGTCACCGCTGCCGTGAATGCCAATGGCTGGCAGAACTGATCTCTTTTTGAGTTCCGCTGGACTCAGGTAGGTCATGTCATGACGCTGGAACTCTCGCACAAATCGTATTACCTCATCGGCGTTGGAGTCGCGGCGTTTTTGGCGCGGACCAGGCCTGAACGCTGGAGATATGGCTCTTGTTGGCTTAATAATGTCAGCGTAGTTGTCTCTCTTGGTGTTTGTCCTTTCGGACAACGGTTCCAGAATTTTTCGAAGCTTCATCTGTATTAGCACTGGGGATTTTCTAATCTCAACTCTTATTGGAAATAGCTAGAGATGAATGTTTAGATCCCAGTATGAAGAAAAATTCATTTCTTTAAAAGAAAATAACGTCTCTCTTTTCTATAAACAAGCAATCTGGGGAAGAATAAATTTAATTTGTAAACAACCATTCTAGAGTTTTGTTGTATATATTTTTTATGTATCAATACTCATGCTTAGGCGTCTTCACAGATGAGAAAAGAATTAGTTTTCGAATAGCTTATCTTATTTTATACATTACATAATTATATCTACATACGCTCCTTCATAGCAGAAGATAATTACGTCTTACGCGTAGCCATTTGTCAATCTAGTTGAGCACGTTTGAGACTTAAACTCTGCTAGATCAAGTTTTGATGGCTGATTTATGCAACCTGTTTCATGCTCTAATGGCACTAGGGAAGAATCGTATGTAAGTGAAGTAATTTCCTAAGTGGTACTCGAGTTTCCTAGGGTTACATTTAATCTTTATTTTATGGTATAGTAATTTTGGGTCCCTGGCAAAACAAATCGTGATTTGAAGGAGATGTCTTGCAATAAGTTTTAGGTAACCAATCTTCACTGTCAAAAAAAGTGTTTAGGCTAGTGACTTCAGGACAAAGCTTCTCAATTCATGATGGACACTAGAATTTTTAACCGCAAAATGATGTCCCTGTGTGCAGCTTTATTTGATTGCTGACATCATATTAGAGAGTAAAGACTTGTTGTGATTGTGCTGGACACTGAACATGATCATTAACTTTCTGATTGTGCTTGACACCTGAACATGTTCATTAACCTTTCAACCACAAAAGCGAATGAACATATCCTCGCCTGCCTTATACACTATACCATTCTGTTCTAGCCTATAACAAATAAAATGTTTTAGTTTTAACATTAGCTATAAATTATTCTGTTAGTAACACGCTCTGTGTTTGAACGTGACAAGAATATATATTCAGACTTCAAAGCGTATCATATATATATATATATATATATATATATATATATATATATATATATATATATATATATATATATATATATGTCATGGGCGGAATTTAGTGACTGATTTTTTGCTTTGATTCTGTTTATTTTAGGTGTGATTTTAATATTAAACCATCACTTGCCCAAGCGCAATCAAACCTCCCTCTTCTATAAAAAAAAATAATGCAAACGACAATTCCCAAATTCATAGAGCATAGCCAAGGAAGATTTTGATTTTAAACCCCCCCTCCGAAATCTACGATAAATCCCCTCTTCAATATAAGACTACCCATACATAGTCAGCAGATTCTATGAACGTAGCTAAGAGGGGTTTTGTGTTTAACCCCCTCCCCCCAGCGGGGTTTAGAGCTAAAAATCACCTTTCAATTTAAAAAAAGCAAATTACACACTCAAAATGCTATGAGCGTAGCCAAGCCAATAGTGGTTTTGAGTTTAAACCCTCCCTCCTCTAGAGGACTTTTTTTAAAGTTTAAAACCCTTCCTGATGGTTTTGAATTTAAATACCCCCATGCAGAGAGTTTTGTGGTTGAAAACCTCTCTTCAATTTTATTCTAAAGATAACTACAGTCACCAAATTCTATGAGGTTACAAATGTCTACCAGTGGCTGGACTCCATTAATAAAGTGCTGTGAATAGTCATCTGCCAAAATTGGAAAAGACTAAACGTCGCAAAAACAAAGATGGCGAAGACAGATTTTAGAAGTCAGTTATAGAGATCGGGTCTCAAACAAGGAAATCATATGCCGAACTGAGAGTCGACCCCTTAGTAAGGTTGTAACAGAGCGTCGCATGAGGTTTTCGGGACATGTTCTCCGAAAAAAAGAATTACGCATAAAATGAGTTGTGATGACATGGAAGCCATTAGGAGGAAAGCGCAAACAGGGACTTCCTAGTACAACTTGGCGCCACACTTTCATGGAGATATTCAGAGAAGGTGGGAAGAGGCTTCAGACATTGCCAATGACAGATTTTTGTGAAAGCAGCTTGCCGCCCAATGCGCCGAACGACGCGAGAGGATCTAAGTCAGTAAGAATAGCACATAAGGTTTTTGAAATAAAACTTTTGAGTAGCAGGATAATGCACTGTAGATACATCAGAATATGCATTTTGTTGACTTTCACTACCGGAAATTGTGCTTGGCGCCGGGGCTCAGCCCCGCGCTGAAAGAGCTTTCGGCGCTCCCCCAGACCCCTTTGCTGGCAATGGCGGGGAGTCATAATTTTTCCACTATCTCCAGGAAAAAAACATTTTAGGGAACAATACACGTCTTCCGAAAGAATAAAGGATCAGAATATAATAAATATTAATTATGTACACACATAAACACACGCACACACATTTGCGAACAAAAATCCTGGCTACGCCCATGAAATATATATACAGATAACTTGACGTATAAAAAGACATTATTTCATTAATTGTCCGTGTCTGACCAAGCGCAAGCGTGACACATTCCTTAATGCCTTAGTAGATAGACTTTTCGAACGCCCTCTCCCCCCCCCCTTTTTTTTTTTTCCTTTCTAAAATGACAAATCTCTGTGAGAAGGGAGAAAGGTTCCGAAAGTGATTTCTGAAAGTGGGAAACACTGACTTGAATGTTGAGACCCCAGCGTGACGCAAAGTGATTTCTGAAAGTGGGAAACACTGACTTGAATGTTGAGACCCCAGCGTGACGCAAAGTGATTTCTGAAAGTGGGAAACACTGAACTGAATGTTGAGACCCCAGCGTGACGCAAAGTGATTTCTGAAAGTGGGAAACACTGACTTGAATTAGAGACCCCAGCGTGACGCAAAGTGATTTCTGAAAGTGGGAAACACTGACTTGAATGTTGAGACCCCAGCGAGACGCAAAGTGATTTCTGAAAGTGGGAAACACTGAACTGAATGTTGAGACCCCAGCGTGACGCAAAGTGATTTCTGAAAGTGGGAAACACTGACTTGAATGTTGAGACCCCAGCGTGACGCAAAGTGATTTCTGAAAGTGGGAAACACTGAACTGAATGTTGAGACCCCAGCGTGACGCAAAGTGATTTCTGAAAGTGGGAAACACTGACTTGAATGTTGAGACCCCAGCGTGACGCAAAGTGATTTCTGAAAGTGGGAAACACTGACTTGAATCTTGAGACCCCAGCGAGACGCAAAGTGATTTCTGAAAGTGGGAAACACTGACTTGAATGTTGAGACCCCAGCGTGACGCAAAGTGATTTCTGAAAGTGGGAAACACTGACTTGAATGTTGAGACCCCAGCGTGACGCAAAGTGATTTCTGAAAGTGGGAAACACTGACTTGAATGTTGAGACCCCAGCGTGACGCAAAGTGATTTCTGAAAGTGGGAAACACTGAACTGAATGTTGAGACCCCAGCGTGACGCAAAGTGATTTCTGAAAGTGGGAAACACTGACTTGAATTAGAGACCCCAGCGTGACGCAAAGTGATTTCTGAAAGTGGGAAACACTGACTTGAATGTTGAGACCCCAGCGAGACGCAAAGTGATTTCTGAAAGTGGGAAACACTGAACTGAATGTTGAGACCCCAGCGTGACGCAAAGTGATTTCTGAAAGTGGGAAACACTGACTTGAATGTTGAGACCCCAGCGTGACGCAAAGTGATTTCTGAAAGTGGGAAACACTGACTTGAATGTTGAGACCCCAGCGTGTCGCAAAGTGATTTCTGAAAGTGGGAAACACTGAACTGAATGTTGAGATCCCAGCGTGACGCAAAGATAAACATTGATTAGGGATAGTTGTGCTGGCATAGAGTTGGTATTCAGGGTAGGTTTTTTTTTCTTCATATCTTTGGTACATAAAGTCTATTGAAAAGTCCCACCAGAAGATTAATCTTACCTGGCACAGTGACAGTGAGGTTCAGGAGTTCTCACAATATTGTGCTACTAGGGGCATAGCTTATTGTTCGCATGTTTTATGTAGTCAACTTACACACTAGCTAGAGGTCATTTTTCTATTTCGATTAATTTGATTGACTTTTTTGTGCAGCCATTATAAAACCATAAATAAATGTTTGCTCTATTGGTGATGTTAACTTTATAATAGTAATGATCTTATTTACTCCTTCGATTAAAGCCTATATCATTTACATAATGATTTTCTGCTTTTATTAAGTTTTATTTTCTGTCAATCTCTGACAGCACCTTCAAAACTCTCCCAATATTTTCATTTTAATTGAAAAATTTTCTTTCATTAAATTACATTATATTCATAAATTTAAAAAAAGAAAGCCTTAGCTCTGGAAAAAAAGCGTGCCAAGCGAACAATGGCTCCTCTACCACCAAAGCGAATACCAACTTAACCTGCGTTATATGTGGATAGGAATGTCTCTCGAGAATAGAACTTTACAGTCATGAAAAAGTGCTCTACGAGATGGACTGAATAAGGCCAACAACTATATAACTTAACGGCCATATATTAAGACAGCTGACTATGAATTACTACGTTCCATGACTTTTATTTTACAATACTAGTTTCTGTTAATCTCATTCGAATGACTTGAAAATCAAGTTAAGGCCCAACCATCAGTAGCGAGGTTTGGACATCTTTACTTCGGGCAGCAGGTAGCTGATTGATCACATGAAATAAAGAGCAAGGGAAGTTTAGTTTTGTTACAGTTATTAGACACCTGCATGCCTAAAAAAGTAAGTTCCCCTTTCAGACCTTGCGATCTATAGGACGGATGTTTCTTTTGCTAACGGTTAACGAGCAGGGTGTAATGTGGTCAGCACAACGACCAACCGTCATTACTTTCCCCAAACTAAAGTCAGGTAGGCCTACCCATTAGAGTTGGGTGGACTCAGGAGCGCCATAATAATCATGAAATTCAAAATCCCAGTCTTCACTGGGGTCATAAATAGTAGGACCTAAAGGGGAAAAAAAAAGGCACAGAAAAGAGACTTTCAAAAACTTATCTATATAGAAGTAACTCAAAGAGCTCATTTATTCTCAATCGAGGCAGTAGTTTGGCATTCAAGCAAACATGCGCGTGGATTTCAATGCGCCGTTTCTTTGGAGCAGCCATCGATGTAAGATCATCTGGTCATGAAGGTTCTTGTCGCTATGAATTTTATGTTTAGAACCAGAAACGATGAAGGAATGAATTCGATTGCAATTACAATCAACAACAGAGTGAATTGAGAAGATAATTACGTTTTAGACCAATGCCTGTCAAACCGAGGACACGATCCCAGAAAGAGACTTCAGGTAACCCTAATGTTAATATATCTAATCTTATAAAATACAGACGTTACTTCGACATAGAAGATGATAGCGTCCTTTGCGCGTCCCAAGGTCAATCGAATTATTAAAGATTTTAACATTTTGGTTTCTGCTCTGTTGTTGCTGTTTAAAAAGGTAACCGTGATCATCACATGACGAGCCACTATATACCACACTGCTAACTTCAAGTTATGGATCCACGGAATATTAAATAGAGTATGGACTAGGGAATAGAAGATGTCGTAGGTCTATAATACAAAAACAAGACATTCCAAGCAGACTGGCCAGGGGATATATGTCTTAATTTCAGACCACGATTTTCGCCTCTAGTCATTCAAGTATTTTTATTTTTTGTTACTTTTAATTTGTTTTGAATGGAGGGAGGCGGGCAGGGTTCGAACCTGAGACCATCGAGAGAACAATCCAGAGACCAGGCAGCTATGAATGAACATTACCCTAACAGTACTATATATAAATATATGGTTATAACAATTTCATTATAAAGTGATAGCATTTTATAATATATTGACGAAAGTTAGATACGTACATAGTCGAACTATTACAATAGGTAGAGATCGTAAATTATAAACAGTATTCTCCCTTTGTATGACACTGCGGTATTAGAACTGCCAAGTCCTCTTGACAAGATCAAAATGAACAGTGCCAGAACTGTCACTGTCAGCAGTCACTAGAGTGTGTGTGTGCTGTAGTAACATTTGTGTGCCTGTGTGTTTGAAAGATAGCGCACGGAGAAATTGCCAACTAAGAATGCAGGAGAGTTGTAGGCCTATACAAGAGAAATAGTGTTTGGGTGTTTGGGAGAAATCGCGACAACTGATCGATTTTTTATTTGATTTTGATGAATGGAACAGAACATAAATGACTTGATACTAAGGCCTGGACGGGTTAATACTGTCAGCACTAGTCATCCACATTTTACCCAAGCAAAGAGAAAATCGATTGAGGTCAAAGGTCACGATATGGCGCCTTATCCCTGAACTTAAGCAGTATTATTTATATACAGTATATTAACACACTCCGTCTGTTTGTCTGTCTGTCTGTCTTGTACACGTTATTTCTCTCACTTTCCATTCCATTCAGATCAATTTCAAAATTTGCACAATTATTCATTGTCTATGACAACACATGGCACAATAAAAAAAAATTAACCAATTAGTTGATCAATTAGTTGTAATTAATTTATTTTGTTTCATATAGAAAATGTACTACGCTTAGGGGAGATAACCCTTGTGCGGAGAATAAGGTCGTTCGCTTAAAAAAAAACTAAACTTGCAATAAAATAAAGCTCTATAAAACCTTCTATTTTATAAGTACTTGAATAGCTTAGTGGATAAGGACGTTGGCCTTACATCATGGGGGCTCGAGACATTAAGTTAGAATGCAGACTCGGGGAATTTTTAAAAAAAAAGCTTTTGAAAAGCAGCATAGAAATATACATACATACATACATACATACATACACACATAATATATACATACATACAAACACACACACACATACATGCATGCATTCATACATACATACCTATTTTAGACATACATACACACACACATACATGCATACATGCATACATACATACATACACACACACATACATGCATATATACATACATGCATACACACTAAAAATGCACTAAGAGATGGTTGATACGGTCAAAGAGGTTCTAATGCAATCAGCTTCTCTCATCCCAGATCATAACACACATACACACACACACGCATTCACAAACAAGAACCCCTCTTCACTTCACGCTATACTGTGTATTTCAACAGTGCCTCTCTTGTGGCCCTGAATCCTTACCTCCCTTGGATTTTTAAAAATTGGAAAACGTTGACCGAGAAAGATCTATAAGTCACATAATAATTTATGAAATTACATTTGGGGGGGGGGAGGTCTTGACCTTTTTAGGGGCCCCTGCATGGTGTATGTACGCCTATTTCTAATTTCCTCTATGTATGTACGCCTATTTATAATGACTCTATGTATGTCACTAGCGGATCCAGAACTTTGGAGTGGGGGGGGGGGGGGCATTTTTTTCCAAACCCTAACGCCCGATTATTTAGATTAAGACTTTGAGAATCGCCGCCGAAAAAAAATGTATATGAAAAATAATATTTAAAAAAAAAGCTCATTTGTAAGTGATACATTTTTTTCAATAGGCATGTTTGTAACTTTGTTTTGTTACAGAACTATAATTCAAATCTCTAAAAAAAAACATTTCGGAAGTGGGAGGAGAAATTAGATTCTACCCTAATTTTTTTTTGCATTTTAGGATTGAAGTATAATTTATAAGTTATTGTCCAAATAATTGTTATACAACAGATAATTATCAGTATGAGTTGGAAAAAGATGACTTAGAAAACAATATTTGGGTTCAGAACTCATCTCAATTGTTACTCTATAATGAAAAATTTCGTAAGAATTCTAAAGTTTCCATAACAAAGTCTTACTTAAATAACTAAGATAAATTCGTATGCAATTACATAAACTCTGTCGCCATATTTGACTTTTCTGTTTTAAAACGTAATGTTTTCATCTGGAAAGGCAAGATAGCGGTAGAGTGAAAAATTTAATTCTCACTCCTTTTTATAATTTCTGCTAATGATTGCATTTGGCATTAAAGAAAAGAGGGTGGGGTGACTCGATTAAAGAATTTAATTTATTGCATATATAAATTATATTAGTGACAATTTTTTTTTAGTTTGTAATTTCTTACATACAAAAAGAAAAAAGTATTGGTTTGTCCGATGGGCGGAAGGCGATTGCATGTCTCGCCCCTCCCACCTGGTACAACCCTGTTTCATTTGATATTTACTAATGATAAAGTTTGAGATCAGAGTCTGTGTGCGATATAATATACAAATGGGTTAAAACATCAAAATGTAGCTTGTATTATATAGATATTCAACTAATTTTGTTCAAAAACTATGATTTCTCCATAAAAATAGGACCGCCCCCCCCCCCATTACTTTTAATTTCTTTGTTTGCATGTACTTCTAAAATGTGATTTTTTAAAATAGTTTGCTATAGTTGATGAACAGGACAATGGCTACAGACAAGAACGTTCGATTAAGCCAACCCTCTGAACAGACTGTGTTAACTATCACCACAACGGAAATGCACACAGGCGGGGAGCCAGTGCGAATTATTGAATCTGGTTTTCCAAAACTTAGAGGGGAGACTATCCTGGACAAAATCAACGATCTACGACGAAAGTGAGTTATCTACTTTTTATTTCTCAGTTTAAAATGACCTATTAAAAATCAGCACTACTGTTTGACAGGACAAAAAGTAACCTACGAATGTCAAAGTATGGGTCAAAATTGGCAAAATGTAAGTCAAGAAAAGAAGTGGTGCGTCCTATTTCTCGTATCATATGCACAAAGTACTATTAATAAAATATTTAGATGCGATATTAATTTTTTTCTCAAAAGTGTTTTAGCGGCCAAGGCAGGAAAAATTTGAAACGATTTTGTACTGTCTGCCACACATGTTCGGATGTAGATTGAGCAAATAGTCCCAAAAGGAGAAGCGAAGAAAATGTTATCCTAAAGTGCAAAAAAAAAATCTCTATACTTTTAAAATAACCTAGTTTGCCAATCACTTCCTTTATTCTGTACACCGGATACGCCAAAAAGCTGGCTATTTATAGTTTGTTTCCGCCGTAGAAGAAAATCTCTAATAGACCTACATTTGTTATTACCACACTCAATTGTGTGTTGAAGGAAACTATTTTAATACGTCCACGTGATCTGAAAGAGGAAGAAATTCACATTTAATTTCCTTTTAAACATTTGATCGATTCTTTTCAATAAATACTTCAATCATATATAAGTGTGTGTGACTTCCCTTTTTTTTTTCTGCCTCCGCTCTTCAGAGTCAAAGTTCATGTCAATGGAGTACATGTAACATGTCATCAAACATTGAAAACAGAGATACAACGTTAACGTCTGTGTTGATCTGTTCGGGTCCTCTTGAGTGATGGGGAAATAGTATTCTTTAGTTCGCGATCTCCTGTAATTCTTTCTAAACTTTGCTTTCATTTCAAAATTTATGCAGGTCATTTGTTGGCATCATGGGCGGACTGTCCATTTCGACATTGGGTCAAACGCCCGTTGGGCCGCTTGAAATTGCATTAAAATAATGTAAACGATTGTGTAATATTCTTGTATAAAAGGATTCTACGGATCGTCGCGATAGGCCCTCGCAAATAAAAAATAGTTATCTTTCCATTACTTTTTCCTCGAGGGTTAGAGAGTCAGCGTGCTTGCAAGGTGTCCCGCATGGCTGGGCGACGAAGAGAATTATATATATATCTAGATGTTGTACTGACTTAAATGTGTAAAACTATCCAACACACATTTTTCCTTAATAGAAATGTAAAGGCTTACTTCTAGTCTCTTTTACATTCTACGTGATAACACCACAGGGACATTGTGTCATTCAAGTTAGTGTGAACCATGGTTTGAACATACATGGATGAGAACAAAATTCTTCTCAATCCAAGATGATAAGGTTGTCCTTGTACACATTCAGATGACATACACGCAGTCGTTCAGTTTTCAGTGCATCAACAAACTTTACAGATCATGAAGAAATGTGGAAAGTCGTACGTGGACCGGATTGTGTAGGGTGATATCAGGACCGGATTGTGTAGGGTGATGTCAGGACCGGATTGTGTAGGGTGATGTCAGGACCGGACTGTGTATGGTGATGTCAGGACCGGATTGTGTAGGGTGATGTCAGAACCGGATTGTGTAGGGTGATGTCAGGACCGGATTGTGTAGGGTGATGTCAGGACCGGATTGTGTAGGGTGATGTCAGGACCGGACTGTGTATGGTGATGTCAGGACCGGATTGTGTAGGGTGATGTCAGAACCGGATTGTGTAGGGTGATGTCAGGACCGGATTGTGTAGGGTGATGTCAGGACCGGATTGTTTTTCTCTTGACCAATGAAAAAGCGATTAGAACGTTAGCAAAAAAATTTTTAAAGTTTCAGATCTTTCTGCTAGTTAGAATTATGTGTGTATAAGCCAGAAGATTTACCGCACTGAATTCTATTGATAAATTCCGGTCCTGGCATCACCCCACAAAATCTTAGTCTCTTCTTGGATGTACCAATGACTACAAAGAACAGAAATTGAGGCTCGAATGTCAGAAAAGTCATTGGTAAATCCAAGAAGAGACTAAGATTATAGTCGCCCGCCCCTTTTTCTAGGTCCTTTCTCGGTCCGGCTAGTTACCAACATTTACTGTGACTTTTATTGGTATGTATATTCATTTTCTTTTCTCAGCCTTAACCAAATTCTTTTGTCTGCTTAGCTATGTCCACTTAATGTTGTCTGCCTAGCTATGGGCTGGTAATCATGGAGGAGTTCTTTTAGCAATAAAAAACACTCTTATAGCAGAAGAAATTACCTTACCTAACTCAAAAAACATAGAATCAACATTTTGTAAAATTAATACCACCTCAACATCCCTTATAATAGGCAGCATTTACAGACCACCAAATTCTAGTTTAGAATACATGCAGGAACTATGTAATCAGATTACTACACTTAAAGAGACAAATAAAAATGCAGTTTTTTGTATTATGGGTGACTTCAACCTACCTGATATAAATTGGAAAACACTAACCATAGATAAACATCAAAACCGTAAGGACATAAATGAGCTTTTCATAGAAACTTTACACAACCTAAGTTTAGATCAAATCATTAAAAAGCCAACTAGATTAAATACACATTAGATCTCTTCTTAACCAACAGACCTGGATTAGTAGTTGATTATGATATTATCCCTGGTCTATCAGACCATGAGATCATAAAAATACACAGTCAGATAAAAGCAGTAGCCAATACAAAAACCAAAAGAAAAATCTTACTCTGGAATAAATGTAACCTAACACAACTACACCAAGCTGCATTAAACTTTCAACAAACATTCTTATTAGAAAAAGACATTAACCAACCAGTCGATGACCTCTGGAATTACATTAAAAACCATCTTAAAAGCATTATAGAAAATCATATGTGAGCTTGCACTCCCAGGGCTATATTTTTGTGTATTCTATTTTTTTATAGGCTAGTGCCAAATGTATTATTTGTCTTTCCGCTTTTTGTGTAAGTTAGGGTGGGGTGTATAAAAAGTGTGCCACGCTGTTTTAAAAACAGTTCAGTGTACAGTTGACCAGTGGTCAGTATAGTATGTCTGTGTGACAGCCGAAGATCTTTGTGGTCTGTCGTGTACTTATTTTTATTCCTGTACCTGGGACGGTCTGTAAGTTTGCTATTGTTACTGCTTTTAGCTGCTGAAAGTAACTGCTGTTTTAACTGTTGATTTTAACTGTTCTAAGCTGCTGTTGTAGATTTTTGTCTCTGTAGATACTAGTGTAGTGTTGCCTTAGAGTTCTATTAGTAAACTTAGTTATAGTCTGTTTCTGTTCTTAGTGAATAGATCTACTAATACTATAGTAAGGTACTAACTAAGGTGTTCTTGTTTTAGTTTTAGTTATGAGTTGGTTGTAGTAGTAGAATATTGTAGATCTAGACTAGTTTATTGTAGTTTGTTAGTGTAGATCTAGGTCTAGACTAGTGTAGTAGTTTTAATGATTTAGTTAGATAGTTGGGTTGATCAGTTTGTGTTAGATAGTTGGTTAGTTTGTTAGTGTTTGTAGTGGTGTAGATTTAGAGGGTTTTAGTTAGTTGATGGGTTCAGTAGTAGTGGTTAGTCATTTTAGTGTATATATTTTATTATTGATTTGTTTTGCATATGTAAATAAAGTTTCGTTTGTTTATTTATCCTAACTAAAGTTTCGTTATCTTGTTTTCCTTTAGTTTAGGTTAGTTATAGCTAGTTGTCTGGTTACTTAGGCGACTCTAGCCCCTTGGTCACCATACCGAGGTGCACAGATTGAGCCCACCCAGTAGCGCTAACATCTGCCTACTGTTGGTAAATTTTTAATGTTGAGCAGAAAAGAGAATAGGTATCTTCCCACTCGCGCCTGCCTGACCTGCTCACATTTTTGGCGTCAGAAGTGGGATCTGTGCTTGAGTGACCAGACTTATATTTTTTATTGGTATAGATTAGGTTTGCGTAGAAGTTTAGGCATTGATAGGCGGTGAAGATAGTGTTAAGTTTAGTTTTTTTTTTTTTTGGTATTGTTATTGAGAGGTTATTAGGCTTTAGTTTTGTTGAGTAGTTACGTAGATGAACAGCGAGGCAGCAGCAGCAGCAAGAATGCAGCCGTCTCAGGCAGTGATTGTGGTGCCAAGGACAGAGATGAGTATCCGGCGCTTCCATGGCGATGGTCCTACCAGGGAAGTTGAAGAGTTCCTTCAAAGTGTTGATAGAGCCTGGAAGTCTCAACACATGGTACATCGAGAGGAAAAATGTGACTTCCTCTTTGCACATCTAGGTGAGGCAGTGAAGGCCGAACTTAGGTGTCACCCTCAGACAACAAGGGCATGTCCAGATGCCCTGATACAAGTTCTACGCTCCACTTATGGAGAAAGGCGGAGCATCAACTTCCTCATTGGGCAACTGTTCAGAATAAGCCAGCACCCGAATGAGTCTGTCCGCACCTACTCACACCGTCTCCTTCAGGCATTCGAAGCACTCACTGACAGGCAGAGAGCTCTATCGGAAACTCCTTTCAGCGAGTCTATCCTGAGGGACCAGTTCGTAGAAAACCTCAGTGACAGGACCCTAAGAAGAGACCTGCGAGAGAGACTACTTGATAGGCCAGAAACCGAATTCCTCGCATTAAGAGACATGGCCATTAGGTGGGCACAGGATGAGGATGTCGCACCGCAAGTCAATCTCACATGCAGTGAGATAAAGATTGAAGGTCAGCTAGCTACTCTCTCCAAGCAAGTGGAGGAGCTTGCAGCCCAGATTGTGCGCCTACAACTTTCGGGGCCACAGAACTCTAACTGTCCCCACTGCAACCACCATCAACCTGATCAAATTAGCGGTAGCGTGAGACAGATTGCCTCACAACCAAAGCGCACCCTTAGCCAGAGGAGGCCTTTGATGAAGAACAGGAAATGCTACACTTGTGGCAAACATGGCCATCTTGCAAGAAATTGCAGGCTGAAGAACATGTTCCAAGGCCAACAAGGGAAACATGGGAACCGAGATAATCGCCAACACCACAGACGCAACTGCTCTAACTGTGGAAGCCGGGACCACTTCACCCGAGCTTGCCCTAATGTCATTGCAGCAGTGAGTCACATTCAGGTTGCCTCAGTGGAACAACCACAGGCAGTACAGCTTATACCTGCCCCCAAGCCAACAGAATTGTCGGCTAAGGTGCCACAGAATCCTAAGCGATCCAACGCTGCACCTGATTCGTTTGTTCGCAGAAGCCAACCCGCAGTGGCAGAAATGATGTCGATTCATGCAGAAGTTGCCTCACCTGACACTTCTAGTCATCATGCAGAAGGAGGTAGGGAAACAAATCCTTTCCTACAGTTACATCCCGTTCAACCGGAGTCCACCTTGCTTTCCCATGAGGTTCCTGAGTTGCAGAGGAAAAGAAACGATCTTCTGAACATTGGATGCCAAGTGCTAGTCGAACGTAGAGTCAGATGACAGGGCAGACAGTTCATGCAGTATGAACCCTCATGCTACATAATTACTGCTGTGCCAAAATACGCCTCAGGATGGTACATGGTAGAAGCCGAAGACGGCAGTGCATACAGATATGTAAGGGAGGAGGAAATGAAGTTTGTTTCCTCACCTTATTGATTCTTGTATTTTTTCATGTAAAATTTATTTTTTATGTAAAATGTTGCTATACTTCTATATAATATGATGCATTATTATTAGGTACTTTTTATCATATTATTGAAGCTCTAATATTTTGAGTAATGTATCTTTTTCCAATTGATGGAAGGTATGAGCTCCATGTGTGTATTATATTTTTAGTAATTTGTTAGTATTTTGTTTTGCGAGGACGCAAAAAAATTTAGGCGGGATGAATGTGAGCTTGCACTCCCAGGGCTATATTTTTGTGTATTCTATTTTTTTATAGGCTAGTGCCAAATGTATTATTTGTCTTTCCGCTTTTTGTGTAAGTTAGGGTGGGGTGTATAAAAAGTGTGCCACGCTGTTTTAAAAACAGTTCAGTGTACAGTTGACCAGTGGTCAGTATAGTATGTCTGTGTGACAGCCGAAGATCTTTGTGGTCTGTCGTGTACTTATTTTTATTCCTGTACCTGGGACGGTCTGTAAGTTTGCTATTGTTACTGCTTTTAGCTGCTGAAAGTAACTGCTGTTTTAACTGTTGATTTTAACTGTTCTAAGCTGCTGTTGTAGATTTTTGTCTCTGTAGATACTAGTGTAGTGTTGCCTTAGAGTTCTATTAGTAAACTTAGTTATAGTCTGTTTCTGTTCTTAGTGAATAGATCTACTAATACTATAGTAAGGTACTAACTAAGGTGTTCTTGTTTTAGTTTTAGTTATGAGTTGGTTGTAGTAGTAGAATATTGTAGATCTAGACTAGTTTATTGTAGTTTGTTAGTGTAGATCTAGGTCTAGACTAGTGTAGTAGTTTTAATGATTTAGTTAGATAGTTGGGTTGATCAGTTTGTGTTAGATAGTTGGTTAGTTTGTTAGTGTTTGTAGTGGTGTAGATTTAGAGGGTTTTAGTTAGTTGATGGGTTCAGTAGTAGTGGTTAGTCATTTTAGTGTATATATTTTATTATTGATTTGTTTTGCATATGTAAATAAAGTTTCGTTTGTTTATTTATCCTAACTAAAGTTTCGTTATCTTGTTTTCCTTTAGTTTAGGTTAGTTATAGCTAGTTGTCTGGTTACTTAGGCGACTCTAGCCCCTTGGTCACCATACCGAGGTGCACAGATTGAGCCCACCCAGTAGCGCTAACATCTGCCTACTGTTGGTAAATTTTTAATGTTGAGCAGAAAAGAGAATAGGTATCTTCCCACTCGCGCCTGCCTGACCTGCTCACACATATACCAACTAAATACATATCAAACAAAATAAATAAATGCTGGTTTAATAATAGACTAAAGAAGCTTTGTAAACAGAAGGAAAACCTATATAGAAAACTTAAAGAAACCAAGGCAGAAAGAGTTTACAAAAAGTATATAAAAATTAAACACCTAACCCAAAAAGTAAGCAGACAGCTGCAGAGTGAATACATAAACAATGTAATATCTAAAGATAACAACAAAAACCAATGGTCATACATTAAGTCTAAGAAAATGGAAACAACAGGCATAGCGCCATTAAAAGATGAACATAACATAATACATAATGATAATGAAACTAAAGCAAACATCCTAAACAAATACTTTGCATCAGCATTCTCAGCCCCAGGAGACAAAGACATATTTCTTAATTTGAACCAAGTAGACAACATAGAAGATTTAGTAGTACAAGAAAATGGAATTCAAAAACTATTAGCCAACACGAAACCAAATAAAGCGTCTGGACCTGATGGTATTCCAGCTAGATTACTAAAAGAACTAAGCAATGAGCTAGCCCCAGTGTTCAAAATACTCTTTCAGGCATCGCTTAACCAGGACAGAGTACCAAAGGACTGGAAAGAAGCTAATGTCGACCCCCTATTTAAAAAAGGAGAAAAATCTGATCCAGGAAACTACAGACCAGTATCACTTACCAGCATCACATGTAAAATACTAGAACATATAATATGTAGCAATATCATAAACCACTTAGACAAACATAATGTCCTCACCCCATACCAACATGGCTTTAGGAAATATAGATCATTTGAAACACAACTAATAGGACTAATTGATGATTTTTCAAAAGGTTTAGATAATAGTGAACAAATAGATGCTATCTTACTAGATTTTTCCAAGGCTTTTGACAAAGTTCACCACCATAGTTTGCTTAAAAAATTAAAATATTTCGGCATTAACGGTCCACTGCATCAGTGGATTAAAGATTTTCTGATAGGGAGAGAACAAACTGTAATAATAAATGGCTCTAAATCAACACCAATAACAGTAAACTCAGGTGTACCTCAAGGAACAGTCTTGGGTCCACTACTATTTTTAATTTACATAAATGATTTACCAAATTGCATTAGTTCAGGAACAAAAGTCAGATTATTTGCAGACGATTGCATAATATATAGAACAATAAAAACAACACAAGACACAGATATTTTACAAAGAGAATTAGATGAATTACAGAAATGGGAATCAAATTGGAGCATGTCTTTCCACCCAGAAAAATGTCAGTTGTTAAGAGTAACAAAAAAACTAAAACAAATTAATTCCACTTATCTTATTCATGGCAAACCAGTAACACAGACTAAAAACTCAAAATACCTAGGTGTTATAATAAATGAAAAACTGTCAGGGAATCCACATATTGATGAAACTATAAAAAAATCCAACAAAGCATTAGGGTTTATTAAAAGAAATTTCTATAAATCAAATAAGAACATAAAACTAAAATGTTACTTAACCTTGGTTAGGCCAAGAAAACATTAAGAAACTGGAACAAACACAAAATAGAGCAGTGAGATTCATAACAAACGAATATTCACATTTGACTAGGGTAACACCATTAGTAAAATCACTAAATTTAGAAAGCCTTCAGGACAGAAGACTCAAAAGTAAAGTAGCAATTATACATAAAACACTGAACCATAATCTTCAAATACAAAAACAGAGTTTAATAAAATACTCTGAAAGACACAAAAATAAAGACACATTCCTCGTCCCATATGCTAGGACAAATTTGTACAAATACTCCTTCTTCCCTAGTGCTATTAGAGTATGGAATGGGTTGCCTGAGTTAGCCAGAAAAACCAGTGACTTGGCAGAATTTAAGTCATTGGTTAATATGCATGACTAAATGCATGACGCGTAGGACGTAATCATCTTCTTTTTTGAAGTATTATATAAGATAAGAAGATAAGATAAGATGTCCACTTAATGTTGTCTGCCTAGCTATGTCCACTTAATGTTGTCTGCCTAGCTATGTCTATGTTGTCTGCCTAGCTATGTCTATGGTGTCTGCCTAGCTATGTCCACTTAATGTTGTCTGCCTAGATATGTCCACTTAATGTTGTCTGCCTAGCTATGTCTATGTTGTCTGCCTAGCTATGTCTATGTTGTCTGTCTAGCTATGTCTATGTTGTCTGTCTAGCTATGTCTATGTTGTCTGTCTAGCTATGTCTATGTTGTCTGTCTAGCTATGTCTATGTTGTCTGTCTAGCTATGTCCACTTTAAGTTGCAGGCATGGCTATGTACGCGTTATGCTGTCTGCTCAATTATTACTAAATTCTATTTTCTGCTTAGCTATGACCACCTACGGAAATTTGTGATTCTGGAACCACACGGTCATTTTGACATGCACGCCGTTTTGTTGGTGCCTCCTGACAATCCTGAAGCAGACATCGGCGCCATATTTCTCCACAATGAGGGCTACTCAACGATGTGTGGACACGCCTGCGTAGCTTTGGGGCGCTACGCGGTGGACAAGGTAAGCTTTTAGACTGCACTTCAGAATAGTTTTAACATCAAAACTCTCTGTAGGGGGATTTTAAACTTAAATCTGTCTGGAGCGGTTTTAAACTCAAAATCTTCTTTGGCTTGTCTACGCTCATAGAATTTTTAGTATGTAATTTCCTTCTTTTATATATATATATATATATATATATATATATATATATATATATATATATATATATATATATATATATATTATATATATATATATATATATATATATATATATATATATATATATATATATATATATATATATATATATATATATATATATATATTAGGGGTGCACTGGATAGTCGCTCCGGCTCCGGCTTCTGCCGAATATTCGGAACTTTTTCACTATCCGGCACTATCCGGCTCCGGTCGGATATCACTACCGGATAGTAAAAGCTACACCTGTATTTCTATTAATATTGTTATGCGCCTCCGCGCTAAGTCGTTTCCAGATACGCCAAACGGAGGTAACACTTAAATATCGAAACAACACAGGCGAAAGGCAAACAATACAAAGGTAGTTGACGCTGATAAACAATGTCCAACAAGAAGTTTAAACTAAATCTTCATGTTAATAAAAATATACCAATACTCATAAAATGGACATGATTCAATAATGTCAGATCTGAAATAGATTAACATTTTTGTTTCAAATAAAAGAATTTGTTTTTAAAACTATAAACCAAATATTTTTTAGTACAAAGACAAGGCGTGTTAATCTAAATAGAAATAAGGCTTAGGCTTTACATTATACATTCGCATTACATACGTAGCAGTGATGTCTGTCACATTTTAAAAGCTTGTCTTGACTTTTGAGTGGTCTAGTAAACATGTCATATTCCTTCACTACGTCACGCTGATAATCTGTCTAGATTTGGGGGTATATCTCCAGAGGTAGAGATGAGCAACCCCCACCTCCTTTTGTTTGTTTAGTCCATAACATTGAGTTCACAGATAGCCAGTTGACCACATTAAGCCAGATGTCAACGTGTTGACACTTTCTAGAGGTCACATCTTATGAGGGAACTGAGTTTGTTTACTTGGAGAAGAATTTTTATTAGGAGCGGGACTACAAGCCAAATCTCTATAAGGTTAATCTGGTATGAGTTTGTTAAGTTGTCAATCAAGGGTTTGGACCACAAGCCACACCTTTTATACTATTGGCCGGGACAATAAGTTTGTTTACTTTAAGTCTCAATTAGGAGGCTGGACTACAAGCCAAACAGACACTGACCAAGGGTATCTTTAAAGGGAGGGCTCAAGAGACTCAACACTCCCAACTTCTTATTTATTTAATCCATGAAAATGTATTGATAGACATTGACCATTCTTAAGCCAGAAGCCAGAATGGATTAACGCAGATTGTTGAGAAATATTGACACTGTCTAGAGGTGACTAGATGATGAGACTAAGTTTGTTTACTTGGAGAGAAATGTCATTTAGGGCGCTGAACACACGTTCGTTGCACAATAAAATAAAACAAATATGTGCATGTGTGCCTGTATGTATTTTTTCCCCTTGAATTAAAACCTTTAGAAAGAAAACTAATTTCATTGTTTAATTCTATTGACTTAATATATAAAGGAAAACCTTACAGTACAATTTAACATCGCAGAAAATAAATTGATCTAAAGCACCACAATTTGATCTAGCAAACAAAGAAAAAAATATGCTGGAATATTAAGAAACACTTGACCTCTGTAACTAGTGTACGGATATAATTTATCTATATGCTTGATTGACCATGCCAATGTGTTATCTTTTTTTGCCTGCACACTAAACACTATTGCGTATGCCCAAGAAAAAAAACGCTTGATGGTCAACACCATCAGCTATACACACTACACTAGGACTACATGTGTAGGCTCACTAAGTCTCTCTGACCAGATTGTTACAATCAGTCGAAAACAAAGTCTATTTATGTTGGGTTTTTTTGGTACGGAGGGTGTGAATGAGTTGTTTTTTTCTTCTATAGTTGATTTTCCTAATTTTCTTAGATCTATATAACAGTAGATCTAAACATAGATATCATTAATAGGCCTACAGACTACAATTAAATCTATGCTTCGCAACATTTAAGGCTCAGGCTATGAGTAGGTATAATAGATGTTCCTGCTGTTAATAAAATATCGTTTGCCGCAAATGGATTAATAAATATATGACCTACTACGCTTCAGATTCCAACTATTAACTAACAGCTATCAGTATTAAGCCCTTGAAGCCAGAACCAGAAGCAGTCTTTGGACCTAGAATTACAAGTCTAATGACCAGTTGTTGGTCAGAAATTATTGAACACATACATCCAACCACCATACAAGCCAGATGAGAGATTTACATTAGTAACTAGTTAAATATATACTAACATATTTTACATTGACCCTCCAACACACAGCCTTTATAGTTGGTGGCCACACAGACACGCTCATGCTACACAGATAAATTTTTGTTTATGAATACTGTTAGCTTGAATAAATCGATCAGTAACAGAGTTTAAAACAATAAGGTATATAAAAGAAAAAAATAATAATTCCAACAAATATAGGTATGTTATTTAACAGTTTCGTAAAATGCTCAGCAATACAAGCTATTTACAAGACACTTGGGTATTCGGCTCTAGCTCCGGCCCCGGCCGAATATCAAATTTTACTATCCGGTCATATCCGGCTCCGGCCGGATATCAAAAAGTACTATCCCGGCATCTGGCGAATATCCGGCATTTTTTACTATCCGGTGCTATCCGGCTCCGGTCGGATATCACTACCGGATAGTAAACCGGATAGTAAAAAATACACCTATTTAATATGCATAAAGTGGACCTCGTTCCGTTACTGTCTGTTATAGAATGTATTAATGTTTATATGAAAACAAAATAATGTGCTTAAAAATAGAGCCATTATAAATATGCACCAAACATCGTTTATTATAAAGACAAGGCATGTTAATAACTTAATATAAATAGAGATGAAACTTTACATCATAAATGCGTTTTTCATACAGAGATGCAATGGCTGGCACTTTTTTCAATTTGTCTTGACCTTTGAGTAAGTAAGTTAACATGTTAAAATGTTACATTCCTTGACTACGTCATGCTGACCAGACGTCTGTCTAGCTGTGCTGGTATATCTCCAGAGGTAGAGATGAACAACTCCCACCCCCTTTTATTTGTTTAGTCCATCACATTGAGTTTTTTATAGGCGGGTAACCACAAGTTAAATACGATGGACGTAGGTTTAATGTCAGCGTATAGACACTCTCTAGTGGTCACACCTTCGAGGGAACTGAGTTTGTTTACTTAGTAGTTAATCTTTATTTGGGGGGGGGGGCTGGACTACAAGAGCCACACCTCTAAGGTAACCAGGTATATTTCTAGATGAACAACTCCCTCCCCCTTTTATTTGTTTAGCCCAACACATTGAGTTCATTGATTGACAGGTGAACCCAAGTCAGATACGATGGACGTAAGCACTCTCTAGAGGTCACACGAAGGAACTAGGTTTGTTATTGGGGGGGGGGGGGGACTAGACTTTACATTATAAATTCATATTACATACGTAGCAGCGATGTCTGGCACACTGGCTTGTCTTGACCTTTGAGTAAACATGTCATATTCCTTAACTACGTCACGCTGATAATCTGTCTAGATGTGCGGGTATATCTCCAGAGGTAGAGATGAGCTACCCCCACCTCCTTTTGTTTGTTTAGTCCATAACATTGAGTTCACAGATAGGCAGCTGACCACATTAAGCCAGATGTCAACGCGTTGACACTGTCTAGAGGTCACATCTTATGAGGGAACTGAGTTTGTTTACTTGGAGTAGAATTTTTATTAGGGGCGGGACTACAAGCCAAATCTCTATAAGGTTAATTTGGTATGAGTTTGTTTATTATGAGATAGGTTGTCAATCAAGGGTTTGGACCACAAACCACACCTTTTATAGTTTTGGACGGGTAATAAGTTTGTTTACTTTGAGTTAAGTCTCAATTATGAGTCAGGACTACAAGCCAAACAGACACTGACCAAGGGTATCTTTAAAGGGAGGGCTCAAGAGACTCAACACCCCCAACTTCTTATTTATTTAATCCATGACAATGTATTGATAGAGTATATATACATTGACCATTCTTAAGCCAGAATTGTTAAGACATATTGACACTGTCGAGAGGTCACTAGATGATGACACTAAGTTTGTTTACTTGGAGAGAAATGTCAATTAGAGCACTGAACTACAGGACACACCCCTACAAGTATTTTGTTACACAAGCCACGGGTATAAAAGTGGCTTGCAAGGGCATTTAGTAAATTGAAAAGTAATAATAATGGCTGATAAAAAGTCATCACTTATAAGGCGTTACTTTAATGTCAAAACAATGGACAACTCTAAAGCAGTTTGCAATGCTTGTAAAATAGTTCTGTCACGTGCTAAACTAGGCAAACCTAAAGACTTATCAACCATCTACTGTTGAATTACTTTTTCTAACTTGTAAACTTTAAATCTTACTCTTGTGTTATGTGTGTGTCTTGATTGAATCACAATATTCTTAATAAAATTTAAGAGTGTCAAGTAACTCCTCGTTATTACTGGAATTACTTAAGATATTTACTAAGCCACTATCCGTATTAGGTACAAACCAGAAGCGGTTTGTGGTCTTTAAAACACGAGCCTAATGACAAGTTGATAGTGTAAAATACATGAACACAAACATCTACCCACTTTACAACTTCGAATGTACTTAAGAGAGATTTACGCTATAAAACCAAGATTGAACTTTACCTTTGAAAGATTTACATTAGTTACATATAAGTTTATATATTCTGCATGAGTTATCCCACATTCTACTTTACAATTAGCGGCCTCATACATACGCACACACCATCTCATGTTACAAAGATTAGTTTATGATAAGCATATCTGTAAAAATAAATGCTGTTGATTTTAATTTATCAATCAGTGATAGAGTTTAAAGTAAGAAAGTAATAACAAAATAATATGAATATAGGTATGCTATATAGAAGATTTGCAAAACTTCAGTAAAACGAGCTGTTTGAGTCATGTAGGTATTCGGCTCCGGCTCCGGCCGAATATCTAATTTTACTATCCGGTTATATCTGGCTCCGGCCGGATATCAAAAAGTACTATCCGGTGCACCCCTAATATATATATATATATATATATATAATATATATATATTTATATATATATATATATTTATATATATATATATATTTATATATATATATATATTTATATATATTTATATATATATATATTGAAGAGGATTTGGTGCGTACCGTCACAAAAAAAAAGCACTGGTTCAACCTATCTTAGTGAATTGTTGAACTCAAGTTATTCTTGAGTAGTTTTTCACTAGATTTCACAGCTATGGGTATTGCACGTAAAAATTAAGAATATTCTGATTGCAATGTATCTTTCATTAGTGGAGCTAAAATCTCTACCAGGGTTTGGGCGGTATTTGTTATCTCCCACATCTGATAGTTGTTAGCGAATAGCTGACACACAGCGCATCAACGACTGCTATGTGGTATATAGTCAACAAGTTACAAATATATTAATCATCATTAGTTACAGTTTCATACGCATTATGCATGATAATACTCTTCATTTCTTTATCGACCTTGTCTAAGCGTTGCCACGTGACAGTCAGGCTTGGGCGCTTTCTACAGTAATCAAAATTACTAGCTGTGAAGTTGCCTTCTTTAATCTAAGCAGACTACCGGAAGTTCAAATGATTGTGTTAAAGAGTGCAGTTTTTTTTTCTTTCAGGGACTCATTGAGCTAAACCTCCACCAGGAGAGTACTACAGAAGCTCAAGTCAATATCCAAGTTCCTTGTGGTCTGGTCAAAACATTTGTCTCTGTTCAAGAAGATGGTGAGGTGATAAGAACTGGACGTGTTCGATTTGAAAGTGTCCCTTCTTTTGTCGTCTGCCATGGTAAAGATTCACATTTGTTTTCTTTGGACAAAGACGTCCCTTCAGAAATAGACGAGCTCATCACGTCATAGTTTGAATCTCTCTCTCTCACTCTCACACTCTCACACACTCTCTCACTCTCACACACACTCTCTTTATATATATATATATATGTGTGTGTGTGTGTATCCCATGGGCGTAGCCGGGGGGGGGGGTTCAAACCATACACACACCCTATATGAAATCCCTCCTGCGAGGAGGGGGGGGTCGAAATTTTGTGACTGAATTTTTTATTTGATTTTGTTTATTTTATGTGAGATTTTAATACTAAACCATCACTTGCCCCAGCATAGCAAAGGGGGTTTTGAGTTTAAAAACCCCCTACAAGGGGGTTTTGCAGTTAAATCCCCCTCTTTTATAAAACAAAACAAAACAAAAAATGCAAACGACCATCCCCAAATTCCAAGAGCACAGCTAAGGTAGATTTTGATTTTAAAACCCCCTCCACAATTTACGATAAAACCCCCTCCTAAATTTAAAAAAAAGCAAACTCAGAATTCTATGAGCGTAGTCAAAGCTAAAAAATACATCTTCAATATAAAAACAAGCAAATTACACACTCTTAAAATCTATGTGCGTAGCCAAAGAGGTTTTGACTTTAAACCTCTCTCCTCCAGATGACTTTTTTTTTTTAAGTTTAAAAGCCCTCTAGATGGTTTTGAGTTTAAAATCCCCCTACAAAGAGTTTTGAGGCTGCAAACCCCTCTCTTCAATATTATTCTAAAGCAAACTACATTCACCAAATTCAATGAACGTAGCGAAATGAGGTTTTGAATTTAAAAAAAAACAACTCCCGAGATTTTTTACTTTAACCCCCCCCCCCCCAACAGATGATTTTGATGATAAAATTTCCATTTTTGATTTAAAATCAAACTACAGTCACCTTATTCCACGAGCGTAGTGAAGAGAGGTTACACATTTCTACCAGTCGCTGGGCCTTATTAATAAACTGAAGTGAATAGTCATCTGCCGAAATTGAAAAACACTAAATTTGGCTCAACAAAGATGGCTAAGACGGATTTTAGGAATCAGTTATAGAGATCGGGTCTAAATCAAGGAAATCCTATGCCGAAACGGGAGTCGACCCCTTAGTAAGGTTGTGACAGGGCGTCGCATGAGGTTTGCGGGACATGTTCTCCGACAAAATTACGCATACTAAGAGTTGCGATGACTTCCTAGTACAACTTGGCGCCACACTTGCATGAAGATCCTCAGAGCAGGTAAGAAGAGGCTTCAGACATTGCCAGTGACAGATTTTTGTGGAAACAGCTTGCCGCCCAATGCGCCGAACAGCGCGGGAGGATCTAAGTCAGTAAGAAAAGCACATAAGTATTTTTGAAATAAAACTTATTAATAGCAGAATAATGCACCGTAGATATCTCAGAATATACAATTTGTTGGCTTTCAATACCGGAAATAGTGCTTGGCGGCGGGGTCCCCCAAACCCCCTTGCTGGGATTCTACAACAATTTTTCCATTAACTCCAGGAAGAATCTATTCTAGGGTATAATAAACATCTTCCGAAAGAAAGAAAGGTCAAAATGTAATAAAGATTATGTACACACACACACACACATACATATATATATATGGGAAAACATCCCCCAACCCCCACCCCCGAAAAAATATCCTGGCTACGGCCATGATATATCTTTTCTATCTCTCACTCTCTCTCTCACTCTATCTCTCTTTCTCCTCTCTCTCTCTCTTTCTCTTACCTGTAGGAGGTAGAAGTGAGTTATGTTCGAACTCGGGCAAATCGCATATAACACGAACAGGAAGTATATTAATAAATTCATTCCACGGCCTTAGTTTGCTAAAGAAAAGCTTTTTTTCCCCCTTAAACTCTGCTACGCTATATTTTTTCAAAGGAACATTAATTTATGAGGGCTTCCGCCTTCCAGACACGGTCACACATTCGCCAAGAGCTACAACCCTGAAAATCTTAACTCCTTCTGTCGATACACAAAAAAATGTAGATCTACGTTCAAAATACTTTCAGATGTCTGTGTACAAGTTGAAGGCTACGGAGACTGTCAGATAGATGTCGCTTACGGTGGGGCGTTTTATGCATTTGTGTCGTCTGCTGACTTGAGCGTTGATTTACAAAGTTCTCCTATTGCAGAAATAGCCAAAGTTGCAACGGCTTTGAAAGGTAGGACTTACACAATAAGAAGTGATAGGATCGTCTAACTGGTCACGTGGTTCATCAATAGCGCTGCAAATATTCTTCCATCTACTTCTTTTCCTTCTTCGTTTTCAACTGCAGCCTCAAAGTGGTCAAAGCGCTAGCCATTATTTAGAATTAAGAAAAAAATAGCTATAGGCCAAACATTAATTTGACCACTGGCTAAACTTTAACAAAACAAGTCAAATATAAAATTAAATACTTAAAATAAAAACAAATCTTATATTGAGTGGCATCAATAATTTGAAGTCAATCAATTAATTAATTTGTAATATGTCTAGACTAACAATAATTTATTAAAAGAAAATTTTACAAATCAAAAAAATAATGAAAATAAAATGCTATTTAGTTTTAGTTAGGCCAGTAATAGAATATGCATTTTCTGTTTGGGTCCCTCAACCCAAGTAAACATATAGAAACTAGAACAAATACAAAATATAGCATTGAGATCTATAACAAATGAATTATTCCTATTCTCATGAATTAGAGTAGCACCATGAGTAAAATCACTAAACTTAGAGACACTTCAGGACAGAAGTATAACTAGTACAGTAGCAATACTGTATACGACACTGAACATACATTTACACAAACAAAACATTAAGGAGAGGGAATATCTAATTCCTTATTCCAGACGCTAGAACAAATTCGTACAAGTGCTCTTTCTTCCCTAGTGCCTTTACGGATTGAATGGGTTGCCTGAATCAACCAGGAAAACCAACGACTTAGCAGAGCTTACGTCATTGAAGAACATGTAGGACTAGATCGACACATAAAAATAAAATGCGTAGGACGTATAGGAAAGTGCGAAGTTCGAGCAGCCCCGATTTGTCAAGAGGTTCGAACAGTTCACTTTTTATTGCTAAAACTTTTGTATTTGAATGTTTACCAAATTACTACTATATTGCTACTGCGCATGCACCTTTTTTCTTCCCTTCCTAAACATACTATTTTCTTTTTCTTGTAAAGGCTAAGTTCATGGTGAGGTCAAACTCAGGAGGAGGTGTGGAGTTATTCTTTTTTACTACCCGGTAGTGAAGGAAATGGGTAATGGGCTTAAGGCTATTTTTAAGTCTGATTGCTCATCAGCTTAAAGAGACTATTTGAAGTTGTGGAGGGTGGGAAATGGTGCAATGGATGGTGTTCTTGCGCTGGAGTAAAAAGAAAATGACTTTATAGTAAAAATTAAATATTAAAACATGTTTTTATATATATTTTCTTTGATCTGTTCGAACCTTCCATCAACCCGATCGAGCTTACTAGCTGGGGAAAAATCCGCTCGAGGAAAAGTACGCTTGGCGATACTTACCCTACACCTCTTTGACTTCGTATTTAATTTTAACTAAGCCTAGTGGTACATTAAATCCAATCTATTTTTATAGAAAAAAGGACGAGGAATTCAGAGATACTATCAGTTTTTTCATAGGTCAGACCGTTACGGTGCTCTAAAAATCCAAACAATTGCTGCCAGCGGGCTTAATGCGCTCGAACTTCGCACTTTACTCTAATTCTCTTCTCTTTTGTTTCTTCCAGTAATGTCTGTAATCTATACGAGAAGATCAATGTACGTGATTAGAAATATGGTATTGATTGTTTTTTTGTTTAGCGCAACGTTCATGGTTATAACATGGTCGGGGCACACTATGGTCGAGTCACTTTTGTGGGACCATTTAGGGGAAGGGGGTATTTTCCTAATAAAAATTACATTAATCAATTAAGACTATTTGATTAACTAATTGGTTAATTTTTGTATAGATTAATATATAGTCATCGCCCAAAAATTATTTTTTTTCACAACTTCATCCGAGAATGTTAAGTGTTAGAAATCAAGTATAAGATAAATCTTAAAAGTTCAATGGTTTGCTTTAAGAAGACAACAAGCAAACTATAATAAAAATAAAAGCTTATCTAAGGTAAGGAACTTCGCACTAACAACTATATCTCTAAACAAAAAAAAACAACCTTCTCTTCTTGATATCAAACAAAATGATTAATTACCAATAATTAATGTACTAATTGCTAAATATTTGTATTCATGTCTTCTCATGGGCAATGTATATTTGTGTGCAACATTTCAGCTTGATCCGAGACTGGGTGAGGGAGAAATAGCGAGTGCAAACTTTGGACCTGTCAGTCAGACAGAGTGAGTTGATATCAGATTTGTAACAAGTAACCATTGCACACAGTAATTGCACTTAAACTTAAACAAGACACGACTGATGGTGAAAGCTTTTCTAGATGTTCAGAACTAAAAGTAACAGGCGAACAAAGAAAATACACAAAACTAGCAGGGGTGCTAACAAATAATTCAATAGTGTTTCATTCACAGGGCTAACAATAGCTACATGTTTTATTAAAAAGAAAACACTTCCTCTTCAGTTTCCTCTCCAACGTTCCGCTTTTTTGTTGTTGTTGTTGTTATAATCTCTGTTGGCCTAGAGCCTACCTCAAGTTACCCCCTCTCCAGTTCTTTTCTGATTGCTAGTTTAAAAAACGAAATATAATATATTTCTTCCATGGTCTGCCAATGCTTGAGTTTCTGTATATTCCTTTGTCTCAATTAAAGATCTGTATTCTTGTGATTTCCTGTCTAAACTATAAATGCTTACCAATGAATGTAAACAAACTTGTCCATCACGTGGTGACAGTGTAGGTCAATGTCGGATGTGTTGTTATCGTGTTTACTAGTTTCTCTCCCGTGTCTAGTCAAGAATGTTGTGCATTTTTTTTTTCTCTATTTTCATCCATGCTAATGACGTCAAGATCTTCGTTTATCTCGTATAATTTAAATAGTATATATTTATTAAAAAAAAAAAAACTGTCAACGAATTAGGCTCCAGGGGGAGTCGAACCCTCGACCTTCTGCTTACTAGGCAGACGCTCTAACCAACTGAGCTATGGAGCCAGGTATTTTAATAGCCTCAACAATTTTAGCCTAGATCGTGTAGACAGACCCGATTTAAATGACAATACTAATTACGGTATTTATAATAGATCTAGATCTATATTTCAAAAAATACATATTGATCTAGAGATCTATCAACTTTTTTGTATGTAATAACTTGTCTTCTAATATGGACAGAAAAAGCGAAACTCTGACAGTGATATCTTTTCGGTAGAGTAGGCCTAAAATAAATGAATCAATATTTATTGGCCTGGGGAGCGGACAGCTAAGTAAGGCTAAGCCGCCTAAGCCTAAGGACTAACTAAGGCGTCACTAGATCTATTTAATTTATTATTTTGATATTTAGATCTAATATGGTTAACATAGTCATGCCCTCACCTTAGTAGGGCCGGTGCTAGCAGTTGCGGGGCCCTATGCGAAACGGGTTGCGCGCCCCAGACTAGGCCCCGCGTTTTACTGGGTAGGGATATGGATAATAAGTGAAATTAAAGGTTTTTAATTATAAGAAAATAAATTCGTCTTTGCATTTTATTCATTCTTAACTAAGTACAAAAACACAATCAAATTAACTTTATCTACTTTACGAGCCTTGCGTGTAGCGAAAACATACAGTATATCATCAAAATTGTTACCTACATAGATCACGCTCAATAGCAAGAATTACCAAATTGTTTAATCTCTCGTCGATTAACTTGGGGCGCGAGAAGTTTCTTACACTAGATTCCACAGTTACGGGTATTGTTAAAAAAAATTCTGAGTGCAATAAAGTAGTTTAGGAAAGCAGTGTATCTTTCATTAGTGAACAGATAAGCTAAAACTTCTACCGGGGTTTAGGTGGTATTTGATAGAATAGGGCTACGCCTTAAAGATTCCATTTCAACTGCTAATTCTCGCCCACAAATATCTTCCGACTGGTCTGTTGATGACGTCAATGCTTGCTCGAGGTTCGCTGTAAACTTTTGTATTTCCTTACGCTGAAGGCTCTTGAAGCTGAAAAGAAACCCAAGTAGATTGTGGTTTGATTTCAGCTGTTCAAATCTCGGCTGCAAGGATTGAATTGCAGTGTCCACAATTCTGTTGAAGCAATTTATCCTGCAGTCATCTTCAGCATTTCCAGATGTGAAGTTTTCCACAGATTTATCATACTGACTTTTCCTTTGACCTTTGACGTTGGAAAGATTGCAACAACATCCATGTTTTCAGCCAACTCTTTTGCTGTCACAAAAATCTGAACAAACCCATCAACTCTCAGTTTCTTTAGCCAAGTCATCAAGTTGTAGGAATCCACTGCAGTGCTCAAATGTACTGTTTCATATTGCAGTTCTTTACTTACTAAATTAACTTGGAAAAGCACGTCGTACCATAACACAAGTGACACTAAGACTTTGTACTGCTTCAATGTTTCATACAGTGTTTCTGCTACACTTTTATTTATCGCATCATTAGTCTCTTCAGCTAGTTCGTCGAGATATCGAAGCGCTTTGACACTATTTATTCTACACTCTCACCTCGTTTTGCACAGATGTTTTACAGACAGATTGGAAACATGTTTTTAGAATAATGACCATTTCTCTGTAGATGCTGAAAATATCGTGTACACGCATTGCATAGTTCCAAAAAAGATTAACGCATCAGGTCAAGTTTTGACCATGTCTGCTACCACCAGGTTGTAATTATGACACTACATGAAGACTCTGCTGTTAATATCTAAAAGCCGTTTTTAAACTTCAGAATTGACGTCTTTCATGTTCGCACCATTACCATCACCTTGTCCACGAATATTTTCAACATTTAATTCAAGCTTCTCCAGCTCATTCACGAGTACATCATATCCTGTCCAGTTGTACTTTCCACAGGAAGAAACTTAATAAAACGTTCATGTACGACCACAAGCTCCTTCACATTCTTATACATACCGGATAGTTAATGACGTCTGCTCTTTGTGACTTATGTCTGGGGTACAATCCAGTATCCCTGAAAAATACTTTGCATTCTTGATGTTTCGAAGGATAGCATTCACAACACCATCAGCAACTATAGTAATGAGTTCGTTTTGAATCTTCTTTCCCAGCTAAAGATCTTGAATCTCTGCATTGGTGACACGTGGAAGATGTTCCCCCATACGGGATCAAACTTTGCGAGTAATTCTACTAGACCCAGGAAATTCCCATTCCTTGGCTCGTCAAGTCTTTCAATGATCCCTCTTAAAGTTAAACTGCGCTTCGCTAGAAATTGTAAAATTGCAACTAGTCTTTGAAAAACTTGATTCCAACGTTTAGTCTCAGAATAAAGCATCTCCTGGGAACTTTGTCAATGCCTATTTTTTTTACTTAGTCCTGCTCCAGCTTCGCGGGGCCCACAGCGGCCGCATGGGTTGCTGTGGCTTACGGCTAGCCCTGCCTAGTAGGCCTATAGATGAAGTTTTAAACAACAAAAAACATAAAATACTTTTTTTCAAAAAGACAATACCTGCTTTATATATCCTATACAGCGATTACTTTGCTCTTAATAACTAATGACTGTTAGATTTTACATGCAGAAATACTGCAGACGTATACATGTAGTTTGTTCAAGATAAATAGTTTTTCTAGTTCTCTACTTTGAACAATTATAATGGTCAAACTAGAGTTTTCCTAGTGTGGCCAACAAGCTAGTAATTCTTTCCCTAAATATATACATCAGCTGTCAAATTTCTAAGAAAATCGTAGAGCCGTTTTCGTGTCCAGGTTTTTTAGTTTTAACCCCACCCACCTATGTTTTAGGCTGCCCATCTAGGAGAAGGAAAACTCTGAATCCAAACCTCCGCTGCCCTGCGGCTATACCCAAACACGGGAAAGGCTTCGGGAGACAACCCTGAGGAAAAATCAGGAGCTGGTGACCCTTAGGCTGACTGTGGCACACCGTGCTACAGCCTGGCAGATCCTGCGGCGCTACTGATCCCAAACTGTATTGGATATTCCGTTACTATGGTCACATCAGCTGCGCGGAGAGGGGGAACTGCTGTGTGGGTGACATCGTTCCGACCATAAACAATGCCCAGGCTTTCATCTCACTAATCAAAGCCCGAATGATGATATTGCCCACGAAGTATGAGTTGAACAGATGTATTGTAAACAAGAAAACCATTTTTAAAAATACTTTTTAAAAAAAAGACAGTACCTCCATTTGGGGGGAGGGCGAGAGGTTAAGCGCTAATCTTCCAAACCTGGAGTCCTGGGTTCGAATCTTTGTGAAGAATGGGATTTAGAATTTTATAATTTTTCAAGGCACCCAACTCTTTATGGTACCTGTTGGGGAAATTAAAGGTTGGTCGTTGTGCTGGCAACATGTCACCATGCCTATTAATCATTAGCCAAAGAAACAGATGACCTTAGCATCATCTGCCCTATAGATCGCAAGGTCTGAAAGGGGAAATTTTATTTTTACAATACCTCCATTAAAGAACTTAGAGATGATTTTTTCTTAATAACAATGAAAAAAAATATTTAAAAATAAATTAATGAATACAAATAAAAACTATAGTTTTTATATATGAAAATTAAATTAAATTATTTTTCTTCTTATTTATGCACGAGTTTCTATCCTTCTTACAACGAGTCATTCTCGAACCTTTAGCAATGCAGACCAACTTGTCATTTATTATCAAAATATACCATGCTCGATATCTAGACTGAATTACACAATGCATGTATATAATTCGAGCACTCAATCATTCATTCAATCACTCAATCGACATCGCCAAGGCTGACGTTTCATTCGATTCATCCCCAGCTGCGGTTTCTAGTGCAGTATCACTTAATCATCCCGAGACACCTGCGTTCCTGTACGGGATCATGGTTGTAGACTCACGGAAGGCGTTCGCAGAAGATGGTGTGTATCATCACACCTGCATATTTGCTGACTCGGAGGTGAGTAGGTCTACTCATAGGATGGGCCTATAGATTGCTCGTAGGCGCTGAGAGGTAAAGCCCTTGGCTTCCGAATTTGGGATGCCGGGTTCAAATCCTGGTGAAGACTGGTATTTTTTTTTATTTCAGCATCTCTAGGTCCACCTAGCTTTAATGAGTACCTGACATTAATTGGGGAAAGTAAAGGCGTGTGATCGTTATGCTGGCCACATGACAAACAGATGACCTTGACATCATCTGCCCTATACAAAAAGTATATAAAAATTAAACAACTAACCCAAAAAGTAAGCAGACAGCTGCAGAGTGAATACATAAACAATGTAATATCTAAAGATAACAACAAAAACCTATGGTCATACATTAAGTCTAAGAAAATGGAAACAACAGGCATAGCGCCATTAAAAGATGAACATAACATAATACATAATGATAATGAAACTAAAGCAAACATCCTAAACAAATACTTTGCATCAGCATTCTCAGCCCCAGGAAACAAAGACATAATTCTTAATTTGAACCAAGTAGACAACATAGAAGATTTAGTAGTACAAGAAAATGGAATTCAAAAACTATTAGCCAACACGAAACCAAATAAAGCGTCTGGACCTGATGGTATTCCAGCTAGATTACTAAAAGAACTAAGCAATGAGCTAGCCCCAGTGTTCAAAATACTCTTTCAGGCATCGCTTAACCAGGGCAGAGTACCAAAGGACTGGAAAGAAGCTAATGTCACCCCCCTATTTAAAAAAGGAGAAAAATCTGATCCAGGAAACTACAGACCAGTATCACTTACCAGCATCACATGTAAAATCCTAGAACACATAATATGTAGCAACATCATAAACCACTTAGACAAACATAATGTCCTCACCCCATACCAACATGGCTTTAGGAAATATAGATCATGTGAAACACAACTAATAGGACTAATTGATGATTTTTCAAAAGGTTTAGATAATAGTGAACAAATAGATGCTATCTTACTAGATTTTTCCAAGGCTTTTGACAAAGTTCACCACCATAGTTTGCTTAAAAAATTAAAATATTTCGGCATTAATGGTCCACTGCATCAGTGGATTAAAGATTTTCTGATAGGGAGAGAACAAACTGTAATAATAAATGGCTCTAAATCAACACCAATAACAGTAAACTCAGGTGTACCTCAAGGAACAGTCTTGGGTCCACTACTATTTTTAATTTACATAAATGATTTACCAAATTGCATTAGTTCAGGAACAAAAGTCAGATTATTTGCAGACGATTGCATAATATATAGAACAATAAAAACAATACAAGACACAGATATTTTACAAAGAGAATTAGATGAATTACAGAAATGGGAATCAAATTGGAGCATGCCTTCCACCCAGAAAAATGTCAGTTGTTAAGAGTAACAAAAAACAAATTAATACCACTTATCTTATTCATGGCAAACCAGTAACACAGACTAAAAACGCAAAATACCTAGGTCTTATAATAAATGAAAAACTGTCATGGAATCCACATATTGATGAAACTATAAAAAAAAAATCAAACAAAGCATTAGGATTTATTAAAAGAAATTTCTATAAATCAAATAAGAACATAAAACTAAAATGTTATTTAACCTTGGTTAGGCCAATAATAGAATATGCATCCACCGTTTGGGACCCCTCAACTCAAGAAAACATTAAGAAACTGGAACAAACACAAAATAGAGCAGTGAGATTCATAACAAACGAATATTCACATTTGACTAGAGTAACACCATTAGTAAAATCACTAAATTTAGGAAGCCTTCAGGACAGAAGACTCAAAAGTAAAGTAGCAATTATACATAAAACACTGAACCATAATCTTCAAATACAAAAACAAAATCTAATAAAATACTCTGAAAGACACAAAAATAAAGGCACATTCCTCGTCCCATATGCTAGGACAAATTTGTAGAATTGGCAGAATTTAAGTCATTGGTTAATATGCATGACTAAATGCATGACGTGTAGGACGTAATCATCTTCTTTTTTTGAAGTAACGTCTGTATTATATAAGATAAGATAAGATAAGAAAGTTTGACGATGACGTTTTTTTTTTCCAATAGGCTACTTTGTACCGGTATATTATACATCGGGTGGCCGTGGGGAAACCCTTGTTTAAAAAAAAACAAGATGAAAAAATATTTTGAAAACCCATGGTATAGCTCGTCCGCGAAAGTCGGATCTGCGAACGCTAAGGGACAACAGCAGCTCCTATCGCACACCTTGTTCTTAAAGAACATCAATTTGGCTTCAGCATTCGTGCCGCGCATCGGTAGAGAAGATACATAATATTATTATTATTGCAAAGCGACAAGCCAGGAAAGTTCCGTGACTGAATCCGTCTGTGACCGTCTAAGCAACTATTTGGTTCTCCTTCATAATTAATAGTTACTTTCCGACTCCAGCTTAGCAGAAATTATTACTATCTAGTTTGTTGATTTTTCATGCGACGCCATGTTAGACGTAGACGGCCTTTTTAGCGGCCCCCGAAAGGGGAAAAGACGCTATTAGTTTTGTGTGAAATGTCTGTCCGTCTGACCGTTTAGATCTCGTAAATAGAAAAGATATTGAAAAGCGCTTTGCTTCCGAACCGGGGGTCCCGGGTTCGAATCCTGGTGAAGACTGGGATTTTCAGCTAAGGAATCCTTGGGCGCCTCTGGGTCCACCCAGCTCTAATGGGTACCTGACAGGTTCACATCTAACTTTGCATTCACTTGCACCTATCCTTTGATCTGCTGTACCGTTGGGGCACTACACAAGATCTGTCAACCTTCTTTCTCCATTCTTATCTCTCATTTGTCTTTGATATAATTTCATTTGGATGTTCTTTCTGAAAATATTGAAGCCTGCCTGGGTGGACCACTTCGGGGGCCGATTTTAAGTTTGTGTTTCCACATAAACTGTCTTTTGTAACCTTGTTGTTGTTTTTTTATTTTCTCTTTTTGGCTTTTATATTAAGGCTAACTTTGGTAAACGTGTTTCGTCTTGTCTAAAGATAAGTCTCACAAATCTCAATCGACATTCTGTCGCCTAATCCCTTCGATGGCGAATGCCTTTGCGGGAAAAGATTTCTCTATTGGTAACATTATCTCGGTATGTTATTCGTAGGATCCTTCTCAGTCATCTGCCACGTTTAGCCTCTTTTCAACATTCCACATCTCAAAGCGTAGGTGACCGTTGGGAGAATGACTATATTGAGGAGGTGGATTTTAATCTCCAGGCTATTGGAATTGTTTGTTCAAAAAGGCCGTATTTTTTGTAAGGCGGCTCCTGCTTTCCAATCCGACATGGAACATCGTGATATGCATCTCCTTAGCTTGAGTGAACGCTGCCAAAATAAGTTAATGTTTCTAATAGTTCAATAACTATATGACCAATGTTGACCCGGGGAGGGGGTGGCACTGGTGACCTGTAACCCAATATGTGTCCGTCTTTATCCGTCATCTTGTGTGTACATGTTTGTATTTCAAAGTCATGCTATATTTCTGTAAAAATTCAGCTCGGTTTGGTTTACGCCATGGGAACCCGAATTTAATACTTTTTTTAAAGACTTCGTCGATGGCTAGAAGAAAGAGAAATGGGGATAAGATCTCAGCAGTCTCGATGTTGAGGAATTTGGTTATTTTACCCACCAAAGTATGTTGTGACACAACAGTTTGATTTGCTTTAGAGATGTCACTTTATCTGGACAAATTGTTGCAAGATCTTGATATTTTCCAGATTGATTCCAGTGGACGCTTTCAAACGCTATTTTGCAATCTACAAAACTGATCAACATTCTTTTTGGTAATCCAGTCTTTGCTAGACAATGTTTAGCAGGGCGAGAATCTGTTCTGTGCTTGAATTGCCTTTCGGAAGCAGCTGAGACACATTAGTATAATTTTAATCTTTGCCTTAAGGAGCTCTTAAATAATCTTGAACAAAAAATATGTTTAACTCAATGTTTCTAAATTCAATAAAGTTATATATACCCTAACCCGCATATGTAGGCTAGGTCTGTAGTTACTGACTCTAAATATAAATACTGAGACAAGTGTATATTAATATATGATAACTTTAAAATGAGTACCACTGTGATGAAATTTAGCAGAGTATGATGAATCCTATCAAACATGTGGTTTCTCATTTGAACTCAAATGTGATGGCTACGAAATTTGATCTTCCCTTTGAGTAACTGTTTTCATTTGGGTAGAAGCCGGATCAGAAAACACTCGGATAACGACAAGGGCATTTTTAAAGTTGTATTTCTATATAATTATATTTACTTTTTAAAATTATTGTTACTGGTGAATTTCATGAATTCTTCCCTGAAAGCCAAACACTGACACTCTAGTGCAGCGGTTCTCAACCTTTTAAGCTCGGCGACCCCTTTTACAATCCCCACTCTGCGGCGACCCCATCCACACAGCAATAGAAGAATAGACAAAAACAACCCATATTTTCGATGGTCTTAAGCGACCCCTGGCAAATCGTCAATCGACCCCTAAAGAGGTCGCGACCCACAGGTTGAGAACCCCTGCTCTAGTGCTAGTGATTAAAAGTTTAGTTTAAAAGTGATTAAAACTGAACATACTGGTGTGTAATCTCAGGCGTATCATTCAATTATTGGGCTGTCTTTATGGTGATCTCCATCTTTTGTACAGTGCATGTAAACATCAAACTGTTTCTTTGATACTTGTGAAACAGTTGTCAACCTTACACAAATGTACACATTAGAGAAGAAGTTGTGATTTTTAGCGATTTTAATCAGAGGCGTAGTGAGCAAAATGTGTGCCGGGGCAAGGTACATTATCGGCGCCCCCCCCCCATGAACATCACATGGAAATAAAGGCTGTGTGTGGAGCTCCCAGATTGAAATATACTTTTTTTTTTAATTTATTATTTGTCTTAAGACTGACAGGTCTCCCTGTGGCTCGGGATGTACTGCACGTGCGGCCTTGATGTTCCAAAGAGGTCAGTTGAAGCTGGGTCAGACGTGTACTTTTAGAAGCGGTGTCACAGGTTCTGAGTTCCAAGCAAGAGTGGTGAATACGTCCCGAGTGGACTTGACAGACGCTGTCGTCGTGGAAGTGGAAGGACAAGGGTACTACAGCGGCAGAAACATCCTCACTTTGGAAGAAGGCGACAGTCTGGGAAAAGGTTTTATTGTTCGATAACGCTTTGCATTACTTCTTGTGTTACACCAAATATAGGGGGGCATTAAAATGTAATCCTATCAAAGATGGAAACTAAAAGAGATTGCTCGTTCGTCTGATAGAGTGTATCGTTTTTTTCTTGTTTGTTTGTTTTTTTTAAATTTTACAATTCAAGTCAGATCTTCATGGAACTTGACATTTTTATTATTTTTCTTTTTTTAAGTTTAGTGATGGTGTTATTGTCTTTTTAAACAATATATTGTTTATGTTTTTCTTTATCTAAATCTGCATGTAGCTATTACAATGATGATTAAAAACGACTCCAGGCCACGAAATGTCATTGCATGTTATCTATTGACAGCTTCAACTGTTCACCACAAACAAATTAGGAAAAAAAATACTTTAAAAATAAACAAAGCTTACATTGAGTGAATGGAAGAACCGCCCAAACGCTGCCACATCTGTCAATATTGCAAGTTATATCTCCCCTTTTATCTCTTCTTTTACTTGATAAAACAAAATTAATTTATCTACCATACAATTAGGTAGTTTTATGCATTGATTCAAAACTCGTCATCGACATGAATTATAATTTTACGAAATTGAAACTTGATCCCTGAATGGGAAGTGGGGGAGACAAAAAAGTGTCAAAGAATCCAGACAGACAGACAGACGAAGTGAATCAATATCAGCTTTGTAATGAGATAGCTTTAAATCCCATTTAGCAATAAATGAATTAAGTGAATGTGTTTTGTATAACACTGTTTAAACAATATTTCCTTGTGCCTAGATCTATATTATTTTCTGATATTTTAATGGATTATTTTGTTTTCAATTTTCTTATTCTTTTCTTATTCAATTATTCTTTCTATGATAATTATTGTTTCACGTAGGCTTTGCCAATGTACTCTATTGAAGTGTGAATGTATGTAAGTTTTCGCGAGAGGCGTTAGCATCAATATTGATTCAAAACATTTTGATGAAGACATTTCAAACTTCTCCTCTGAAGTGATTCTTCTACAATGGTCAGAGTGGTCAATTTTCTCTCAAGTTTTAAACACCGTTAAGTTGACGAACTAAATTTGAACTCATGACTAAAGCCGACACACTAACCACCTGCTAGTAGGAGACATGAAAAATAAAGATTGTATAGTTATACTAGTCGACCCACGGCGTAGCATACGCCGTTTTTTGTTTTTTTTTGCAGGGCCGGCTTAAGGCCACTGCAACCTATGCTGTATCTGTTGTGTGTTTTGGGGAGGATGTTTTGTTTAGAATTAAACTATTAAAGGAGCCTACATTTTTTTAATTGTATTGATGGTCTTGCCAGTTTTTAGCATATTTATATTAAGTTTATTCTGATATACAGGCAACATAGACTTTAAAATATTTCTATGAATTGAGATCCCCAAGAAAAGTCTGCATGTAAGACTAACTTTGTACAGGAGTGAGAGAAAGAAATGGTAATAGAGAGATAAACTGTTCATGGAGGGACCAGAGCCTATTCAATATTTTGATATTGATTTCAGAAGCAGAAGAAAAGTTACAGGTGTGAGACCAACTTTTTTGGGGGGAAGGGGGAGGGGGAGTACTAATATAATTTACCAGCCAAAATTATGTGTGGTGGGGGAGGAACATTATAAAGCAGGCGTTCCATGGAAGTAAACTGTCTGTGTTGGCAGACATCTCAGTGAGCAGGGTGCCAAAAAATAATGGTGGGGTGTTTCTAGAGAGAGTAGGAGAGAAAGGTGGGTCATTCCAATTCAATGTAACAGAAACTAGAATTCACTGACTAAACAGTAATTTTGAGGAGAGCATTAAAATCCAAAGTGGATGTCCTTTAAAAAAATACTGGTCGACCGGCGGCGTAGCATACGCCGCTATTTTACAGGGCCGGCTCTATGCCACTGCAACCTATGGGACCGCATTTCATAGGACCCGCGCTAATTCTAGGTGTAAATTATTAAATTAAACCATTTTATAACTAATAACAGATTTCCCTCGGCCTCTTAGATTTACCAGGAGTTCCTTGAAATCTCCTGAAATTGCAAAATATACGAAAAAGTCCTGGAAATATTCGTAAATTATTAAAATCTTTTGAAAACTTATACAAATTTCCTTAAATATATAGACCAAAATTGTCATTTTGGGGTGTCATTCAATATGGAAAACGCCAATCCTACGCGCGATAAACAAAAACGGTATTATGCAATACCCGTAATTGTGGAATCTGGTGAAAGAAGCTTCTCGCGCCTCAAACTTATGAAGAATTACTTAAGGTCAACAATTCTCGTAGATAGATTGAAACATTTGGTAATTCTTGCTTTTGAGCGTGATCAATGTAGGAAATAGAATTTCTATGATATACAGTGTGACTTCGCTACACGCAAGGCTCCTCGAGTAATTCTGTACGTAGTACATAGACGAATTTATTTTCTAATACAAACTCTTAATTTTCACTTATTATCCGTATCCGGATAAGTTAGCAAAATCCGTTTCTCATAGGGCTCCACAACGCTTGAGTCCGGCCTTGCTATTTAGTAACGGGTGAATACAGAGTAGATTATTTGTTCTCCCCCCCCTCTTTTTTTTCGCCGCTAAAGTTACGTGGGGGGGGGGGGGGTACTTACTTTTTGGTATCCAAACTGTTGGCCATGAAGAGAATTATATATAGAGATATTGTTTGTTTCAAACTTGCTTTGAAGCGGCAACCTATAAAGGGGACTAATTCAGCTGATACCACCACTTCACTCAAGTACAATTTCTTTCCCTTGTTCGAGATACCAAACAAAATAATTACCAATAGCTAATTAACTAGTTTGTTTTGATACTTGTGTTGTTAGGTAAAAGAAATAATTGTGCAAATTTTCAGCTTGATCCGAGATTGGGTGCGGGAGAAATAACGTGTGCAAACTTTTTTACCAGACAGACAGAATGAGTTGATATACGCTTTGTAAAAAGTTTGCAAGGCTTCTTACTTAAAACTTAACTTGTCTTAAGACATACGTGTGCTATTTGTACCTCGAAAATCCCTCGCATAATTGTAGGCTGTATTGACCCATTGCTGACTAAGAAGACGGCAACGTCCAGGTTTAAAATACAGACATTACAAAATATACAATAACTATTGACTAAATGTCATAAACAATGGGAATTATATTATAAAATTGACACTTATTTTACATTTGTGTAACAATCAATGAAAGTAAGTAATCGGCTCACTGTATTGGTTCAAGAAAAATAACAAACTAATGATAGTGTTTATTGGGAAATATTTGGAGAAAGTTGATTGGGGGTGGGTGTGATAACGACCCTAGTGACGCGTGACCTCCGTGTAAAAGGTGCCGAGTGACGCCACTGGTCTGGAGGTCATAAATGAAAGATCTCTCAGCCCTGTGTTACCCTTACCCGTTGTATGTCAACAAAGTCACGTGACACAATGCTACACATTGGTGGGAAAGCTAATCCAAATCTAATCTATAAGAGCATCCATTGGGGTAGAAGTTAAACAAAAAGTGTCACAGGAGAGCGAAACAAATCCAAACGTGTCCGAAAGTCTTATCTGGAGTGTCTACATCGAATAGAAGAGCACACTAACACACTCCATCTCTGTGTCTACATCGAATAGAAGAGCACACTAACACACTCCATCTCTGTGTCTACATCGAATAGAAGAGCACACTAACACACTCCATCTCTGTGTCTACATCGAATAGAAGAGCACACTAACACACTCCATCTCTGTGTCCATCTAGCTGCTACATTAGTACAACGTTAAACAAAAATAAAATATGTGCTAGTGTCGGACTTAATACTGCAATGCGATTCTGTTCCCAAACATTCGTGCAGTGTGTCCAGAATGATGTGTGGACCAAGCTACTTATCGATGCCAGGAGGCTTGTGCTGGATTAGACAAACATGTACTAAAAGCATTAGTATTTGCTGGTTAATTCATCTTATTTTAAAAGAATATGCATACATCCTCCTCACCTAACCCAGAAGTGTTATTTGTATGTATTTTTTAAAGCTTTAAAAGCTATAAACTTATGGCAAAATCCTAAAACCTCTCTCTTTCAAATTTATGCAACTCTCTCTCTCTCTCTCTCTTATTGAAACTAAGATTGATAAGCACTTCAAAACTTATGGTTACCTTGTCATGTGGTATGCGCTCTGGACTGTGGTCTCGTTCGTCACGAGTTCCAACTTTCCCTGCTTTACCCCTCCCCCAATCGTCCTGCGGGAGGTTTGGTCTAGGATATAGTAATCCTCAATTCCGAACATTCAAAACATGTAAAATAAACGAACAAAACAAGTCATGCTACAGTAAATAGAGAATTTTTAAAAATATATAAATTACTAAACACGAAATTGCATCTTATTAATTTTTGGGTCTCATTTATTTAGCAATAGGTTTTATATAGATTACAATTTAGAAAGAAAAAAAACTTGTCAGGGAAACCATTCTCTTGAATGGCTTCGAGATTGTAAAATTTTATTGTCCCTAAAACGCACATTAGTGAGTTAATATCTAAATAATTACACAAAATTTAGGCAAAAAAAATGGTATGCTTGTTTTTATAAGTATCACGTACACAGTATCTATATTTAGCTCGTCAGAGACCTCGGGAAATTCCATCACGCGGAGGGCTATGTGTCAGAATAAATGTGATTGGTTTTGAAATATTAATTTTTGTACATTGAGCTGCATTTATTGGTTGGCATTGCAACGAGGTGCGTTAGACACGTGACAACGCTATACCCGGGGAAAGGTTCTAGATTTTTAGTCAGTCTTGTATGGAACGTGTTAATGAGAACATGTACTAGAGTTTTGTATTATAACTCAATTATATTAAGTTATTTTATTCAAGTACATTTAACCATTGTAATTATTTGTGAATAGCTTTTTCCAAGTTCTGAATTAAAGTAATTGTTTTAGACGAAGAGAAGTTTCTTCATTGAATATAGCAACATACTTAGATCGACTTAGCGATTGGCAACTTCTAGATGATCTTATTATCAACTGGCAACATTCTGAATGATCGTATTATCAACTAGATCTAGCTACTTATATACGATCATCTTATTAAAAGACGATTTCAATATCCTCGGCAATCACGATCATTGATGGTGTGATATAGATCAAGATAATCTTCAACGTGACATCATAGCGTCTTCATAGATCTTGACATCTGACATCCACAATTGATGATTGTGACAATAAGCATCACGATTCTAAAAAAAAATGCATTACAGTGGTTTTTGCGTTTAACCCCAAAACCTCCTCATTTGGTCTCTAAATCAAAACAATCCAAACACCACCTTGGCGATCCAGCTTTTCAGTTGGTCATAATGACCTGCTTTCAATTCAGACGTGGCTCGCTGGACAAGCGCCAATTAGGCGTATCGTAATTGAGTGACCAAGCAATATCTATAAGAAAACCATTGGTGTATACCGTATTATACTGTTCTGAGGAACATGGGACTTATGGGAGAGGGAAGGCCAGAACAAACATTGGCTAATGTTACACATGGGTTAACACTTACAAAAGGACAATGTCATCTTCGAAAATCCCTCTTCTGAGCGAGCCTATACATGTAATTGTCATTGCTTTCTCATCCGAGTCATGACCTGACATAAAATCTTAATCAGAGCAGAGGCCAGCATGTTCTTTTATACGCACATTGGTAACACACACACACACATGTTATAAAGTGCCTCGTAAAAATGTCAAGAGTCTATTGCTTGTGGCACAAACAAAAATACGCGTATTGAGTTGGGGGACGAGGTGATTGAGACATTATTAGAAATACGACGGGATGTTTATGATTCGAATGTCGAATTTCGCTGATTCTAGGCCAACGCAGTAAAATGTGTTGATATAACAATTTGAAGGATTTTATTTTTTTTAAATGTGGGTCTAATTTCTTGATTATTGAAAGTCTACTTTTGAATACAGAATACGTAGGGCCTACTTGTTTCTCATTTTTAAAACCGTACAGGCCCTTATATTATTCTGGTTTTTATTAGATGGTTGTGAGATATTGGGTTGGTCGAGGAGAGGGGCTCAGAAGATTTGAACCCACATCTGCTGCTCTGAAATCTAACGTAACAAATGGTCCCAGTCTGGTAAATTTTGATGAGGGCAATAGATTGCTGTAAGAAAGCGTAGTTGAAACCTCTGTCTTCGCCTTTTGAAAAAGATGCTACATAATTTAAGTATGAGGGTAGCCATGATTTTTTTTGGGGGGGGGTAATTTTTTCTCTCTATGTGTTTGTGTGCGTGTCTAGACGTAATTAATCTTCATTATATTATTACCTTTCATTCTTTCTTTTCTTATCTTAGATATTTGGCTACAGACGTTACTTCTAAAAAGAAGATAATTATGTCCTACGCATTTCATGACTTTTTTTGGTACTCCTATCCTAGAATAGGTATGCTACTTCTTGAAGTTAGTGTAAAGACAGGAGACAGACACCCCGCCCTTGTCAGCTAGGAGTTCTGATGTAGCGCTATGAGCAGCGAGGTACGGGTAACAGCCACGACGCCAAGCATTAGCTATTTCCGGTATTTGAAACTAGAAAAAATGCATATTCTGAGCTATCAACAGTGCATTATTCTTATACGCTTCTATTTAAAAATAAATAGGTCAAATTCAATTATTCTATTCACTGTACTTTATCAATGATGCCTAGCGACTGCTAGTAATTGATAACTCTAGTTTTGCTTTATTTTTTTTTATTGGAGAGGAAAGGGTAACCACAAAACCCCCTTTTTTAGCTACTTTAATTTTTTTTTATTTTAAGCCCCCCCCCCCCTTTAGGCAATGCTTACAGAATTTGGTGACTATTAGTTTTCTTTAGTTTTATATTGAAGATGGGGTTTTAACGTAAAAAATACTTTGAAGGGGTGTTTAAACTCACCCCCCGGCTATGCTCATGGAATTTGGTGTCTATCTTTTGCTTTATTTTTGGTTTTATTGAAGAGGTGGGTTTTAACCTCAAAACCCCCTGGAGGGCGAATTTAAAACTCACCCTCCTTCCCGCTGAGCTGGTGCAAGTGAAGATATTTAACATTAAAATCTCAACCACATTAAGCAAAATTAAATAATAATTTAAAAAAAAACAGACATAAAATTTCACCTCGTCTTGGGGGACGGATTTCATTTCGGGTGGGGGGTGTGGGGTTCATCCGGTAGTTACGCCCATGAATTTAAGTCTATTGTCTCAACAAAGCGAACAAGGAAGAGATAGCCATCACAACACAAGGAGCCTGTTATGTTGAAAAAATATATACTAAAGTTTGCCTTTTATTAGTGCCTCTTGATATTGAGCCAATCCGATGCACGCTGGAGGGAGAAGTATTATCCACATTTTTTTTCTGTTATATAGCAGGTGTAAACCATGCAACTACCACAAGTTACAAATAGGAACTATAGTTGGCAGCTTAACTAGCTCTTTAAACCCTTTCAGGAGAATAATCTATATGCATACAAATATTCCTCTGAGAGAAAAACAGTGCACTTCCTAGTGCTACGCTGTTTAATGGACACTGGAGTCACGGCACCAATCATACCCTTCTTAAGGTATGCTCCTTTGCAGTAGAGTTTTGAGAATGATCTTCGACATGTTGTGATTGAAATATGTGTCGTTCACTTTTGATTTTAAATGAATCTATAATAATGCAAGACTTTGAAGAGGAAAAAAAACACACACATTAAGCAACACATTAATTAAAAGCAGTGGCGTAGCTATGGCGGGGGATGGGGAAGAATTTGAAAGTCCTCAAAAGGGGGGCTTCCAAATGAGTGTTCAATTTTTTGTACATTAAATATTAAATATCAGCCTACGCCATGTCATGATGTCGAATGTCAAAATGCAGGGGCCCCTAAAGAGGTCAAGCCCCCGGACCCCCAAATGATGGCTAATTCCTAGCTAGATCAGGGGTCGCCTAAGACCATCGAAAATATGGATTGTTATTGTCTACTCTTCTATTGTTGTATGTGTGTGTTTGGGGGGGGGGGGGTCGCGGCAGAGTGGGGTATTGTAAAAAGGGGTCACCGAGCTTAAAAGGTTGAGAACCGCTGACCTAGATCATCATCACCACCAGCATCGACAAAGGTGTGGATAACAAGATATTTGAGGGAGTATCCAACGCGGACGCTGTTGGTAGTAGATATTAGTGGTGACGTTGAACATTTTGGATTAGGCCTACCGCTAACATAATAATAGACTCAAATCCAGTAACATCCTAGAGACCTAGACCATCGTTTCGTAACCTTTATAGTTCTGCGACCCCTTTTTACAAATCTTGACCATAATAACCATTCATAAGCCGAATACATGTAGCCTGTGATTTATAATATGGTTTTACTTATAGATACTATGACCTAAATATCTGAATTGTAGATCCATATTGTATTTTCATTTTGAAATTGACAATTAAAATGTTTGAAAATGTGATTCAGTTGTATACATCTAACCTCGAATGGCAATTGTAATTTAAAAAAACAACTACGAAATAGAAAATATCTGTATAATGTCAGGCAAAATAAATAAATAAAATCCATGGTCTAAAGTACTGTAAAGTGACACCCTGGCAAACAACCTTGACCGCCTGGGGGAGGATAGGGCGGCCCACCAATAGTTTGAGAACCGCTGTCCTGACCCTGCAAAGTTTATTTCTTTCTCCTTTAAAAAAAAGTATTCAAAAGTAATAAAGGTTACAAGACATACTCAGCATCGTGTAATTAACAAATACAAGTTTGCACATTTTTGGGGCTTTGTTGACAAAAAAAAAAAAAAAAGATTCAATTGAAAAGAAAAGGAACAGATAAAACTGGTTGTCTTGGCAACATAGAGTTATCTAGTAGGCAAATGATCCTCTGAGGTACAACACTGTGTCATCCATGGCTGTTTAATCATTCATCTGTGTCGGTAGTAATTGGGAAATTTAACATTCTACAAAGTTTGAAGAAAATATATGACTAAATAAAATTCATACGAGCTTGAAATAATGTATATATGAATGCTTGCAGTATTACAACTTTTTGATTTGCTAATTAATTTTGAACTTTACAAAAAATTTTGAAAATATGATAAATAGAATGTCAAGTATCTATCGGCTGCAGTAGCGTGATCACGTGATATACTACTTCCGTTTTCAGAGCATCGTGCATCCCTCATCTTTTGGCTAGTGTCCATAAAATTTAACAAAGTTGGTAAGTTGCATTGTTTTGTTTATATCTTTGTTTACATTTTGTAAATAGCTGATGATAGTATCATTTACCCTTTCCTAGCTAGTTGAAACACATCTTTATATTTTTAAAAGCATAATAAACAACCAAAGCTTAATTTCAATTAAAATACATCATCTGTCTCTTCAATGTGACGCTCGCGGGAAAATGACGTTCAGCCACGTCGGACTTTACTGAGATGAACATGATCTTTGCCTTCTACTATGATCTTAATAATTAGTGATGTATATAGTTGATTAAGTTATCCAACATATTGGTTATAATCTCCTTCTTTCTTTAATTTGCTTCCCCATTTGCAGCGTCCTAAAGCGAGGATTTTTTTCTTTGTTTACACTGACTACGCAGTTTTCAATATGGCGAAATTGATGATCAAAAGTAAAAAAAAAATATCTGTAAACATTTTATGAATTGACACATTTTTATAAATTTTAAACTTGATAAGTATCACAGGAAGATCTAGAATAGAATAAATCTAGGTATATCATTAACAGTTATGTAGGGCTGATTTAGTATACTGTATAACTATAGACCTATGCCTATATTCTATACTATATAGTATATAATTATAATATGATGATATACTAATATAGTATATACTATATAGTATATATAATATAGATCTAGATAATTTATATTTTATTATATTATTATATTTATAGATCTAATTATTTTACTAATTTTAGAATTTTAGATCTATAATATTAATAATAATAATTTATTTTAAATATAATATTAAATATATTATAATATTATTATTAATATTATTATCATATTATATATTTTTATAAGTACTTTTAAGTCTAGTCTAGATAGACGATAGGACACATAAGATCTAGAATTCTAGATTATTCTAGATCTAGTAATTATTGTTTAATAAAATCAGTTTATAATTATTAAATTAAAGTTTAGACTAGATGTCTAGAACTAGTACCATTTTTATTATAGGTGATAGTCTAGTATAAGACTCACTCTATATAGATACTATTTAATTATTATGATGTAATCATGTGTTAATGTATTATTATTATCTATTTTAGATAGATCTAGATCCATATAAATAATAATGTATACTTTTTTTTTTTTCAAATAATAATTTTAGATCTCTATATCAGTACATCTTATATAATTATATATTGAATATTAATCTCACAAGTCTGTCTAGTATTATAGTAATAATAGTAACATAGTCATATAGATTGAGCAATACAGGCTTTAGTCTAGCTAGAATAATCTAAAATCTAGACTAGAAATTTTTAGAATTAGCATTTCTAGATTTCTCTAGAATGACTAGATCCACATAAGTATTACATTTACTGATTTAGATTTTATATCATTTTGGTAAATTTACTTCTCGACATATTCTTGGAGTCTAAATAGAGTTAGATCTGTCTTATAAAAGAGAATATAATTGCAGAAAATAAATAACATGTCTAGATCTCTAGTCTTGAAATATTTAAATTCTAAATTTATATTCACCTTCACTTATCTCTTACTCTTAGTTTGCTAGACTGCTGGGGCACGACTCAAGATTTGTCAACTGTCTTTCTTAATTCCGCTCTGTCTTTTGCCTTGGATACATCCTCTTTCAATGGCAGGCCTGTCCATTTTTTTATATTGTCTGCCTTTTCTTTTTCCTGGTAATGTTCCCTGAAGTTAACATATATAATATCTAGACTTATATAATAATAAGTGTAAATGAGTAAAAGAAAGATATTGGCCTTAGCCATAGTTGTGTTTCTGGTCAACTGAGAGTAAACAGGACTTGACATGCTTGTTGATTTTTTTTCATTGAATTTAATTATCAGTAAAAATGAGATTAGTTTATTGTCAATAATATATTTTTAGACTTTATAAAGCTTAACTTTTTATTCTAGTATAAATGCTTTGCAGACTCTGAGGGGATGCTTGCTTGACGAGGCAATGGCAGTGGTCAAAGTTTGTCTGAAATAGGTCTTCTTCTTATCTTCTTATCCTATATACACTACAGACATTACTTTAATAAGAAGATAATTACGTCCTATCCTACGCATTTCATGAGTCAATCTAGTCATGCGTCTTAATCGATCACTTAAACTCTGCTAATTCGTTAGTTGTCCTGGCTGATTCAGGATTAATAGAGTACCAAAGATATGAAAATGGTTTTGAAGCAAGTTCATTCATTCACTTTTTTTTTTTTTTTTTTCATGTGGGGGTTTCTGAAAAAAGGTTTCCTTACTGCTTGGATGATTAGCAAACTTTATATGAGTCATCTCAATCTGTCTGTAATCTTCATCAATTTTCAAACTTGAACCACTCAAGCCACATTTTCTTTTCATTCATTTTGAATTTAAGCTGCAGAATAATTTTCTTTTTTATAGTCTAAACTGATAGATATTCACCCATATGTATCAATAATTTTTTATTAGGACATCATTTTCAAATGTCTAATTTATTATTTTATTTCATTTTTTCAGATAATGTTCTTTGCATCTTATCAACCATTCAATGTGTTTTAAGTGATTGATTTGTTACATTTGAGGATTTGTGTCAGATAAAGAAAATGAACGACTCAGGTGTGTAAAAACATTGTTGTTTTATCTTTTAGCGAAGTCTTTTTTTTTAAATAACAAATTTAACATCACATGCTTTTATTAGCAATGAAATTCACTAAGGACAGGAGTAGTGATGCGAAGAATTATTTATAAATAATCTATTCAAAAACCTTACAAACAGCAATATATTTTTTTTTGCTATCTAAAAATCGTATAAATTATGGGGATGTTTCTTCTAAATAGACAATAATTAAGTCATAGGCATAAGTAATTAGAAGTAAAATGTACAAAGTGACATAATATTATAAATCACTGATTCACAATTCACTGATTTTCCCCTCCTGTTCAAAAACAGTAAAGAATTGCATTAAATAGTAATGTTTAAACAGTAGAAAATTAAACTGAAGACTGAATGTCTCTAAAAAAAAAGATTTTAATTTGGAGTCAAGATTTTATAAACTTTGTTCTACATCAATAATTAGATTTATAGAAGCCAAACTTTTATTTAGAACTATTTATTTACCCCCTGAAGCATTATCATCAATTGTTGTTTTTGGAAAACTTGTAATATTGCTCTGTATACTGTAAACAATAGGAAATTTTATTTATTGGGAGGGGGGTTGAGATAGTGTTCAATTATTTTTTTTCTTCATAAAGTTCCTGTCTTTACTACATTTTAAAAGATCTTAAGTAAAAGTAAGCCACACCTCAACAGTGATAACCAGACAAAACATGTGATTGTCAACACCATCAACTATACACACTACATACTACATGTGTAGGCCCACTACGTCTATCTCACCAGGTTGTAAAAATCAGTCGAGGGTGTGGAGGAATTGTTTTCCTTCTCTATTTGCTTTTTTTTAATGTTCTTAGATCTATATAACAGTAGTTTTAAACATAGATCTCAATAATAGACCAGATTACAATTTAATCTATGCTTCGGCATCATCTAAGGTCCAAGCTATAAATAAGTTAATAAAATATCGTTTACAGCAAATGAATTTATCTAAAACAATAAATATTGACCTACAACACTTCAGATTCTAACTATTAACTAGAAGTTACTATCAGTATTAAGCCATTGAAGCCAGAACAAGAAGCAGTCCTTGGACTTTAAATTACAAGCCTGATGACCAATTGTTGGTCTGAAATTCATGAACACATACAACCGAACACTATACAAGCCTGATTGCACTTTACCATAGAGAGATTTACATTAGTAACTAGTTCAATATATATTTACGTATTTTACATTGTCCATGCCACCAGTGGCGTAGCATGATACCCGTGGGCCCAGGTTCAAGGATATATTGGTGGGCCCCCTCCCCCAATAAGACGAATACATTGTAAGACGAAACAATTGAGTAATTTGAATGTATTGGTACATTGACCAAAAGACAAGTAAAGTAGCTTTTTAATCATCTTATTACGATTGACTCTGTTACAACTCCAACACGAATTAAAAGTCAATATTTGTACAATTTTTAAACAGAATGAAACACATTAACGGAGTTTCAAATATGTAAAGAAATGTTTTATGACTCCAAGTTCCCATTGTACACATTGACATTCCTAAAATACTTCCAGGTGTCACGCTTTCAAACATTGATACTAGTATCTAGTCCTACATCCATTATTTAACAGTAAATAGATCGAATATTTATTTACTAAACATTTCTCTGGCCTTCTAAGTAGCACAGTAAGAAACCAGTACATCTATTTCTTAATGCGCGAGCGGCTTCTTCTGATGAAACAAAGGCCATTCTAATATCCAATCATATTGAAAGCACCTTCATAGCTTTAGCCCAGTAGTTTATTTAAGGATAAATGTTTTTTTTTTAATTGCTTGGTGCATTTGTTCAGCAAATTCTGCTGACGTTTGATACTCACACATATATGAAAACCTAGAAATGACTATCTAATTTCTATTTCTTTGGATGTTCCGTCAACGGAGATTACTAAACAGTATCAAAAAAATAATACGAATTTGATATCAACATTTTATTTATCTTGAGCACTGCCACCTATGAAAGAGACAATTGGTACAGAATTGATATCCTATAGTACCGGTATTTTTTCCAGAACTGCATTGCCCAACAGATCTATTATCTCGTTTTGAATTTGTTAGGCTTTGATTTCCTGTCAAATTTGAATATTCATAGCAATTTTTTTGTGTTTTTGTATAAATAGATGGCTGTCAAGACTCATTTCTTTTCTAATATAGGTATGTGTATTACTAAATGTACCCAAGTCCTGGGCAATACCACAACGACACATACAACGATAGAACAAATATTCAGAATGCCAACTCACAGACATATTACATGTTTATTACATTATCTGTACTATAATACAGAATCAGTTCAGACATTTGAAATATCCAGTATCAATAAAAAATATATCAGCTTAATATTCCATAGACTGAATAGTGACAACACAGAGAAATAATTAGAGTCTACACTTCGACTATATCTATATCCTAAAGTCCAACTGTCCTGGACTAGGAACAAAACCACACTGCCTTATTATGAGTTACATTATTTTCAACAAAAACATCTCACCAAATCAAAACAACCCAAAACAAGAACAGTTTTGAAGTCAACAACCTGAATTGCTCCCCTTCTCCTCTACAGTAAACAGGAGACCCAGGCTGACCAGAACTCAGTCCTGACATTTCTCTCCCCTCTAATTTTTGTCTGTTTCTGGGTTCATTTAAAACAGACAAACTTCCAATAAAGAGATTTCCAAAACGTACATATATCAACATGCAAACAAAAGTAATCTTGGTACTAAAACATAGCCTACAGTTTGTAAAAAAAAAAACACACAAAAAAATGATGTATCCACATGAAATGTCAATACTATACACACCCTGCTAGGCAATAATAATTATATGTATATATATATATATCAGCATGTAAACAAAAAAAAATAGTCAGTGAACAAGCATATTTAAATGTTATATACAACATATATCTTTCTTTAAGAGCAATGAACCAAGTTTCAACCAAATACTAAGCATTGGTCTGTGAAAGGCACTATTCCATGATCAATTTAGTTATCTGTCTATCTTTAAACATCTTGTTATAAACCTGCTCTCCAGTTCGGTTACCTCCTTAATTGCAATAGCACAAGCATCTTCAACTGGAACAATTCCTATGTTAATACTGATGTTTCTTTGGCTAGCTAAATATTTAATATTATTTTGTTTAGATTTCATCTCTTTTTATTCTGATGTAATGATTACATTAACATTTTGTATACAATACAGAAGACAACAAAACAATGCAATGAAGACTTTTGAGGACGCATCGTCTTGATTGAATGACTTACACTATTTCACAATGTAAACTTCTTCGGATTCTATAGTTGTTGTTTTTTTATGTCAGTCTAATTTTCTTTATGTCAGGCAACCAGATTATACTTTCACTTACAATAACTCACAAGACAAAACAGGTTAACGCATCTACGTTGAGCAGTCAAGGTTATTGAGAAGTTGTATATAGTTCATGATCAAATACACTGTTCATTGGAGTTTATCAATTATAAAGTCATAGTCGCATATTAGGAGCATTAGCGAGTGGTCAAAACAAGATCAGTTTTTCAAGCTCATTACAAAATTGTTCATAGTTAAGATTTTGTTGGTGCGTTTACCAGCTGACAGATCAGCCTGAACACTAAGATTGGGAAAAAAAAAAAGACACATAGTTTAGAGTAAAATGAAATGATTATATTACATATTTTAAATACAAAACGAATGCAAGACAAGGGGAAAAAAAGAATGGTATGATATGGAAACAATTGTCACCTCGAACAATTAGGGCTAGCCACCATTACAATTTACAAAACTTAATAGAAAGCAAATTCTTACATTAAAGCTTAAAACACGTTTGAAATTAATACAAATTTTGATATAACGTTCAGGATATTTTGAAGGAGCTTTTTTAAATTCTATTTTTTAATTGTTTTTTACAAAAGTGAATTTATTTTTTCACTTTGGTGTCACCCCCAAATTCTCAACAAGTCAAGAGTCATGGGCCCAAGCGCAGTGGGCCCGGGTTCATTGAGCCCCTTCATGCCATGGATGCTACGCCACTGCATGCCACACACCCCTGTACAGTTGGTGGACATACATATACACACACTCATGCTTCACAGAATAGTTTGTGATATGCATATCTGTTTATAAATACTGTTAAGCTTTAATTCATCAATCAGTAACAAAGTTTAAAGCAATAAGGTAATTTAAAGAAAAACAATTATTATGAATATAAGTATGTTATTTAACAGTTTGCAAAATGCTCAGCAACACAAGACATGTAGGTATCCGGCTCCGGCTGAATATCAAAAGGTACTATCCGTTGCACCCCTTGTAAAGAGTAGTGTGTTGGGCATGTATGTATATTCTTCATCTTTTATTGAAAGAGGTGAATTGAAGACTCCTGGATCTCTAGGCCTACAGAAGATCCCTTCCATCGTCTTTTCTGAACAGCTGTTATGTCTGGGAAAGATTCTGCCAGATGTAAATCCCTATTTTTGAAGGCACCATATCTAAAATGTTTAGATTTATTGGTTAGATGTTAAACTCCCACATATATATTCCAAGAGATGTCCATCCTAGAAACGGCCAAGTATGGCTAATGACTTGTTACCTTTTTGAATGGAGATACAAAAGATTATGAACATTGTGGCCAATTTAATGCAGTTGTCCACATACAAAGATTTCACAGATATGAAAACACTGCTGTTATTAGGCTTGCACTTCTTTGTCCTGAGAGGAGCCCCCACACAAAGAAATGCAGCCTTGCTGTTGACCTAGAATTTAAGGATATTACAAGGTGCTTTTAGTTTTGATAGCATGAGAACACTGAGAATGGATCCTTGGAAAAATGCTGAGTTTGGTTAGGGCCAGCTGGATTAATGTTCTGATAGAATTTTAATATATAAATTGTAAATGTTAGTATCTCATGTACAAGTTTTACAATTAATAAGTAACACTAATCAAACACTTTGGTTGAGAAAAAAAATGGTTTTAGGATTACAAAGCTCCTCTGTTGCTTCTCTCAACCCAATTGTTTCGTTTGTTTGTTCTGATTTCTCTTTGGTTATTTGTAATTTGTTCATTGGAAATCTTTTTTTTTTTTTTAAATTATAAAGTGTAATCTTAATTGACTGCAAACTAGCAATCACAGTTTTTTAAACATACATGTGGACCATATGTGCCCATTGACTTCTGTCCTATTATTTTATTAAGTTTTTACAGAGTTAATGAATACAAAGCATCTTCTAAAAGCTTAAAAACTCGTTTCCTTTAGGACTTAACCTTTCTTGGGTTTTTTGCTGTCTTGCTTATTTTTGTATTTTTTTTTCTAGTTGCCAAATGTGAAAGAAGTTGTGGTGGCCAGAACAATGATCATCTTCTTTTACTTTGGCAATGTGTTAGCTACTCATGACAGCTGGCTAAATTCATGCTATGTAATTTTCCTAATTCCTAGCTTCCATCTTGATTCACTCTTGTAAATATATTTTTGAGCTATAATTCACAAGGTCATGTCATCATCAAGCTGCTCATATGATGACACATTTAATTTGCAGTTATGACATAGAAATGGGTTTCTTTGGGTTTGTTTTTTTTATATTTCTTCATTAGCATTATTTTAGCCGAACCCTTTCACCTAAGTCATTTACTACAGCCTTGGTTTTGTAGTCAAGTTTTGTTTATCTTTCAATCTATTTTCTATACTCATCTGTATATATTATATCTATATTTTTATTTTAAAAATTTCTCGGTGTAATCTATGTAGTCTGTACGCCTAGGTTTGATGAAGTGCTGATGTCTACGTTTGAGATGGTCTCGATCTAGGTTGTCACTTTGTTGTTTGAAATCAGGGATTCAACAGCACATGTATCAATACATTGTTTGGGGGGGGGGGGGGAAGGAATCTATCTGCAAGCGAGGCGTGCTGTCTAAATGTCTTTAATTAAATGCCGGACTCCCCTCCCTTGATAAAAAAAATTACACTTTAACTCCCCTGCACCCCCACCGTTGCTGTTGGAGGAAAATGTCCAAAGAAGAGAAAAAGGAACATCAATGCGAAAGCTAGTATGGGTGCATCATCGTCACCATGGAAACGGACGGTTTCACTCAAATAACACCCACACCACCACCCTCTCTTTTTTTTCCCCTCCTTGTCTTCCTGCCCACCCCTCTCTCCCAGCAGACAACTTAGTTGGGCAATCGGTTCATGGAGCAGTAAGAGAGAGACAGGCATCTCGTTCTGGTAATGATTGAAATTGGGGCCCGCGTAGAGATCGCTCCTCCACAGGCCTAGGTACATTGCTTCTTGACCTATTTATTGTCAATGATAAACTATGGAATGCCTTAAATATTTTAAGGCATTGTCTGCGTGTCCATTTTTAGCGGCCCCCGAAAGGGAAAAAGACGCTATTAGTTTTGTACGAAATGTCTGTCCGTCCGTCCCGTATAGATCTCGTAAACTAGAAAAGATATTGAAAATCCGACATCACAATATTTTAGACCATTCAAAGTTCTGATGCAACGGCTACTTTTTTTTTTCTAAAGCGAAAAAATCTAATTTTAAAATCAGTTATGCAAGCAGTTTTTTTAAGAGAAAAAGCTAATTAGTATGCATTATAAGTTAGACCTAAGTTAAAACGAATAGTAATCTTGTAAACGTCATTTTCGTAAACAATTTTTTTATTGCGGAAATGTCTTTTTTTTTTCTTTTTTGAGCATTCGAATAAGAGTTTGATCCTTTTCAAAAGAATTACTTTACATCTATTATAAGACTTCAGTTAGGCCAGGAGAGGCGCGGTAAAGCGCTTGGCTTCCGAACCGGGGACCCCGGATTCGAATCCTGGTGAAGACTGGGATTTTCAACTTCGGAATCCTTGGGCTCCAATGGGTACCTGATATTAGTTGGGGAAAAGTAAAGGCGGTTGGTCGTTGTGCTGGCTACATGACACCCTCGTTAACCGTAGGCCACAAAAACATATGAACTTTACATCATCTGCCCTATAGACCACAAGGTCTGAAAGGGGAACTAGTTAGGCCAGGTTCACATCTAACTTTGCATTCACTTGCACCTATCCTTTGATCTGCTGTACCGTTGGGGAACTACACAAGATCTGTCAACCTTCTTTCTCCATTCTTATCTCTTATTTGTCTTTGATATAATTTCATTTGGATTTTCTTTCTGAAAATATTGAAGCCTGCCTGAGTGGATCACTTCGGGAGCCGATTTTGAGTTTGTGTTTCCACACAAACTGTCTTTGTAATCTTGTTTAATATTTATTTGCTATAATTATGTGACCTTCCTATTTGCCACGACTCCAATGACTTTCGATGTGGGTGGAAGTCATTTAGTCTAAGTCTTCACTTTTCTCTACAGTAGCTTTCCTTGTTGCTGTGAACTATCTTAGTTATTCTACCGGCTACTGTGTCGCATTTAGGTGGGACTGTTCAGAGCAAAGGCATAGATGCCTATTGAACGCATATACCTCTCTGGGCCGGTGCAGTGCCGAGTTTATTGGGTCTTAATAACCTTTTTTTTTTTTTTGTTTGTCACCCCTCCGAATGAAACGTTTCTCATAGCATCTAGTGCAGTGGTATAGTTTAAGAACACGAAGGAATCAGAACTAAAGAGGGCTCGGGGGTGAATTTCGCGTTCTGATTGGGATTAGTACAAAAGTCAAATCTCTTGCTCCTGCCCACTGAAAGGTCATTCCATTCAAGGGGCTTTGCACAACTAAAGCGGCTTACACCGTTGGCTTGCTAGCAAACGCTTACGTCCACTGTAGTGTTGTTTTTTTATGCTCCTGATCAGTTCAACAGTTGAAAGGGAGCTGTAACAAATACTGCTGTGACAATATCATCTGGACTTGGGCAAGTCCTGCATTCGTTCCTTCTGTTTAGTTTTTTTGTTTTTCTCAAAGCTGAACATTTGGAGGAAGTCATTGACTTTATAAAGAAAAGTTGAAATATTAAAAGGAACTCAGCATTCACTAGTACATAACCAAAGAATTAATACAGTTTTTTGTCATGCGGCTTTTAGGTTTAGCAATGTTAGATAAATATTTTTGAGGTCGTTCAGTGATGAAACAACGATAGCTATGATTTAGTATGACGATAAATACAGTCGACTTGGTTGAATCGGATGTACATCCCCATGCAATCATTGTGATCCTATTAAATGGCTGTGTACACGGAGCTGTATCAAATGTTTGGATAATTCTGTCTCTATAGCAGGCTGGTCTGATTAAACGGTTTGACTGTGCACTCGCTTGATAATGAAACGTTGAACGTGTTTTATTACTTCTATTATCACATATCTTGAACAGATGTGATTATTGTTGTTCTTTTATTTATGCATGCAGGGGACACAGTTTCATCTGGTTCATTTAGGCTTTTGTTAAATGTAGGGCGCTCAGTCGATTGTTTCAAAAACCATTATTATTTTTTTTTTTAGGATTTCAACTCTTGGATTCCCTCTTTTCCCTGTGGTATAATTTCTCTGTTTATTTAATATTAAGAACAGATTAATTTTTTGTTCGCACTAATAATCACATCTGAAGAATCTGGTTTGACATCTAGCTCTTGAGTCACCACTTATTGCCTCTACACGCAAACAATATTTGATACAGTGTTAGATTACGGGCCTTTGTATGTACTGCATATCGACTTTCAAGTCCAATCTTCCAGCTGCTGGTTTTGTGACACACTGTATGAACGAGCTCTCTCAATGTTCATCCAGTACTTTTGAATGTTAGGAAGAGCCTTTGGAACAATACAGACACATATCGGAGGTGGCTTTGGGGCATATTTTCTTCGGTCTGTCGAATTCAACTCTAATTCAACATCTTTCACACATCCATCAATCTTACTTCTAACTTTCTAGAGTGTACTCATTATGCATCGTGTAATATTATTATTGTTGGGTTGTCAGTACTACTAATCTATAGCATTATTTTCTTAAAACCAATAAACAAGCGAACACGTAATCCCTAAGTAGGTCAGTTTCATTCCACTGTCCTGTTATAGACATCCTAGCGACTCTATTGATTCTGTGCTGTAAAAGAATAATGGTAATGTAGTGATCTGCTATTTTTGGATGACTACGGCTTCCATTTGCCGTGAGCACATTTAACGTGTCTCCTGCGCCGATGATAGTTTATAGGTAACTATGGTGATGCACTGTCAGCCCGGAGTGTTGTTCACAGCTTCCTGCTGTCCTCGTCAATCTGCCAGATTTTTTTTGGATCAACTCCGAGTTTGATTTCTTCCATTGTTTCCACCTAGTGCTTCACATTGGTGTCACTAGAAGTTTGTAGCCATTTGTGTTTTTGTTAAAGGTGTCTGATTATAATGTCGTTGTTGAAGGTGAGTCATTGAAGTCATAATAACTACCGAGTGTAAGACAAACACATACAAATGTTTGCACTGAAAGTACATTGTCCTGTGTAGACTCAGTGGGTGTGATAGTGACTTGTGTACAACAATTCGCTATACTGTGGGCTTAGGTCTTGCTGTGTCTACACTATCTGCAATAAGAACAATTGAGGTTACCTTTTAGGTGGCTTTCAACTTGGGTTTGGCTAAATATCGGAAGGAGGAGGGGACGGCTGTGATTCGCACTTGTGAGGTTAAAGTTCATTTCAAGAGTTGAAGGTGCATTAACTGTCTTGAGGCCAAGAAAATGTTACTCCACACCGCCGTGAATATTCCTTATTGTTTAAAACCCATATGAAGGAGAATTTGAAAGGGGAGGGAGGGGGAGGTTGGTAAGGGTGTGAAATCACATTATGTTAAACCATGACAGATACGATGTGGGGCATCAGCCAGCTGCCGTTTACGTTACCATGGTAACTGACGCTTTGGGCTTGCGCCGCTTCCACTCCCATCTCCTCATCGAGTGAGTGTAGCCACGTTTTGTTCTGCGAGACCGCGGCGGCTGTATTGGCTTTGCGTTAGCGTCTTTCTGTGTGGATTAGTGCATCGCATGCTAATAATGTAACCAAGATTTACAGTCATTGCAGTTGTCTTAAAGAACATGGATTTACACTACTGAGTGTGTCTCCTCCCTTGCCATTGTTTACTTCTTAGAGTAGTTTTGTTTTGTAGGCATACGTTGAATTTCGGAATCAAGTGCTAGGTCAAAACGAGACAGGAAAGACAGGAGAAGAAAAAAAAAGCAACAACAAATGATGTGATCTTGTGAGGTAGTGGTGCGACGCTAGTCCTGTCTGCTTGTAACAATCTATTTCGGCCGGCCGACCTCATGAACTTTCTCATTGCCCCACTTCACGCCAAACTCTTGTGTACTGTTGTCATGGTAACCGGATGCTCGAGACAAGATTGGCGGAGCTTGCGGGCATGGTTGTGAGAAAAGCGAACGAAATCAGAAGGGAGAGAAAAAAAAATGCCAGTGAGTGACGGTCCTCCCCTTCTGTTGTAGTTACTCTATTTACATTAGCCCTGTCCCTTGAGTTCAACCCTTTAAAATCCCGTTAAAAGAGATGCTCTATTAGATGTTACCATCAAATGTCTGATATAAGGTGGGCCGCCAGTTTTGTTTTTTTAGATTGGAAAACAGAGGTGAGGGTATTTGAACGTGATATAATTATTATAGACATTAATTTGTGTGTGTGTGACATTTAGTAGTAGTGAGATTGTCCCAGGGGAGATAACCTGGTTTAAAGCTACTTGGTTTAAATTTTGTCTTATCACTAAGAGAATTATTTAGAATCTTTTCAAGCAATACAATATATGTCTATACTTTATGACTTTATGGAATACGTAATTTTGTTTGTAAATCATTTCTATAGGAAATGATCAGGAGCTATTATTGCTGATATTGTGTTTGCTGGGTATTAAAAAAACAAAAGACCTACCAAGCATCACATATTATAGACAATTTTAAGTCTTAAAAAAATGTTTAAGTATTTTATCATATCTGCAGTGTCTAATACCAGTTGAACAGGCTTTCCTCAGCTTCTTACTAGACCACATTTATTACATCTCATGTTCCTTTGTGTCCCGCCTGTCCCATGCACTTGATGTGTATTCTTCCTACTAGGATTGCAATATCCCTTTCTTTTCTTTTTTTTTTCACAAAATAAAAGATGACTATTTAAATTTAGTTGTAACTTTATTTCAGTATGGTATTTGATTGGATAGATTACATATTCTATATTGATCATGATCAATCACTCATTTCATTTTTTCTCTATAGTGATTAAACTTAATTTTTTTCCTTCTTGGAAGTACATGTTTTTATCATTGCTTATTCAGCTAAAATGATTTTTTTTTTTTTTAGATAACTAAATTTTATATAATTGAATGGATTCTTCTTCATGTAAAAAAATAAAAATTTTTTTGGGTTTCTTTCTATCCAGGCTGTGAGGACACAGTGCCTTCAATGGTCTGCAAGCTACCAGAAGAAAGTGATGCCTCAATGAGAGCTCGTTTGTTCACAAGTTTAAGCCAGAGCTTTCCCCACAGTCAGCTGTATAAAGCTCTCCATGGAGGAGAGGACATAATCCTCAATGGTGGGGATAACTCTGAGGACGACGATGATAGCCTCTACGGGGACCATTTATCAAACAGCTGCTTTGCTTCCTTACGCATGGATCGCAGGGACAGTGATGATTTCGATGATGACCTCCAGTCCCTGGAGTGGCTTCAGAGTGAGGATCTGCTGAAGAATATTGGTGGTGAAAAGTTAGACAAGGATGAAGAAGAAAGGGGCGAGCAGAAAGAGAATGAAGACATTAAACCAGATGTTAGTGCACTAGCAGAGCCCACTCGGCAGCAGCCAATTGCAATAGCACCGTTTCTTCCTAAGGAACATGTCAAAAGCAAACCTCCATACTCATTTTCATGTCTTATATTCATGGCAGTGGAAGCATCTCCACAAAAGAGGCTTCCAGTTAAAGATATATACAATTGGATTCTTACACAATTTCCCTACTTCCAGAATGCTCCTACAGGATGGAAAAATTCTGTACGGCACAATTTAAGTCTTAATAAATGCTTTAAAAAAGTGGAAAAGGATAAAGGCCAGGTAAGATAAACCATTTGCACTTTATTATAATTAACAAAACCTCTTTTCAGTCCTTGAACTTAAGCAATACTAAATACTATAGTACATTATTGATATGCCTAAACTAATTACTTGATTAAAAGAAAACCAGCTTTTAGGTATATAGTGGCTTTTCCATACTTTGGTCGGTGGGAGCACAGTATTTACTGGCTAAATTTTGTTTGAGGGCAGCAGTAATTCAGTTTTGCATGGCTGGCTTTGTGTTCATGCTATGACCAGGCTTCTCTTTTCAACCTATTCCTTCTTACCAACCTCGTAACTTTGTCAACTGTTTCAGTTGTTTCATTTATCCGCAGTTTATGTTGACCATCATACTTAGTACAGACATTTATACCCAAGCCAAACCCATTTTTTTCAATAATTGAAACTTACTTTTCTGTTCATTTCTTGCAAAGTCAGTTTATTCAGTTTAAAAAGGTCATACTTACACTCAAACTTTAAAACTTTTTTTTTTCACATACTTAATCTGAAGTATACATAATTATTATTCATCAATTATTTCACAGTAATTTTTGTTTTGCCTTTTAAAATGACTTTTAAAAATTTACTATCATTAGTTCCGTATCATATTTTCTAGATTTAAGTTTAACAACAATACAATTTATTCTATTTTTTTAAATTATTATTTTCAATGGTTCCCCCTATATTATTGTTATTATTATTTCCAGCTGATTTTGCATGTTGCATTTTAAAATAGTTTTGAATGTTTCTAAGTTTTAAAGTGAAAAAATGACTGTGAATGTTTATTAACTAAGATATTAAGTTGAAAAGAATTATCCAAAGGTTTTGATCATATAAATTTATTAATTTAAAAAAAACAGTAAATATGCAGTTAAAATATTTCAGTCCTAATTTAAAGTGATATTACCAATTAAAATTATTAATCCTAGCCATGTATATTTCCAGCTCTGGTTCCATAGGTCGGGTGGGAGTGCATTTTGACTAGGTTTGTAGAATTGTGTGCAGTGTGCCTTTGTAGTCACCAACTAAATATTTTATCACATACTGTATACTCCTGAGTTTGTAGAAGTGGTTTTCATTTTCTTTTGTTTCTTCTTTAGTTTATTAATTATATTTTTTTATTACAAAAAAAGTTGGCCAGCTTTCAAACATCTGTACAAGTGTGTTACTGCTGACCTTGATCACATTATTTGCATGTTCTAAGACTCTAATCTTTTCCTGTTGGGATTATTTCCCTAGGTAAAATCATAGTTGTTAACTGAGATGCAAGTAGTTCTCTACTTTATTTTTTTTTAAAGTGTTTATGGCACAGGACTAATTTTTTATTTTTTTTTATCACTATATCTCTGATGTCTGTATTCTACTTTTAGTTTTACTCAAGTCTTACTTTAAAAAAAAAAGTTTCCCAGACTTAAATTGGTGTACACTTTATAAAGTTTTATACCCAACATTTGAAAATTGTTATGAACTTGTAGAATTACTCTATTAATGTAAATGCTTGTGGTGTCTTATGGATGTATTGCAGATGTTTATAGTTTTTTTTTTATCCCCTGTAAGAGTCACCGGTATGAGAATCCTAGCTTATCTTATCTTATCCTATATAATACAGATATATAATATTAACCAATGACTTAAATTCTGCCAAGTCACTGGTTTTTCTGGCTAGCTCAGGCAACCCATTCCATGCTCTAATAGCACTAGGGAAGAAGGAGTATTTGTACAAATTTGTCCTAGCATATGGGACGAGGAATGTGCCTTTATTTTTGTGTCTTTCAGAGTATTTTATTAGATTTTGTTTTTGTATTTGAAGATTATGGTTCAGTGTTTTATGTATACTTGCTACTTTACTTTTGAGTCTTCTGTCCTGAAGAAGCTTAGAAGTTATAGACAGACATTCAGATTTATAAGAACTTGTAATAGTAATTTATTAAACTTGTATTAGCTTGATCAATCTTTTGTACACACCCTTTAAAACAAAGTGATAAATGTTTATTATTGTAACTTATAATTTGTAGTCATTGTTTAAAATTTACAAGACAAAGAGCATAAAATATTCCTTTATTTTCTTTTTTTGTACAGTAACAATAGAAATGAACTAGAGTTATAATTGTATTTACTAATAATTACTAACACAGAATTGTATTTTATAATCACTTTAAATATAATTCTTCCCCCCTCCCCCCCCCCCCCCTCCCCTTTTTTTTCTTTTTCTGAATCAACTTTGTTTAACTTCTGGTAGTCTAAAATAATGAAATAGTCAAGTTGCCCAACTTCAATTCGGTAGAGCTTTTTTTTTTTAACATATATATATATCAAACTTCATATGACCAAATCTTTATCCACAATTCAAAAATAGCCAGTGAAGCTCTACTAAATAAGAGATCAAAGATAAATCACAATGCAGTCTCAAAATAGTCTCTTCTATGAGAATAACTGGAAATCTTGGTCAAATTGACCAGGATACAGGACTACATTCACCATCTTTTTTTCTGGTTGAAATGCCAGTTCAGAATTTTAAAAATATTTTCATTAAAGTTTTTTACTCTAATCATCTCTTCAACTTTTTTATTTTTTAAATAGATTCTTAAATCTGATCGTCTGTTATTTATAAAACGTATTTTCTGATTGTTGAAGACTCAGCCTGATAAAACAAATAAATACTTTCTCAAATTTGGTGCAACTAATTTGTATTTATAACACTTAAATTGTTTCTCAATGTTTAAATAGATTTCTCTCAAATGTGTAAGGAGCTATTTTGAGAAGTGCTTTGGCTTGCAATAGGTAAGGTACATTGATGAAATTAGCAGCCCTAAGGTCTAAAGAGTCCATAAGTCTCTACTTGGCTTTTTAGCTCATTCTTAGAAGTTATGGTACTGCATTGAGTTCCATGTGTTTGAATTGATTCAATGCTGTATAGAAAATAGAATAATATATATTATATATACATATAGAATAATTATCTGAAAAGTCAGAATTATGAAACATTGTGGTGGATTTAAGCTTGCTATTTGATAATCCAACCAACGCTAATGAGTATCTCACCAATGTGCTGGAAGGGCGTTTTTTTATAGTTTGACATGAAGGCTTTTTTAAATAATAAATTGATACTACTGATAAATGGTACTTTTTTTTTATGCTACAATTTTCTTAGTGGTTACAATTTGCTTTATGTATTAAGTTTAAGGCATACACATTTCTGTCACCAAGTGCTGTTTTATGTTAATGAAATGAAGACTGTTTTTCTTTCATCATCCAACTCTTATGTAATTTGTTTGTGTGTGTCTCCAGAGTATAGGTAAGGGTTCACTATGGTGTATAGATCCAGCATACAGACCCAATCTGCTTCAGGCCTTGAGAAAAACGCCCTATCACCCCTACCATCAACTTCAAATGACATCTACACAACCGCAAAACTACCTTCAGTATCTGCAGACACTTCCTGGGTAGGTATTTGTAGTTGATAGGTTTGAACTTGAGAACATTAGCTCAACAAAATTACTAGAAACAGGGCTTAATTCTTTAATCATTTCAGTCTAGACAATTTGAAACAAATTTAAAACATTCTTAGGAAATAGTTACTAACAACAGAGTTCAATTATTGAAATTTATGAATTATTTCATTTTATTACTTTTATGAATCAAAACCTTTTTATATTTACCATGTATTATATGGTTCAAACATTTGTTCTAATTTTTTTGTCTTTTGTTTTCTAGTGGAGGGCGGACAGTTCTTCCTTTAACCCAAAGACCCGTGCCAAATACAGTTTCTCCACGTAAGTCTGCATTACTGTTCAGAAAGTTTGATGTCAACAATTTTGTAAAAATATAATGCTTCAAATAGTCACAATTTGCAACAAATTTTTTTGTGTTCTTTTCAGATTTATTCCCATTTTTAAGTCGAAGGCTAGCTCAAACATCTTTTGATGTTGGTAAGTTCTCAATCATATACAAAAAGAGCTTTATTAAATGATAACATTATATGAAACAAGGCTCATAAATTTTTTTTTATTAAGATAGTAACATTTCTTTAAAAAAAAAAAAATAAGCATCTTAGAATGACAGAAGTCATACTTGAGCTCAATTTTCTATCCATTTGGTAATTACTCATCCTGGATCCATTACTATGCAGTGCCTAGAAACCCTGGTTAGACTTTACCTGCCTGCATTACTATTTGTATTGATTTCCCATGGGTAAAATTTACTTTTGCCAACCTTGTAAAATTGTTCTGCTAGAGAAGGTTAACAAAGACAATTTCTCATTGATTGTTAGACAGCAGTTAACCCTTTCACTTCTCCCTCTCTTCCCAGCCCTTTTGTTATTGCCACATTTAGAGTTGTATTGATGATACCATGGTAACATTCATACTCAAGAAGTTGTCTTATTTTACCATGTTGGGATTGGTTAAATGTGATGAGATCAAAATATGCATATTTTTTAAAACTTGAAATTGCTCTTTTTTTTTCTGTGACATTTTGTAACTTGTGTTATAGTAGCTATTAAGTTTTTTGCTTTATACATCACCTTATTGAATCAGTTGGTAGCTGAGCACTTTGACTTGGTAGTGACAGAGCTCTATTCCTTTTTTAAAGTTTTTAATTAAGCCATCATTCATGTGGTCTAAAGTTTTGTACTTAATTCCTGTTTATTTTAAAGTTTGTTCAGTTGATAATTTTGCTAGGCTTATGGGATGAATAGCAAATATTTCAAGTTTGAGCTTCTTTTAACTAAAGAAACAATGAAGATATGATGTATGGATAGTATTGTTTTGTTCTCTTTTAATTTAAACTGTTCAGTATATGAATAGTTGACCTTAATATAAAAGGTCATTGCAAATGAGTTTCTAATTGAGTGATGTTTCTCTTCTCTTAGACAATGAAATGAAAGATGTTGCTCAAACATTAGTGGCATTAAAAACTTCACACAAACTAGGTGAGATTTTTTTTTTATTTACCAACCTTATTTAGTAGATCTAAATCTAAGTTATAGCAATAAGTCACTCAACTTACTTGTCTTTAATATTAATGATCATTGCCTTTTGAAATGTCTAGGTCCCACTGATAATTTAGCTGGTGAGGATACTGGTCCAACATGGAAACATCATAAAAGAACTAACAGGTATTTTTTTCTAATTTGATAAAATTTTGGTTTCAAATTAATATGTTTGTGTTGCACTAATATATATATATACATTTAAGCAAAATCTTTAAATTAAATGCAAATAGATATGGTAACACCCATTGACATGTTACTGGCTTTAGTTAGTTCATAAGTCTTTACAATTTTATATTTTGTTTCTTATGTTTTTTCTGAGTTTCATTCTTTTTTTAATTTATCAAGCTCAGTATTTTTGTAAATACCTAAATATTTGATAATAATCCCTACATTTTGTCTTTACAAATGTTTTTTTTTTCTTTCTGCAGGCGCACATCTGTCCCTGTTGTTGTAACTGAACACCCTTACAGCGACCACTCTTATAGCTGTATTAGACTCATTGAAGATGATGTTCCTTCTCCATCCTCCTCTTCATCTATTGATGAAGAGTACGACTTTGGTGATGCAGGTTTGTTGACAATCTTTCAGTATTTCTATCTATCAATAATCAATAGACTATAAGATATTCAAAATAACATTTGTGGACATAAGAACTAAAATTGTAGGAAAATAAACTTTACTGATGAAACAAAATACAGAGTTCTGGTCAAAGTTCAGTGACAGGAGTTTTTACCTGCAAAAAAGAAATGACCCAGTGCTTTTGATAATGTTTTTAACATTTTAGTGTTGATAAGCAAATAATTTTAATTTGAAGCATCTGATCAGACTGTACGAAAGTAATAAATCTATTGCTCAAAGGCTTTGAGAGCTTTTCCCTATTAATGTTCCAGTACTGTCTTATCTACTGAGACATACAGGAGATACAGCTGATGACTTGCTCAAACAGCTTGATTGCTCTGAGATCTCTTGCCCTATAAGTGATCATTTCTTTTGCCCTCATAGTAAGATTTTTAAACAAGTCTTTCATTCAAGTTGACTTTTTTTCCCAATCTGTTTAGTTTTATCTTTTCATTGACTCTGAGTTGTTTCTCAGAAATTTGTTGGTTTTTAGAGGGGGGGTAGGCTGTAATCAATTTTTTTTTGTATGGAATTGTTATTGTTTCAAAAGTTTTTTTGTCAATTGTTTAAACAATTAAATGTTTGTTCTACTGTTGTTGTTTTTTTACAAATACATATAGAAAAAAATTATTAAACCATTTTTCATGTTGTATTTCATCTTGTAGTGAAGTGAAGTTAGACTGTTATGTTTTTTTTTTTAAAATAAAATAATGTTATTTTAAACAGACTTAAATTAAAAAGTGTTAAAAATAAACAAATTATTATTATTTTTTTTTAAATTAACTTATATTATATTATATATATATATACACATGTGTGTGTGTATGCTTGTGTGTCAATATATATATACACACACACACACACTAATCCATCAATTTAAAAGGCTTGTTTAGTCACCCATATATTAGATGACAAATTCTTACTTGTATAGTGTTTATTTGTGCCTTAGGTTTAAAAGTATTTTTGTTTGTTTGTTTCTAGATGAAGAATCTGACTATCAGTCTGACATGGAGTGGGACAGCGATGACAAGGATGAAGTAGATGGAGATGTCCAGCCTCACAAGAGGCTCAAGATTGATCTCCAGGACAGTGATGGGGAGACTTATACTGTCAAGAAAGTCATTGAGGATGAAAGTGAAGATGATGAGCAGAAGAAGATTCATGAAGGGGCTAGTGCCCTTTTGAACCTTGCTGGACTCTACCGCAGCAACAGCAGCACAAGCAACAGTCCCAATTGTGGAACTGAGAAAAAGAAAATGGAGAGAACATCTTCAAAGAAAAGAAATTCTGCTGAGAAAAAGTTGAAACTGAGTAAAAAGAAAAAGGAAGAGAAAAAACAAGTGGCTAGTGAGTTGCCAGAACCTTCAGTTAGAAAGAGTAAAAGCAAAAGGAAGAATGCTGGAAGCAATGGGAAATATGCCAGTGGAGAATACTCTTTATTAAAAACCAGTCGGACTCCAACTAAAGGTCGTATCAGTAAACCAACCAAAACCTCAAAGTCTTCCACCGCAAATTCAGAAACAAATAATTCGATCCAAAACAAGGATTCTGATAAAGCGAATAGCTCAACATCAAAGCCAAAATCTTCAGTGAAAACAAAATCTCCAAAAAAAGGCAGTGAGAAAAAGAAATTGAAACTTTCCAAAAACTTTGGCACCTCAAAGAAACAAACTGCTTCTTTATCAGGAGAAAAGAGTGCTACTTCTGCTTCTGTTGGGCAGCCTCATGAAAGTAGCACAAAAAAAAGTTTTCTTAAAAAGGGAAATACTCCAGCTGTGGTTAGTGGAAGGAAAAAAAAGTCTCTTTCTGATCCCTCGCGTAAAGTTTCATCTCGTGTGGAGGATGACAGCAATTCAAGTTCAAAGAAAGATCATCCCAAGGCTTCTGAAAATGTTTCCATCCAACCATCTCTTGTAGAAAAGAAGCCAGCTGACCTTGGGGAATCTCTTCAAGAATATGGGGAATCCAAATCAGTCAGTAGCAGCCTTGTGGCACACATTTTTAAAACAGAAACACTTTCTCCAGCTGGTGATGCTCCGGCTATCACCCCCAGCAGCTCAAGAGATAAACTGGCCAATCAGAAAGACAAGTCTGCAACTGCAAATGGAAATAAAAGCAGTGCTTCTGGGACATTGACAATAATAAATGTAAGCCACAAAAGCCCTCACTTTACAAGGTTCTCAAAAAAGAAAGCCTCAATGTCTTAGCACTTGTTTATTCAACCATATACCAGTGGAACAACAATTTGGTCTTGCTCTGTGCCAAGGACCATTGTCAAGCTACACACTTCAATAGGATACAATGCTTCATCAGCTAGCTTCCAACTTTTTAAAGACTGGTGTGGTAGTGTTTGGTTACCACATTTGGCTCAGGACACACAGATTGCCCATCTGTTTGGTTGTTGAGTTACTCTGTAGTTGTACAATTGTTGATGCTATGTTGGCAACTTAGTTCTTCAGTCACATTCTTAACTGTTTTAGAAGTGATAGTTTATGGCATTTACAATAACTTGAAATGTAATTCAGTTTGTTCATTATAAACATGATCATTATGTGAAACTTTTGTTTTATGGTCTCAGCTTTTTTTTTTCTTTTAATTTTGCTGTACTGCAACAACTATTGTTTGTGGCAAAAAAAAAAATCAACACAAATTATCCCTGCATTGGACTTGAAGACCACTCTGTCAGCATTAAAGTTTACGTGACTCTGGACTTATAGATTTGAGATCATCTGCTTCTAGACAACAAAACTGGTGGCAGGTATATCAACAAAGTCCATTGTGTTGTTGTTCTGAGTTTTTGTTTCTTGTGTGATATGTAAAAGCTTTTGTTATTGAACTGAACACAATGCACTAATGCTTTCACTGGTTTATTTATGTTTGTGTTATTTCTCAAGAAATGCATGACATTGCTTTGGAAAATGTCAAATTCATTAATTTATATAGGTCTTATAATATCTGTGTAGTTTTTCTGTTTTGTTATGCTAGCACATTTGAAAGTAATGCAAAGATTTTGGTTGTAGTCATGTCTGTTTGACTAAAAATGGAAATGCCTACATTTTCTTTGTGTCATATAACTTGTAATAAATGAGTTAATGAACTACTAGAGTATAAGTCAGTTTAAAAAGCAACAAATCAAGTTATAACTAGCAATGTTAATTTTAAATGAAGTTTTGTTGTGTTAAGAAGTATCTTTTAAAATATTGAATCAAACTAGGCTCAGGAGTCATAGGTAGTTTCTGCTGTCTCAAAATGTTTAGAAATTGCTAATTTGAAATAGTCTTTGAATACAAGTTTAAACTTTTAAAAAAATGTATTTAAATGCATTTGTTTTTTAGTTAGATAACTATTTTATTCTTGATAGTCATTTGAATGGACAGAAATTAGAAAAGTCTACACACTAGTAGTGATCTAATTTCATCCATAGAACATGTCATTTTCTTTTTTTTTTTAAATACTGCCCATAATATTCAGTGACTTTCCTTGCTTATTGTGTGCTGTGACCAAATGTTTTTTTTACTGTTCAATTTACTTCTAGGTTCTTATCAGAAAGTATTACTTGCTCTTGGTGCCTTAACAATTTTATAAAACTGTTGTTAACATTTTATTCATTCATCCATTGTAATGTAGATCAAATTCTCCTACTGATTTGTTAGTGGAAAGCTTTTACTTCATGTTGGATTGAAGGTGTTTGGCCAATGTTTCTATTAGGTTTTTTGTTTGTTCATTTTTAGCATATAGACAAAATAATACATGTACTTTAATGAGCAATGTGTTTTCATTGCATTCTTGAATTTTGACCAAAAGAAATGGCTGCGCTTTACATTTGTGAACTTTCTGATCGCTACTACAGCCAGCTTTGTATCATCAATTTGAGTCTAGTAGCTACAATACTACCTATAGAAAAACTTTTTTTTTTTTACAATTTCTTTCAAGTGTGATACAAGTCTTAGATTGGCAATGATAAAAGATAAACTATTTTCATGGCCTCCCAACACTGTTGTTTATAACATTTCCATTGAAATCTTCGGTAGTGTACGACTAAAAGCTGATTTCTTTTTCATCTCTAGTAGAACTACATAGGATTCAGCAATTAGAAGTCTCAACTATTTCAAGTTTTCAGTTTAATTTTTGTAAAATAGCCAATAAAACTGTTGATTGATGGCTTTCCCAAACACTAATGCAATATTTCTTGCTGTTTGTTTTCTTGTTCACTCATCAGAACCTCACTTGTACTCTCACAGCTGCTTGGCAATAACATGTTTTGTTAATATTTGGTCAAACAAGGTGTTCATCTTGAAATAATTTTTTTTTTCATGTCAAAATCTAGTCTATTCTTTTACATGACAATGATGGAAAAGAAATTTAAAAGCTTACACATCATTTCAGCTATTTGGAATTAATATATCACTAATATAAAATCTAAAGTTAGCAATGATAGTTTGAAATTAATGTGTACAACGAATGCTTAACATCGATTGAATATGTGTCACTTTGTTGTATGAACCATCTGCTCTTGTTATGTCATTGGAGAACATTCTTACAGTTAGTGAATTGACCAAAAAATTACAAAAAAACAACAACTCAGTTTGTATGTATAAATGTACATAGAACTATTCTGCAATGAAATCTTTTTTTCTGTGCATTTTGTGAATATATAAATAATGTTTTAATTTTATTTGTGTTTGTCTCTGTACATTAAGTCATGTATGACAAATCTTGGTCCTGTTGTGTTTCTCGAGGCCAAACACTGATACTACTGGAGTGTTGACATTTCTTAGGGGATTGTAACAACCCCTAAAGCAACATGCTTGTTACATTCAATGAGGATGCTAGTGTACATAGATACTAAGCAATAGATTTAGATCAACTGCTGTTTTTGTCTGATAACATTTTGTCACTGTCTTGGTTAGTTAAATAAGTGTGTGTCTTAGTCTCAGAACTCTTGTGAGTAGCTCTGGTCATAACCTCACACAAACCTTCTAAGAAAGAAAAAAAAGCTTTTGTCAAGAAGAGTAGATAGTTTTGTCCTCAGTTTCATCTGTTTGTAAGCCATATAGAAAGGTGGTGTGTGTTGTGTCTTATGTTTAGACTAACATAATCTGTTTAATTCCTGTGATACAAGGAAGGAACTGACCTAGTGCTGTCTAAATATGGTGGAAGTGCACTTTTTTTTTTTTTTTTTTTTTTTGCTTCATTTATGAACTAATCAGATTATCTATTTAACAGGTAACAATTTATGTTCAGCTCATGTCTTGGTTTAAGCTAGTGCACTCACTGCTTCTCTGGTTGCCATTTTCATTTAATGTACATATGTCAATGATCTTTGAACTAGTGTGAATGGGTTCTTGTGTCTTATCTATTTGTTAAGCAAGAAATGTATACATTTGTAATCAGTATGTCATTTCTTTAATGACACTATTTTAAGGAGCCTTCCTCAACTGTCTTCCATGAACTCATTTATAAAGTCACCAAAAGTTTTCTTTGTTTTGGTCATTTGTTATTGAGCTTTAATGATTTTTTTTTCTCATTTATTGCCTAAGGAATGTAAAAGCAAACTTAAATGTAATTAAAACATACTATGGTCAAAATTAATTACCCAGTAACACATTTTAAACAAGCATTGGTATTTTTTCATGAAAATTCTTGTATAACAAACATTTTTTTAATCACAAAAAATATCAAAATAGAGATGGGAAATGTTCTAGAAAATCAGTAAAAATTTTTAATACCAGTATCTGCATTAGTTGGAAGGATATGTATCATTTGGCTTACAGTACTATAACTAAAATTCTTTTTTCTTCTGAAGAAGGCAGATTGATATTTTAACAGGCTTGAATTTTTTTTTTCTAGCAGGAAAAAAATTGACCATTTATTTCAAATGTTTTTAGTATCAAATTTGTGTCAAAACTTTTCTTGTATTTTTAAGGTGCTGTTATTTGTGTTATTTTTTTATATAAATGTTTTTTATTTAAGAAATGGAAAAGTGTTCAGCTTCTTTGTGCAATAGGCTAATGTAATTAGACTGAATTAGGACACAAATTGTTTAGAGGCTATTGAATTCTTTGGTTCACTGTACATTGTGTAATTAATAACTGAATAAATCTTTGTTTTCCTTTCCCTTACCACTGTGTATGTGTTGATACTTTCTGCTGTTTAACTCTCGTCTAATGTTACTTTTCTTATTATAGCCATCAGAAAAAAAAGCAGATTTAAAAAAAAATGGGCATCTCACAGACCCACCATACCAGTTCCTTGTGTGTGGCTGGCTTTTTAAAGTGAATATTGAACTACAGCACAGTTCAGCGGTGTGGTTCTGTACGGAGCGTTACGACGGTTCAGTGCGGAGTACTGTCAAGTACAGTTGAGACGACTGGCGTCTTGATCTTGGTCTGCGATCGAGTCCGACACAACGAGCCTAGTGTGTGAAGTCAGTCCTGAACTGTTGAACCCAGTGCAAGCCCGGAACGAGACGGAGAGGCCAGTGCAAGAGTTGATACGGCGGTACTGTGTTATCGGAGATATTTGTACAGTGTACGTGTTGCCAATTGTACAGTATTGGCTGTTATTTATTCAACTATTAAAGTGTTACGTTACTTTGGAGCCCTGAGTTGTCAAGTTCTTTAAGTTGGTGGTGTATGGTGCAGTTTGCAGAAAGCCTGGATAGTGAGATTCGTAACAGTATCATATTCAGTGTCCTGGAGCTCAGGTCACCCTGGCTAAGACAAGGCCGAGTACACCTGGGAGCCCTACCACTTTTCCTTTGTTGTAACGTGCTAACAATTTATGAAATGATTGAAGAACGGCATTGTATTTGTGACATGGTTGTTGAAACACTTTCAATTCCAGAGACTGCAATCAAAATCTTCTCGCACTGTACTTAGGTACTCCAACAGGAGTCATATTTTTTGTAATAATTTCCTCTTAAGACTTTTCCTCCCAGATGCTTTAGTATTCTGATAGGGAATTCGTATTTTAGACATTTTAAACTATTAAAATCAATTAATTTTAAAATATCGATATTTTTAGATCAATGTTTTCTCACTGTGCATCCCCCTTAAGACTGTTTTCCTCCCAGATGCTACTATAAAGCTGGGTAGCGTAGTCCGGGACAGCATTTCCATATACTGTCATTGTGTTAGTCATTTACTTCTGGACTTAATTATGAGAGTTCCCCTTTCAGACCTGCGATCTATTGGGCAGATGATGTAGAGGTCATCTGTTTCTTTGGCCCACAGTCAATGACCAACCTTTACTTTCCCCCAATAAATTTCAGGTACCCATTAGAACAGGGTGGACTCAAAGATCCTGAAATTAATAATCTTGAATTCAAACCCGGGATCTCTTGGTTCAGTAGCCAAGCGCTTTACCACTCAGCCACTGTGCCTATTAAGGTTATGATGCTGCGTCAATATAAGGAATTGAATGTCTACCTTAAATTGCTAAAGTATTTCATTTTCTAAATTGCTTTACTATTTCCTTTTCTTTGAAAGCCTGATGCTGACTGAATACTGGACTAGAATAACAAGAAGAAAACTAAGACATCATGTCATTATTGCACTCTTTATTTCATTTGATTGGTTGCTTGACAAGTGTACTTCTGCATGATGTAACATAGTGGCCCAATGTTGAGAACATTGTCATATTTGTCTCCAGGCCACATCTTTAGTTATTCATTCTTTGATGTTTCTGGTGTCTACTGGCACCAAGCAAGAACTTGTTGTCGGTTGCTCAAACCTTCCACAGGAACTAAAGACAGTGCTAAAGGGTGAGAATTACAGGAGACTCCAAGATGTTCAAGGTTCAACTGAAAACCTAAAAAAAAAATATTTTTTTATTTAAATCTAAATTGTAAATACATGATGGCTGATGTAAAAATAATTACATTAAACAATTTTGACCATTTAAAAACAACATGTTAAAATGTTTTAAATGTTTCGGATGTTCCTTCAGAGTTGAAGATAGTTTACTTCCTAGTCCAAACCTCCCGCAGGACGACGGGGGAGGGGAGCGGGCAGGGTTTGAACCCTCGACCGTCGATAAATCCGAACGACAGTCCAGCGCGCAAACCGCACGACCAGGCAGCCATACATGCAAGTAAACTATATGATGGTAAAAGTCAAACTTTAAAACATGAGATTTTAATAAAACATTTAACTTTAATTAATTTCTGTAGATCAGTGATGGGCAAACTAAAGCCCACGGGCCAATCAAGCCCGCCAAATGAAAATACACTTAGACATTTAACCAAAGGGAAAAATTTCTTCCTTGAGGCTTGAATAAGAGATTGACCCTTTACAAAACAATTAAATCAATTAGATAATCATACAATAACATCAGTTAGGCCAGATTCACATTAAACCATATCTTTGCAACTATCCATTCATTGAATACATTGAAAGTCTCTTCTTTATGTATTGGCGGAGATAGGATTGTGATAGTTGGTACTTCATAGTTTATGATATTTTGATATGTTCGGGGGCCAATTTTTAGTTTCTTTCCACACAAACTGTCTGAAACACAAAGTCTTTGGCACCTTGTTTTAGAACAGTAGAATATAGCCCCTTTGTCATACATGTTTATCACTTATCCACAATAATAAACTGTTTCTATCATATAAGTTATTACTTATCCAGAAACTTGACAACTTAGCAACAGATATTCCCTCAATACCTTTAGCAGTTACCAAAACTGGAATTTTATTGTATTAAGTGCCCTGCTAAAAATTCATTCTGCCAATCTACAGAAGAGTTCTAACCAGAGGTGCATCACCAAGGTCAATAAGTAGTAAACATTGACAGGTCTCAAGGTGTGCAAACCAGCAAATGTGTGAAGGGAATCACTGAGTTGAAAGAGGGTACACCAAAAAAAAGAAAAAGTTGCAGTCACTGGGGATGATGCTGGAGGATAAATGCCAAGTGCTTTACCATTCAGCCACCATAACTTTTGCTTTAAAAGTCAAACCATAGGAATAAATCATTCATTGAGAAACTAAAAGCTGTTTTCATTTCAGTTCTAATAAAGTAGGTACATACATTTGTAAAGTATCCCATAGTTGAACATTGTAGGTGAGAAAACAATTTTGACTAGTGGTGTCATGCCTGTGATGCCTCCTTTCTCCAACACTTTAAAGTATTCCAACAGCAATTCTTTGACCATCTGCATAGTGTCAATGTGGCTATAATCTTTTGGGGAGCCCAAATCTGTAGATGAAAAATTTTATAATTACCAAATGTATCTGTACATCTTTTCAATGGTTGTCTGTCTAAACTTTCTTTCACTTATATAAGACAAGAGAAAAACAAACAAAAAACTAACCCACTGATATGTGACAAGAAAACAAATCCACTTTTCCTCTGTAAAAAATAGCGCTTGAAGTGATTTTGTAATTATCAAACTGTTGTAGAATATTGATTTCTAAATATGAAGAAAGACAGGTAACAATTAAACTCTGTATGGTATAAGTAAAGTAGAATATTCTATCAAGTCTACCCCATGCTAGGATATAAGCTGTACACTATTTTTTGGGTGTTGAAGATTCAAAAAAGTCTTAGCCGCAGATTTTTCACGTCATTTTTAGGGTAAGTCCATTCTTATGTCATTTATATGAATAACCTTTTTCCAACTATAGACCGTTCTTATGTCCTTTAATATGGTAGCCTTTTTTCAACACAAGCTCATTCTTATGTCCTTTAATATGGTAGCCTTTTTTCAACACAAGCTCATTCTTATGTCATTTATATGGTAGCCTTTTTTCAACACAAGCTCATTCTTATGTCATTTAATCTGGTAGCCTTTTTTCAACACAAGCTCATTCTTATGTCATTTAATATGGTAGCCTTTTTTCAACACAAGCTCATTCTTATGTCATTTATATGGTAGCCTTTTTTCAACACAAGCTCATTCTTATGTCATTTAATATGGTAGCCTTTTTTCAACACAAGCTCATTCTTATGTCATTTATATGGTAGCCTTTTTTCAACACAAGCTCATTCTTATGTCCTTTAATATGGTAGCTTTTTTTGCTCCATACTAATAATCCTACCCAACTAAGTGTCACAAGATAATTGTGTTACTGACATCATAAAACAAAGACAAGAAAGTGAACAGAGTGACACAATACAAGCTGCAAGGGACAGTTCTGGATGAAAATGAAGGCAACAGAAAAGCTTTAATTTAATATTCTTTAAGTTTGGCACTAATGAACTATTGCATCTGTTCCAGCAGTTCTCAATCTTTAGAAGGTATAGGAGAAATATACATTTTTCAGGACAAGTTGTTTTTAATATTACTTTCTGCACAATCTATGAATTGAGACTTTTGTTCACAAGGTAAGGTACATTGAAGGTGAGTAATTCCAATTGTAGACTTAGTTCTAAGATTGCTGTAATCATGTAAATACCTGTGACATCCTCCTGCAAATCAATGTTATGCCAAGCGTAGGTATGCCACTCAACGAGAGCATTCTTGGGTAGTGCAGGAACAACACAATATTGAACACTAGGAGTCAGTTTGGGCTTTTCCATATTTATAGCAGATGACTGAGGAAACAAAATACATTTTATTTTAATCTTGATGCTGTTACAAATTGTTTAATGAAAATAATTACAAATATGTGGTGGCTACATTTGAGGTACATTTTGAGCATTAAAAAAAAACGACACACAAGCCACAGTAAAACAAATACAGAACAATACAGACATCGACATGCAGCAAATACTTCTTTGGAGAGGAGGAACAAAGTACACCATCAAAAACTACTATTGCCCACCATCATCAACAGCAGAAATAGACATACAACTACCACACTTCACAAGGACAATAATAGCTGGCAACTTCAATTCACACACACCTTCCCTAGGCTACCCACGCTACAACAAGCGTGGCAAAGAGATAGAGGATGTAACAAATGCCTCTAACCTACAACTTCTGCAAAACAAAACTCCACCTCCAACTTTCCTCCACAGAGCACACAACACAACTAGCAGACCTGACCTAACTTTTATCTCTACAGACATTACCGACTCTTCTAAAATAACAGTACTTGAAGACATAGGTAGTGACCACAGGCCTATACTCCTCAATATTGGAACGCCAGGTAGATACCAATCCAGCAAAACAACTAGATGGAACTATAAAAAAGCTAACTGGGCAGCTTTTTGACAAGAAACAGACACAAGACTATCAAGCATAATTGAGACACGTCAATTCAACCTACACAACTATGGTCTCCAACATCTTACAAGCAGCAAAAAAACACATCCTTCGAGGCCAAGTTAAGAAATACAAACCTTTTTGGACACCTGAATTAGATAAATTAGTAAAAGTAAGAAACATGGCCAGGAAGACTATAAAAAACCTACTAGAGAGAACAAGACAACATACAACAAATTGACAGGACTTATAAGATACAAAATTAAAACAAAAAAGAAAAAGTGGACCTCAACATGCGAACAACTAGATCTAAACAAGGATGGTCGAAAGGCCTGGACCCTTCTGCACCGGCTAGCAGGAAAGAAACAAATAACAAACCCCCAACCTATAAAAGGCACTGACGACATAATAACAGAAAACCTTAAAAAGGCTGAAACCTTCAATAAATATTTTGCCAGCATTAACAAGTCAAAGCCAAGGAAACAACTGGACCAGGCCTTCAGTAATATCTTAAAGAAAAAAGAAAAAGCTCCAACAGTCAACTGTCAGATCTTTGACACTCCCTTCACTCTACATGAGCTCAATACTGCCCTAAAAAGCCTCAAGTCAAGAAAATCCCCTGGACCCGATAAAATAACAAATGAAATGATTCAGGGACTAGGACCACAGGCCCAAAAATGTATACTTAACTTTATCAACCATACATGGAAAACTGGAGACATACCACAGGAATGGAGAACCGCAAACATAATACCCATTTTAAAGAAAAATTAACCACCTGGAGACCCAAAAAGTTATAGACCAATATCTCTAACATCCAACATTGGCAAAATGGCAGAAAAAATGATCAATAACCGACTTTATTTGTGGCTAGAAAGTAATTGCTCACTCCACAATACACAAGCTGGCTTCAGGAAAGCAAGTAGAACAGAAGACCACCTCTTTCGTTTTATCCAGGACACAGTAGAAGGGTTTCATGAAAACAAGCACACTACAGCAGTATTTATAGATCTGCAACAAGCCTATGATAGAGTGTGGAGAAAAGGTCTATTTTTGAAGATGAAAAAAATGGGAATCCATGGAAAAATGTACAGCTTGATCAGGGCATTCTTAAAAAACAGAACCATCCAAACCCGATTCGAAGGTGCCATCTCTAGTAAAAAAAGTTTGGATGAAGGACTACCACAAGGTTCAGCCCTTAGCTGCACTATCTTTCTAATCTTCATGAATGACCTCCCGGACCTCATTTCGGTCAATTAGGCACTTTATGCAGACAACCTTTTAATTTGGACTACAGAGAAATATCCAGTGCTGACTAGATCCAAACTAAATAGAGCCCTTACAACTATCTCCACATATTCAAAATTATGGAAAATGGAAATAAACAAAGAAAAGTCAGTGTATTCAATCTTTAGCCACAGCAACAAAACAGCAAAAAGAAACTACATCCTAAAAATAGACTCTCAGCCAATAAATAAAGAAGAAAATCCAACATATCTTGGTGTAAAACTAGACCAAAGACTGTCTCTAAAACACTTTATGGCAGATTTAAAAGAAAAGACATCACAAAGATTAAACATAATAAAACACCTAGCAGGAACATCCTGGGGAGCTGAAAAGAAAAGCTTAAGAAAGTTATACACTGGATATGTCAGATCTGTAATGGATAACTGTCTCTCCATACATAGTCCTTCCTGCTCTGATTTTTCAATAGGAGTTCATCTCAGGTCTCTCCATACAAGTAGCTGCCAACAAAACCTATCAATCATCATTAGATACAATCCGAAACCAAGCCTTGCGGCTAATTAGTGGCGGTATGAGAACTACTCCCACAGCAGCCTGTGAAATAGACTCCAATATTTAACCTCTTAAGTTAAGGCACAACAGAACAGCTTTAGAAGCTATTGAGAGATACAGAAGGTTGGAGGACGATCATCCAAATAAATTACTAACACAGAGAAATAGGAAAAACAACCAAAAAAAAGCAAAGGACTCTGATCCAACTTACTGACGAACTAGCCCTAAAACACCACCTACCCAATAACAGAGAAAAAAATACCAGGTTTTCAAACATTACACCCGGACTAAACTACAAACAACCAACCATCAAAACACATTTACTAAATAACACCTTAACAAAAGAATCAAATCCACTGGAGCTCAAAGTAGGCACGCTTGAAACAATCGAAAGCTATCAAAAAACAGCTATCCATATTTATACAGACGGATCGGCTTTCAAAGCTACCATCAATGCTGGTCTTGGTGCCTTCCTGGTCTTCCCTAAAAATAAACACTTTGAGATAAGCGCACCCTGTGGCGATTACTGCTCAAACTTCCAAGCCGAAATTGAGGCAATTACCATAGAACTTCAGACAGTGGAAAACAAATTATATGAAGGAGTGCAACCACCATCAGATATTGTTGTCTTTACAGACTCCCAATCTACTCTGCAAGCACTTAACAGCAGCACCTCAAACAGCCCAAGAGAGTTGACAACACTCATTGTGATAATCCACCAGATGATATCAAAATTAAATATCAATATCACACTACAGTTAATCCCTGACACATTGGCATCATGGGAAATGAAAAGGCAGATAAGCTATCAAAGGCAGGTTCGTCTATGATACAACCAGATAGACCTGTTAACTACCTCACCCTAAGGTCAATGTTAGTCAACAATCACAAAGAGGAGTGGCTCAACCAATGGGCATCAGGAAACACAGGCAGAGCCATGTACAGAGAAATGACTATGCCTAACAAACTGGACAGTATTAACTTCCTCCCCTGCAAAGAACAATCTACAATCTTCCAACTAAGAACAGGACACACACCACTATTAAATTACCACCTGAACAAAATAAACTCCACACAACTACCCCTCTGCAGACACTGCGCCCACCCCTTTGAAACCGTAAACCATATCCTCTTTGAATGCCCCTCCCTAATCCACCTTAGGCAGACCCTACTTCCACTACAGCCCAACATAACCAACACCCTGTACGGCAGTGCTGAACAATTGAAGAAAACAGCACACTTTTTTTCCTTGGCACAGTCTGCAAAAGAGCTCACAGCTCAGCAGCAATAAAGCTGGCTAGAAGAAGAAGAAGATGAGCATTAAAAAATATATAATCCATTTCAACATTTTCAAATCAACTGAGATTGAAACCTTAAAATGAGGAAATAATCATAAAGTTATCCTGTAAATAAACGTATAATAGTCTGATTTTCAATAAATGTGAAATGTATTATAAACATTTTTTAACTATATGAAATATATTTATTGCCATAATTAGAGATGGCATTTCTAAATGTTTTTTGTTAAAGCATATCTAAAGAAATATTAATATTTATAATTATAGAATATCTAAAGAATGATTAATATTTATAGTTATTGCGTATCTAAAACAAGAATTTTATTTTTAACTCTAGCATAGCAAAAGATTATTTTGTTTCTTTCATAGGATCACATCAAATAATCTTTTTTTTCCAAGCTCACTTTCATGGTAAGTTGTCTTTCAAAACAGGAACAACCAAAGAAGACTCAAAAGTAAAGTAGCAATTATGCATAAAACACTGAACCATTATCTTCAAATACAAAATCTAAAAAAATACTCAGAAAGACACAAAGATAAAATCACATTCCTCATTCCATATGTTAGGACAAATTTGTACAAATGCTCCTTCTTCTCTAGTGCTATTAGAGCATGGAATGGAAAACCAATGACTTGGCAGAATTTAAATCATTGGTTAACATGCATGACTAGATGCATGAATCATAGGACATAATCATCATCTTTTGTTAAAGTAACATCTATATTTTATAAGATAAGATACCTTTTTTAATTTTTCAGGCCCATAACAAGTTCGAACCCAACCACAATTAAAATCCCATTGTACTCTATTTAAAACAACAAACAACTCAGTTGATTAACCTCCAGAGCTTTCTTCCACTCTTCTTCTGCATGTCTGACATGTTCCTGTTTAGTCAGATAACACATGACCAGCGGGCAGGACCAAAATGTGCAGCCATCTTTCATTGCGGACATGACATTCTCTACATGCAGTAGCCCAACTGAACACTGAGAATTGATTCCACCATTAATGACTTCTAAGGTGGCAGGGACCAAAGGCACCATTCCAGCCAGATAAAGTTTATCTCCTGTCTGAAATCAAGATTAGATAACGAGTTGATTTAATTATGTAAATATTGTACACAAGTTCTCTTTAATGAAAGGCATAATACAGTATATTATTAGTACAGGAACAATTTGTTCTTAAAATAATCTTGTGTTTTTTTGTTGTTTTTTGTGTCTTTTGTGTGAGATGAAAGCTCATGGAATGAGATTCTATGAAGCAAAGCAACAGAGGTAACTGACTGAATTCATACCTCTCTAATGCACTAGAGGTCAGACAAACTTGAAGGTAAAGGTAATATAGTATTTTCAATCATATGTAATGGTGACAGGGCATGTGGAACTCCGATGAAAGTTCAAATTGAAATGAGAGGGATAAGTTATAATCTGAATGTTATTTGTATTGATCTACATTAAAATAAAAAGTTAATTTTTTTTATTTAAATTAGTGTAAGCAATGGACTTGTGGTTGACAACAATTTTTTATTTCTTCATTAATAGAAAATTGTATTTATAAATAGTATATAGACTAACCAATATAGCTTGACTGTAAGGGCCAATGTTTGCCGGTGCCCAATGTGACAATGACTGAACATGCATGACAACTCTGTCAGACAATTCCTCGTCTTTCTGCTGCTGTATCCTTCCCTGACAGTCCAGCTGTAGGGCTATATTACGAGGTAAGTTGGCTTGTATACACAGTCTGAGGGACACAAAGTTGTCAGTTTAACTAACACATAATCAAGTCTTATAATTAGGAAATAGCTACTAAACTAAGTAGAATTAGACAGCTAAACATTAACTGTAAAAATGTGGTGGAGTTGATTAAGTTACCCAAACTCTGATTGAGTAACTACACAAAGAAAGATAAGTGGGGTACAGTAAACCTTTGATTGGATTATTAACCAGCTTTGATTACTTACACACAGCAATGATTCTCAATAAGACAAAATGATTGTTGGTTACAAGTAGCCAGTTACCAGTAGCCAAAATTTCATGCTTAAACTAGCTCAATAAAATGGAATATTTTAGAGCAGACCATTACAATATTATAATTTTCAGTTTCATTCAAGGTACTTTAATTAGAAGAATGTTCTGCACAATAAGAATTTTATTTTGTATTCTGTGCAATTGTATCTTCACTCAAAGTCTTACCTGACAGGTGGGTTGGAAGAGAAAAATGTTTTATACACTTTGTTGATTTCTGCAAACTGGGTCATGTCCCCTACCAGCAAGGACATTGACACAATGTCACTAACCTTCAAATCTTTACTGTTTAAGCAATCTAAAAGAGGAAGTAATCATTTTGTTTAGTTTCTCTTATCCTTTGTGTTTATAACCTAAGTAGTAAACATTCAGAAACAGACAAAACATAGTAAACAAATTAAATTTTATACCAAAATGAGTACAGGTACATAAAAATGTGAGAATTTTGACCAAAAAAAATTCTAACTAGAGATCTAGACCTTTTTCTTTACTAAAACTACAAGTCCAGATCAGTAAAGTCAATAGAGTAGTAAAATGATTATTTCTTCCACCATTAGTCAGCACACTAACTGTGGCATTTTACATTTCCCCTTTGACACTTCTCATGTGACTAAAGACACTGATCCTTATTAGACATCCACTGTCATGGGTTAGGTGGAGGATATTTAGTTTCTTTTTTACTGCTCTGTACACAGGTTCCATAGTCAGCAAAGTACTGTCCCACAAAATTTTCTGCAGCTGTGACACTGTGACCATTGTTGTTATAGTGACGCTATTTTCAAGTATCACATCATTGGAAATAATGGAGCCAAGTTAAAAAATGATCAACTATTTCCAGGGATTGGCCATTAATGGTCTCGCAAGGTGCATTAGTTTTGGCCCTCAAAGACTTAGGCTACTGTGATATGCTTCTTACCAATAGATAAATAGTGGACAGTAACCAACAGAGTCCAATAGTTCATTATAAAATAACTCGAGTTGAACTTACTTTTTAAAACAGACAATGCCTCCATGACTGCTACACTTATATCAATACCTTCAGAAAGAAAAGCTTTCACTCCAGAGACCACAAAATGTGTCCCGTCTGTGAAGGTCACTGGAGCATAATCTAGAATGAATCATACTAATAAAACTGAAACAAGGTTACAAAGACAGTTTGTGTGGAAACACAAACTCAAAATCGGCCCCCAAAGTGGTCCACCCAGGCAGGCTTCAATATTTTCAGAAAGAACATCCGAATGAAATTATATCAAAGACAAATGAGAGATAAGAATGGAGAAAGAAGGTTAACAGATCTTGTGTAGTGCCCCAACGGTCCAGCAGATCAAAGGATATGTGAAAGTGAATGTAAAGTTAGATGTGAACCTGGCCCAACTAGTTCCCCTTTCATTCAGACCTTGTGGTCTATAGGGCAGATGATGTAAAGTTCATCTGTTTTTGTGGCCTACGGTTAAGGAGGGTGTCATGTAGCCAGCAAAACGCCCAACCGCCTTTACTTTTCCCCATCTAATGTCAGGTACCCATTAGAGCTGAGTTGACTCAGAGGCGCCCAAAGATTCCAAAGTTAAAAATCCCAGTCTTCATCAGGTTTTGAACCCAGGATCCCCGGTTAAGAAGCCAAGCGCTTTACCGCTCAACCACCGCGCCTCCCCTGCCCTAACTGATGCCTTATAATTGATCTAATTTTTTTGAAAAGGCTAAATATTCAAATCCTAAAGAAAAAAAAAGAAAAAATTCCACAATTAAAAAAAAAAGGTTAGGAAAATGAAGTTTATAAGATTACTATTCGTTTTAAATTAGGTCTAACTTATAATGCACACTAATTAGCTTTTTCTGTTTAAAAAAATACTTGTATAACTGATTTTAAAAATGAGATTTTTCGCTTTCAGAAAAAAAAAAGGAGCCGTTGCATCAGAACTTTGAATGGTCTAAAATATTGTGATGTCTGATTTTCAATATCTTTTCTAGTTTACGAGATCTAAACGGGACGGACGGACAGACATTTCACACAAAACTAATAGCGTCTTTTCCCCTTTTCGGGGGCCTTTTAAAACACTTTATTTTTACAAATAAATCATTGGAAAAGTGGGAACAACTGATCTACAAAACAAAATTAAATAATGTTTAAAAATTATGTTAGCCTGAACGTTTTTATTTTACTTAAAAAAAGCAACTTCAATCTCTTAAAAGAAGCCTTTTATGGGTCATATATATACCACTGTTAAAAAAGATTTTTTTAACAAACTCCTCCCATTCTCTAACAAGATTTATCTGCAACATGCTTGCCACTTTGCTCAATAACTCTTAATTTAAACTGTTATTGCTTTAATATTTTAAAAAGTTCAATGACAAATATTTCACTAACCTGATGTGTGGAGCTCAGGTACACACATGACCATTCCCATCAACCCAGAGTCTCCTGCTCCATCCTGACTAACCTCTGCATAATCATTGGGCACATGCCGTGCTAGCCACTTCTCAGTTGTCATCATTGGCAGTTTAATTATTTTTTCTTTGAGAGATGTTGAGCTATCCTGCGTCAGAAAGATTCAGAAGTGTGAACAGTGCCGACTAAAACATCAAAGCTAAAATTGCATCTAGAGGTTGTGTTTTTTTAATGCTCATCAACTTAATTTAGTAGTCTATACATCAACTTAGGAGGTGAGGTGGCTGAGTGGTAAAGAGCTTGGCTTTTGAACTGGGTGTCCCGAGTTCAAATCCTAATGAAGACTATGATTTTTTTTTTTCAGGATCTTTGGGCACCTCTGAGTCCACCCAGCACTAGTCAGGGAAAAGTAAAGGCAATTGGTCTTTGTACTGGCCACCTAACACCCTCGTTAACCATAGGCCACAGAAACAGATGATCTTTACATCATCTGCCCTATAGACCACAAGGTCTGAAAGGGAAACTTTACTTTACATTTTTTTTAATACATCAACTTACTTCAGTAGTCTATCATCATCATCATCATCTTTCCTTTGTGTTCCACATGGAACATAGGGCCTAAATAAAAACATGCCACTCTCCATAGTCTCTTGCTAGTTTTTTTAATGGCTTCCCAGATCTTTCCTGTCCTCTCGGCTTCATCTAGTTTACATGCATACCATGTTCTTTTTGGTCTTCCTCTACATCTTGTGCCCTAGGGGTTCCACTCTAAGACCTGTCTAGCTCTGTTGTTGGTATCTTTTCTAAGGGCATGACTAATCCATCTCCACTTTCTAAAATCTATACATCAACTTAATTCAGTAGTCTATACATCAACTTAATTCAGTAGTCTATGCACCAACTTCATTCAGTAGTCTATACATCAACTTAAAATTCAGTAGTCTATACATTATTTCACATTTTATTTGGAATACATTTATTTTTCCCTTCTTTAGCACATCTATATTACTCTAAAGCCTCATCAAGGAAAGTATCCCATCTCTAGCAGGATTTGGGCAAAGGATCATTAGATTAGGTTAATGCTGTAACAGAGATGCCTACATGTAAAAAGGGAAATGTGTATTCCAGACCTGGAAATGTGTATTTTGAGGAAAAAATACGTATTTTCCTAAATATCAAGAAATATACTCAGGAAAGACTAAAATTAAACCATTCACATAACATACAAGAAAGGCAGCAATCCTAATGTTAACACAGCATAAAGTTATATAAGACATTTTGTACAGTTGTCAAAATATTTACACTTGTAGTCACACTTGTAGTCTTTGTCTAAGACTTTTCTAGACTATGTTAGAATGATTGCGTTCTTGTCACTTTGCAATGATCTTATGATCATAATGCCTCTTGTATACTTTACATTCCATAATAGCGCAACAGAAAATCATTCAAAAGAATGGAAATTTTTGTTACAAGTGAAATAAGACTTAAACCAGATGTAATGGTTTGCTTAGCTGGATCAGTGACATCTAGTTTTATAAAAGTAGTTTTGTTTATAGGCAATTTCCTTACAAGGTATCCAGACACTGGAAATATTGTATATCACTCAGATTTTCTTCTTCCAGACCTTTTTTTGCAGAGTTAGCAATGAAAGCTTTGGCATCCTCTACAATCACTAATTACAAACATTTTAAATATTTGTTTTTAAGGCAGATAATCCTAATTAGTCATTGAACTTGTTTCTAATATAAAAAAGCTTGGCTATTGAGTCTGCTTTAAATGCCTCTGATTTCATTCTTTGAATTTAGGCCTTCATAAGTAATGGAACCTAGCTAGTCCCTAGTGATTATAAGAGTAGCAACCGTAGAAGATACATTCTGCAAGTCAGGGAACATCAGTTTGATCCCCTTTATCTTGCTAAGAGAAAGCTCAACCAATATTTCTTCTATGAAGAACCTCTGCCCTTCTGACTTTCATCTAATAGAAAAATTGAATCCATATCTAGAATAGATCTAGATCTGTAAGCAGCTTCATTAACAGTTTATTGGATTTAATTTGCATAGGAATATTTAAAGGTAGGCCTATTTTAACAATCCCACAGAATTGTAGGCTCTATCGCGAATGTGAAATACTATAGCTAGATCTAGACCAGTACAAAGTTAGCTGTTCTCAGCTTTTTGCCCCATTTTTTGATATTCCATAGATTCCATAAATAAGAAATTGCTGGTTTTGAGTAGATTAGATCTAGTTACAGATATCTAGAGCCTTAAGTTACCTCTTGTACTAGAGTGACTAGACCTACGTCTAGCCAGTAGTCTAAATCTAAGTTTATTACACGCCTGATCATATCTAGAACTAGAAAGTAGACTAGAATTATATCTATATCTAGAATCTAGAACTATATCTAAATCTAGAAAAATCTAGATCAAGGTATATTTAGATAACACAATTAGATCTAGACCTCCATTCTAAATATAGATTTACGTACATTCTATTTTAGGTGACTGACATCATAAAATATCTCTGGTTCTAGATCCAGTCTAGATGAATTAGAACTAATCAATCAATTAATTCCCAATTAGTTTGAAGACTTCATACAAATTGACATATCGTAAGGAACTCCGCTTTATTTAGATGAGTAAGATTTAGTAAACATAAAAATCTTCTAGTGTCAGCACGCGCGAAAAAAAAGTGATATTAACTCGAGGTAGATCTAATAGGAAAAAACCATTCCAGGCATTGACACACTGATCTATTATTCTATATATGATTAGCAGAAACTACTTGTTGTTGTTTTTTTGTTTTTATTTTTAGCGGCCCCCAAAAGGGGAAAAGACGCTATTAGTTTTGTGCGAAATGTCTGTCCGTCCATCCTCCCGTTTAGATCTCGTAAACTAGAAATGATATTGAAAATCCGACATCACAATATTTTAGATCATTCAAAGTTCTGATGCAACGGCTACTTTTTTTTTTTCTGAAAGCGAAAAATCTAATTTTTTAAATCAGTTATGCAAGCAGTTTTTTAAAGAGAAAAAGCTAATTAGTATGCATTATAAGTTAGACCTAATTTAAAATGAATAGTAATCTTTTAAACTTCATTTTCTTGAACATTTTTTTTTTATGTGATATTTTTGAGGATTCAAATAAAAGATTGAGCCTTTTCAGAACAATTACATTATTTATAAGACTTTAGTTAGACCAGGAGAGGCTCGGTAAAGGGCATAGCTTCCAAACCGAGGGTCCCGGGTTTGAATCCTGGTGAAGACTGGGATTTTCAACTTCGGAATCCTTGGGCGCCTCTGAGTCTACCCAGCTCTAATGGGTACCTGACATTAATTGGGGGAAAAGTAAAGGCGGTTGGTCGTTGTTCTGGCTACATGACACCCTCGTTAACCGTAGGCCACAAAAACATAATAATATGAACTTTACATCATCTGCCCTATAGACCACAAGGTCTGAAAGGGGAACTAGTTAGACCAGGTTCACATCTAACTTTGCATTCACTTGCACCTATCCTTTGATCTGCTGCACCATTGGGGCACTACACAAGATCTGTCTACCTTCTTTCTCCATTCTAATCTCTCATTTGTCTTTGATATAATTTCATTTGGATGTTCTTTCTGAAAATATTGAAGCCTGCCTGGGTGGACCACTTTGGGGGCCGATTTTAAGTTTGTGTTTCCACACAAACTGTCTTTGTAACCTTGTTTTTGTTGCTTTAGAAGGGGAAATGCATATTTTCATATGATAAACCATACGTGTGTATTTTAGTGTCCATTTGCGTACAAAAAATGCAATAAGAAGCAAGATGCGTACTTGTAGGCAACTCTGCTGTAATACAAATATTGAAGATTTTCAAAAGATTGTGAATGGATCAAACCAGTAGCAGAGCAGTAAAACTAGTTCAAAGATGTGATTGTTGATATAGCCGTGCAATAAGTAGAAGTCAAGTAATGTTTAAAAATGTTTCATAAATGAAGTATAAATAAGTTTGACAACTACATTGTAACTAATCTGCCACATTTTTAATGCTGCTATATTTGAACATGAGCCAGAGATATTTTAAGTACTATAACTACTTTTTTTATATTTAAAACTATACACAACTTGACTATAGAGCTAAGCAATGAAAAGAATTACATTATTTTCACCAATCTTCTTTTAAAAAGATCGAGCCTGATTAAGAATGCACACAATTTCAAACCAAAGATAAAGCATTTTCTACAGTGAAAAAAAAAAGACATTGGCCAAGAAATGTAACCACATAATCAGCAGTAATGCTTGCAAAAAAAAAAAAAAAAAAATTTTTAGACAAAAAAACAAAAACTAACCCAGTCTTTATCTTTATGCTGGCAATCCAATAAATTGAGGTAACCAACTTGAGCAAAAGCATCATCAGAGTGGATGACTGTCTCTGTCTTATTGCTGTTAGTAGACAAGACAAATGTTAGAAACTATGACAAAGTAACAAGATCATTATTTGAAACTTTATTTAAGTAAAGGTATATTAAAAACACTCTAGAAATGTAAAACAAGCACTTACATAACTATTTCCCTTTTAAATAATGGACAGTCATAAACAAAAGATTCATATTCACCACCCTCTCCACAAATGTTAAGTCCATACTTGCTGTTCTAAAAAAAAAAAAAAGAGAATGACACTGATTTGACCTTGATACGGTCTAGAAATAAACATTAATTACACCAATGAAAGCCTATTGCTGCGTACCATTTCAATTAAATGTGGATAAATCTCATCCAGATCAAGACCTAAGTGATCCTTTGGATTCAAACCTGAGAGTACAAAAATAAAAAATCTTACAAAAACAGAAAATATAAGAATATTATAACCTTCTTTTCTTTAGGTATAGAGCAGGGATGGGAAAATCTTTTTGTCTCTGACCTAGCAGTTGATTTTTAAATAAAATACTTTGATTCTTATTGTATCTGATAAATTACAGAATTTCCTTTAAAAGAGAAAATAATTATGTCCTAATTAAAATGATTACTGTTTTTAATGCCAATTTTGTAATGATTATATGTTTAGGATTATGTTTACAATACAATGCAAACAATCATCACTTAAGTATATGATTCGCAACATTATGCACTTTAATGTATTTATCTAGTTGAGTATGTTAATTAGAGGCTATATTTTTTATTAGATGCTTAATCTTTCTGAATCTGCGTCTTTCTGAATATTTTATTAGTTGTTTTTTTTTTGTTGTTTTTTGTTATGGTTTTAGTGTTTTATGTATTATTGCTACTTTACACTACTTTACAGTCCTGAAGTGTCTCCAAGTTTAGTGATTTAATTAAGTGTTACTCTAGTCAGATGTAAATATTCATTTGTTATAAATCTCATAGCTCTATTTTGTGACTGTTCTAGTAAAAATGCACTATATAAATATATATATTTGTAAATTATGTGTGTGTATATTGTTATGCTACAAAAAAGATTTGGCGCATAAAAATGAGGATATTTCGGTTTAAGTTTTCTAGCTTAGCAACAATGGCATGAATATAAAAATACAAACTAGATATTGAGATGAAATAAAGTTAGCTGATAGAAACATTGTTTAAATCATTAATAATATTAAAAAAACAACAGAAGTACCCATGGCAGCAACTTTAATGATTTTGGCTTTAATACCGCATGCTATCATCTCTTCAAGCAGTTCTTTCTGATTTCGTCTCCAAAGGAAAGCTAACACTGTCAGACCAAGACGTTCACACCTTAGAGAGTACGAAAAATAAAATCTAGTAATAGAAACAAAATCGTTGGAGAAACTTAGTTTAACTAGCTTTAAATGCTATAATTAATCATGCTGCAATGTATCTATATACACTTAAGAATATATAACATAAAGACATACATATAAATAAATATTTATAACTAGAAAGTGATTTTCATTACACATGTTCCACTCTTATTCTTTGATAGTCTGACAAGATGGCACCAACAGAGACAGCCTCCACTTGCTTCTCTTCCTGGAATCAAGATTGTTCAAATATATTTGACACTTGAACACATTTACAGAGCTATATCAACAAAGCAGATTATTATTGTCAGAAGTTAAGGAAACTAATTCTAAAGCATTCTGATGCATCATGCAATCATTTTTACACAAGCAAATATAGGAATGTAGACTGATGCAGAATTTATAGAGATGTAATTTTTTTTAAAGTGACATTTTTATCACTATGTATTTAATCATGCATTATATAATAATTATATTATAGTATTATTTGTAAAGTAAATACAGCTTTTAGCTTTTGGAATCTATAGGGCAGATGATGTAAAGGTCATTTGTTTAAATGGCTGGTGATTAACAATGAGGTCACATGGCCAGCACAACGACCAACCACCTTTTATTTCCCTTACTAATGTCAGGTACCCATTAGAGTTGTGTGGACTCAAGGCAATCCATTAAGTCCAGAAATTCAAAATCTCAGTCTTCACCAAGATTTGAAACCGAGACCCCCTTTGTTTGGATGAGGCCAACAGACAAATGACACTCTTGTTACTTAATAAATTACAGCTCATAAAAACAAAAATAACTCTAATTTGCATTAGATAATGTTCAAAAATAACTCTAATTTGCATTAGATAATATTTTGTAAGTAGGTCTTACAATGAAACATTCTTTATTACAATATTTCTACTAAATTCAATTTGTAACTTCATGGAAAATTTAAAAAACCTGAGTGGTGGACACTGATCTAAAAAAAATGTTCCATTGTTTTTTTAATCTAAGATTCAAATTAGTTATTAGGAGAAAAACAATTGCTCTATAAGTTGTATATAGGAGATATTGTCTTTTTAATGTTTTTCTTGTTTTAATAAATATGTTTAGTTGTTTTTTAATAATGTAGAAAAAAAAAATAGCAACATAAAATATCTGATTCTTTTTTTTACTTCAGTATGCACAAGACAAAGTGTGCTCACTTTAATGGTTTGGAGCAGCTGAAATAGGTCTTCCACCTCATCCTCTGCACTGGGCTGGTAACTTCTGCCGGTGCACACACTTGAGCCCTTGATGATGCCTGAAAACAGTTGCAAGTCCATAGCCTCAGCATACAGATCAACTGCCATGTGTCCAACTGTTTGATACATGTAACTATCTATCTCATCTACAGAAATGGAAGTGAAAATGTTGGAGACAGAGCATTGGTGTGATTGCAAGAAGTTTTTCTATAATATATCACAGTGGTTCTTATTCCTTAAAAAAAAATGCCACATGTTATATAATATAAACCACACTCAGCTACTATCTTAGACCCATTTAGTCAATTGTAAAGAGTCATTGCAAAGAAAAAGAGCTCTTGATTTATATTACATAAGGGTAATGTTTATAAATAGATTTATAACAAGGTTAAAATTTTATCTAACAATGATGGGATGAATGGTAGCTTACTGCGCAGCTAACTTAAAAAGTTGTATTTACAAATTATAACTTAATTTTAAGTATGTGTTTCAAATCAATTCAATACTTTAATTATTAATTATAATACAGTAACATTAACTTTAAAATCACCTTTATTCTCAGGTCGAAGGTTTGCAAGAGCCACTATTTCATGACCTTCTGCTATGCAACACATGATGTTGTAGCAGCTGTCCTTGCCACCACTATTAAAAGAAAATAACATTATTTTTTAAATCAAGATAAAAAGAACAAAATGAGCAGTTTTTTCCTGTTTATATATATTTTAACCAAACACGAGTATGGGTCAGACATAGGCTTTAACAGAATTGTAAGAGCAGACATTAACCATTAGAACAAAATAAGACTGTCAGTATCACATTCACAATTGACAGATTACATGAATTATAAGGTATGCTGATTTCAGGAGAATGGTATGTGCCATATCAAGAAATGGTTTATAAACACATTTAGCCAATTAGTTATAATTTCAAATAATTATAGGAAAGCAACACTTCAATAAATTCTCAAATTACAAGCCAAGATCTAGTCTAGATTTAACATCTAAATATTTTAGTGCTAGATCTAGATATATTGAATATAGATTCTAGATTGAGCTTAATTTGATGTGGCTATCTAGATCTAAGTTCCAGAGTCACTGACCGTGACTATCAGTATCACATTCACAGTGAGTTAGTGCTTCACCATTTATAATGCTAATTATTAAAATGAGAATAGATGGTGGATCTATATCTGTAGATCTATGTGAGTATGTCAAACTATACTAAGTCTAAGTTAAGTGTACTAAACAATAATAATACTTATACTTGTGTGTCTTGATACTACTCCACTACTATACTATACTATACAAAAGATTAAGACTGTAACTTTAAGTGTAAGATATAGATATAGTAGAAATTAGGAGAACTAATTCATACAAGAGCTTTCTCTTCCCTAGTTACTAATGCCATGGAATGTTGCCTGAATCAGCCATGAAAACCTATATCTATCAATTTATGAATTAGCAGTCTAGTGTCTAGTCAACTCTGACACTTCAAAAGACTAGAGTCTAGTAGACCAAGTAACTAATTGACAAATGCTATAATCAAGTATAATCTAGATCTAGTCAATACTTGAATATTTCAATGACAATAATAGTAGATATAACTATGATGAGTATATAGTAGTTTAGTAGTTTAGATAAGATATCTGACTAGTAGAGTAGGCAATTTATATTCACTTACTATGTAGACTCTTATAGAAAAGTATCTATAGAGAAGAGGGTAGACCTATTCTATCACTTGATTCACTATACTACCATTTTCTCAGTTAACCCAGTACTAGTGTCAGTAGACTGAGGTGTATAAATAAACTTCAGTAACTTAATAGTAGGCCCCTATAAAATTATAATTTGTCTATATATTTATATATAAATATATAATAATAATATTCTATATATATCTAGATTCTAGATCTATAAAAGTATAATATAAATAAACTATTCTAAACTGACTGACTGAAAATCTAAATTCTAGATCTCTACAAGACTATTTAGATTCCCCAATTAGATCTATTAGGCTACTAAAAGACTCTATAAAGTAAAAAAGTTCCACTTTCAGACCTTGTGGTCTATAGGGAAGATGATGTAAAGGTCATCTGTTTCTATGGCATACAGTTAATGAGGGTGTCATGCGGCCAGCACAACGACCAACTGCCTTTACTTTTCCCAACTAATGTCAGGTACCCATCAGAGCTGGGTGGACTGAGAGGCACCCAAAAATTCCGAAATTAAAAATCCCAGTCCTCACCAGGATTTGAACCCAGGACCCTTGGTTTGGAAGCCAAGCACTTTACAGCTGAGCCGCAGTGCCTCCAATAGTCTTAAGACTCCATCTACGAAATCTATTATCTAGATTAAAATTTATAGATCTAGTTACAACAAGTTTTTAAAATTTAGATCCTGAATAAGTTTAGTCAAGTCAGATTTCTTACTTGCTATTCATAATCATGATAATGACCATGATAACTTCTGATAAGTAGTTAGTTATGAGTTAGTCATCAATAACTTGAATAAAATTAGTAGACTAGATTTCTATTTCTCTTTAAGTGTTACTGTTAGTAGTGTTAGTGCCTTTGTTAGCACATTCACATATTAGTTTAGTGACTTAATTAGATTAGTGATAGGTCTAGATCTAGATATATATATATCAAATATATGATGAAATTATACTGTAACTATAATTTTAATAGACTAGACTAGATCTAAATTTATAATCTAAAAAAATTAATAATCTATATAATTATTAATATTATAATCTAGATCTTCAGTGACTACAGTACTACTAGACAATATGAATATATATAGCTACTATTCTAGATCTAGTCACTAGCTAGGGCTAGAGCAGCCTATGCTAGGCGGCTAGGGTCACTACTATAGTACTAGACTCTAATACTAAAAAACGAATCTAGTCCTAGATCTAGAATAAGATCTAGACTAGACTTAGATCTAGATCTACAGTACTACATCTAGACTCTAGTACTATGTGAGTATACTCTTCTTAGACTTAGTAACACTTATAGGCTCTAGACACTGTGACTAGTAACTCTAAGTTTAAGTAAGTGACTAGCTATTATTACTATTAATAATTTGTTATATTACTATTAAGTATTAACTAGTAAAAACTTAAGTCTTAAGTCAAGTTAAGTGACATTTAAAAAGTCTACTAGACTAGTTAGGTAGTGCTAGTAGTTACTACTACTACTACTAGATCTAGTACTACTACTGAAGAACTAGTAGTATAGTAGTAGCGGAGTACTAGTCTAATATCAGTATAATGGATGTCTAGCTCTGCCTCTAGGCTAGGCACTCACAGTCTAGAGTAAGAGTCTAGTCACTAGTGACTTGACTAGTCGTAGTCACAGTGTTACAGTGTAACTTTAAACTTAGTTAGTGACAAGTGGTTAACCTTATCAGAGCAACGGTCCTCATTGTGTTTTAATCGCAAAACTGCACAGACTTTAGAAATCTAGACTATAACTAATTAAATATAAATAATCTATCATTTTATCAGTTATCAGAGTGCCTCATGTGGCTCAAGTCATGTTACACAGCAACTACAATTTTTTTAAAGTTTAGTGCCGCCTGTGATTCCGAGATAATTCAAAATTCAATATAGACCGATTTTATTTTTTCTTTAATAGTGAAAAATGTTTTTACACTTATTTACCAAAGAAATAAAAGCAAAATATAGTTTTAAATATTTTTTTCACACCAGATAAAATATTTTCTTAATAATTTATGTAAGAATGGTTTAATTTGAACTAAAAAAAAAATAATAATTTATCTCTTGCTAAGTTGCTATAAAACTTTTAATGTCCAAAAAGGAAAGTTTACATTTTTGAGACATGCGCAAACGTCACTCCACGTCTGTCAACAAAAGTAACATTTTTTGTTTAGATGTAGCCTAGATTAGATTTTAGATGTAGTCAGAGTAGTCTAAATCTATAAAGATTAGATCTGATCTAATTCTAGACTCGATCAACTAGAGTTCTAGATTCTACTAGACCTAAACTTGTCCTAGTCTTAGATTCTAACCATAAGATAAGAATTAGGATCTAACCTATTCTATTATTTCTATTCTACAACGATCCAGACTTGCCTGAGACTCCCTGAGGCCTGACCAGTGTCACTGAAGTGATGAAGTGTAACTGTGACTACTGACACTACTGTGAGTAGTGTGAGTGAGTGACTTGGTACTTCAACTACTTGGACCTTGGTGTGGTCAATTGCGTGACTGTCACTTGGTCTTGGTTGTGAAGCTAAACATAATCATCATAATGTAATAGTAATGCTATGTCTAGGGAGGCTTAGTAAATCATTAAAGTACTTTATTAGAACTGTCCATCGATGTAAAAATTATGACTGTATGTTTAATAGTTAGAAAGTTATGATTTTTTTTGTGTCGTTTTGGCTTAACATAGGTTGACATGGAAAAAGTGTGATGAGAGCGTCTCGTTCGCTTAGCCAGCGAGACACACACCCAGCTCAAAAAGTTAAAATTTGGAATTGAGTTTCGTAGGGGATAAATCTACTTATTAAATAAGAAATTTAATAGTAGATTTAGTATTCATAGTGAATTTCTAGCTCACAAATCTGATTTCATTTGTATTTATGAACTTTACTTGTTTAAAATGTAAATATTGATGAAATAAACAAATTATCGGGTCTAGATCTACAAGAAATGTCAGAGAGGCGGGGACAAAATGGCGGCGTTGTGATGGCAGAAAATAACAAAATATTTAAAAAGTGGGATCAAAATCGTCTGAAACAATTATTTTTCAAATGCGCTTTAAAATTAATGCGACGACAATTAATTCACAAAAACTATTTGAATAGATCCAGAATATTAGGCTTTACATGACATCAAGTGGTTATAAATTGATGATGAAATTTCCTTATCAAAATTCACAAAAACTGTAAAAATCCCATAGCACACAATGATAACCGTATTTTCAAGTTTTTGGGCGATGCGACGGATAAATCGCGATAAAACTTGGTAGAATTATAGCCAGGCATGATATCTACCGTGAAAAAAAAAATGAATGTTTGATGACTTTCCTGGACCCTGTATTGCTAAAAACAAAAAATGAGTATTTTTTATAATAAATATAAAAATGACAAATAACTTTAAAAAAAAAAACTTAATTAAGCTTTATGTAGGCCATTGTCTTAAGTAATCGATAAAACAAGTTTAAAACTTTTCACATTTCATTCAAAAGTGTAATAAATTTGCAAGTGTGGCTTATGTGAAAAAAAAGTCAAAAACGCAATCACTAATTTATCGGTCATTTTTTCCTTTTTCACTTCCGCGTATTTTCGGCTCCCTACTATGTCACAGTATGTGATGTCTATGTCATAATTCTATGTGCATATCTATAAGTCTATACTATAAGTATATTTAACTATTTAACTTTTATTTTAACTAGAGTAGTTTATGCTATTCGGACACCTATAGGCCCAAATTTGAAAGTTTGACTTTGACAGCGTATTATTTTACAATGGTACGACATAGAAAAGAAAATGAAGTATAATCTTCTTTAGTTAAAGGAGAATAAGAATGACTACTTATATTTGTTCCCTTAACCTATATTTGTTATTATATTTAAGGTCAAAGAGGCCGTGTGTTTTCATTTAATTCGGACAAATTTGACCTACATCATTTTATTTTGGACACTCTTTTTCTTTAGGCATCAATAAACTCAGATTTTAATTATATATTAACATTAACTAAATTTAAAGATCCCCAGGCATAGCCCCTCACATGAAATCATTAAGATGTTTTCAAACTATGCATAAATACGAAAACAAAAAATAAAAATATGAGCACACTTATTCTACCAAAATTAGGTAACTGGGATAGTGACTTCTGCACCGACTTTTAGACTTATTTTATGTTTGCATGATTAGATGTGTGATGAATGTTTGTGTCTTTTGTTTATTAATTAAATAAATTTCAAATACAGATGATCTTTTGCAGTATAGTACAGGTTAGGAAAGCCATTCTTGCCTACATAGCCGAATCCTCAATATTCTCTCTATATAAATCTAGATCTATCTTGTAGGTCTATATCTAAGCATTTAACTTCATTCAATGTACCAAGCTCACTCCAAACATTTGCCCATTTATTCTCTATTAAAAAAAACAACAACAAACGAACAAATATAATATAAGATCATTTTTATTGATGTCCAAAACTGGCTGTCTAAATAAATTTTTGTAAGAAAATCGTAATTTAATTCGGACACCCTATTAATTTTTTGTATGGAATTAGACAATTTGGCTTATGAATCAAATAAATCAGCTCCAAAAACAGTATATATTGCCGGGCTCATTAGTATAGACTTACCCAATCAAAAAATATAGTCTTAACCCTAGGAAGAGGTAAAGTCATCCGGGTAACAGGAAAAAACAACAACCTGACTAGCAAAATTTGAAAATTTGTTTTTCTTACATAAAAAGACAACTAATTGGAAGGAAATTGGGTCAGAATCATTGGAAAATGGACAAGCACATTATACAGCGCGCTAGTTTTATAATAAATATTAAAATGATTATTTAATGACCACAAACGTCCGAATTCATGTAATGTCCGAATTAAATAAACTACTATATAGAATTATAGATCTAGTTTAAGGTATAAGTTAATAGTTATATTGATTTTATACTATTACAGTTATACTATAGTCTAGATCTAATATTATTAATTATAAAATACATATATATTGTTATAAACCTGGTGGTGGCACGGATGGGGGTAGTGGTGTGAGTGTAGTCAGCCGACCCAAATCGCCACAGGCCAGTGCTAGACGAGCAGTTATGACGGTCAGCCAAGTTGAGTGTCAACAGGACGGTTCAGGAAGGATCACTGCCGTGAACAGAGCTCAGTAGCGTAACGAGGGATGTAGTCATGTGATGAAGCTAGAAACATTGAGCGATGTTCCGTCTGGTTCTAGAAGGCTATTAGGGACCCTATATAAGAGCGGAGGTGTTGCAGTCAAGACGGTTCACGGCAGGGGTTCAGAACACGGTCGACTACACCACAGTTCAACTAGCCTTACGACGGTTCAGTGCGGAGAACTGTAAAGTACAATTGAGACGACTGGCGTCTTGATCTTGGTCTGCGATCGAGTCCGACACAACGAGCCCAGTGTGTGAAGTCAGTCCTGAACTGTTGAACCCAGTGCAAGCCCGGAACGAGACGGAGAGTCCAGTGCAAGAGTTGATACGGCGGTACAGTGTTATCGGAGAGATATTTGTACAGTGTACATGTTGCCAATTGTACAGCATTGGTTGTTATTTATTCAACTATTAAAGTGTTATGTTACTCTGGAGCCCTGAGTTGTCAAGTTCTTTACGTTGGTGGTGTATGGTGCAGTTTGCATAGAGCCTGGATAACGAGATTCGTAACAACTGGTGTCAGAAGTGGGATCGGATCTACTATGGCTTGTCTGAAACTGCTGTATGAACTTGAATTTAGAGAACTGAAGCAAGAACTCCGTGAACGAGGGCTGAAGGCATGTGGAAACAAGGAAACCTTACAAGCACTCCTTCGGGAAGACATAATGGAAGAAGAAGAAGAAGATCCGGACATGTATCTGTTTGAAGTCGCACCAGATTTTGGAGAGCTCTTGAACTCTGTACTAGATGAGATGAGTATGACATTGAAGAAGTCCACAGAGGAGTTCTGTAGAGAGATTAAAAAGATGGGTACCTCAGTGAAGGAAGTGACGAGCCCCGTGGTGAAAACGATGGACATGGTGGAAGAAACAGAAGCTTGTGCTGCCGACGTGCCTGAGAAGCTCAAACAGCAAGACAGGTCAAGAGAATCCAAGGTCCAGCTGCCAAGACTGGAGAGGAAAGTCCTGATGGTGGTCAAGAGAATCCAAGGAAGCCTGACGTTGAAGTTGATGGACATTTGCACGTTAAAACTCAGAAACAAGTCCTGAACCCAACAGATGGTTGGTCGGCTGCTGAGACTAGAGAGGGAGGTCCTGATGGTGGTAAAGAAAGCCGATTGGAGCCTGAGGCCGAAGATGAAGTGGAGTGTTACCAACCTGCTCCACGAGCATGTCCTCCAGACACGGTTGAAGATGCTGACTTGTCCCACCATTCCCTGTCCTATGGATTTGAAACCCATCCCAGTCCTTCTCTGCAAAGCTCTATGAAGTCACCTCTTTGGCCAACGATCTTGGTGTCCCCAGCCTTTACTACATCCTATACCTCTCCATGTGCCAAGCGGCTGCCCTCAATACCGAAGTACAAGAGAGCGATGCGACCACTACATCACTGCAGCCACATGAAGACCAACTGGTGGAGAAGAAGAAGGCTACTTTTGTTGAATGCAACATGGATAACGATGCAACCACGACATCACTGCAGCCACATGAAGACCAAGTGGTGGAAAAGAAGAAGAAGGCAACTTTTGCTGAGTGCAATATGGATGATGATGCGACCACGACATCGATGCAACCAGATGAAGAGGAGAAGAAGAAAACGTTTTCTGAATTCACCGTGGATGGCGATGAAAGCATGAGGTCAAGGCAAACTGGAGGAAAAGAAGGAAGCAACCATTGCTGACTGCAACATGGATTGCTCTGTCAAGCTCAACAGGCAAGCCAACTGCCACCGTTCGACCCCCACCTACAGCGATGAAATTTCACAGCCAATGTCATGAGGTTGATTCTGTCCGGAACCGTACTTTTAGTTGGCCTCCTTCAGTTGTAGAATGACTATGGTTCATCTCTTAGAACACTTTTTCATGTGACTGTGGAGCCCTATTTTGGAGAGACACTCCCTTCCACATGTCCACATATATCATAGAGGAGCCGGCCATTTTTCATATTTCACGCTTTTCTTTCAGAGCTGAGGCCCATGGTTTTCAAAGTCCATAGCTTTCTTAGTCATCCACACAGTGCGGTCTAGGGCTATGTCTTTCCAATGCTCAGAATCAATGTTCAGTTTTGAGGTCCTGTTTTATTATACCCATGTAACGGAGATGGGGCAACCAGTTTTTCTTTAGCCAGATGCGAGTTGCCTTTAAAGAATGACTTTCAGGATGTGATTGTCCTCCATCCAGAAAATGTGTCCAAGCCAGCGCAGAAAGCTGAGGACTGTAAGGATGCTGGGAAGACTGATCTCACAAGGATCTCAATATTGTTTGCTCTCTATTGTATCAGTTAGTCAAAATTAACTCTATCGCTCCGCGACAATATGCTTTACAACAATACTATGACACTTAGATAGAGAATTTGAGATAGAAAAAACTAAAAAATTTAATAATGAAATAGATTATAAATGGCTCCAAATAAACACCAAAAACAGTAAAGTTGAGTAAAGTCAGGTTAACCCCAAGGAACAGTCTTAGGCCCACTATTGTTTCTAATTTACATAAATTATGATAAATGACACCTAATTGCATAAGTTAAGAAACAAAAAATAGACAACTTGCAGATGATTGCTTAATAAGTAGAACAACAAAAGCAAACGAAATACATAAGTTTTACATGTAGACCATTTTGGCAATCACAGATATGGGAATCAAATTGGAGCTTGTCTTTCCATCCAGAAAAATGCAAATTGTTAAGAGTAGCACACAAAAAACTAAAACAAATAACAACTGCTCATCTTATTCAGGGCAAACACGTTACACAGAATAAAAAATCAAAGCCTATTTTATTTATTTTTTCCCTTGGTAGAAAATAGTTGCATGAATGTGTGTGTTTTTTAATTGTATTGATGGTCTTGCCAGTTTTTAGCATATTTATATTAAGTTTATTCTGATATACAGGCAACATAGACTTTAAAATATTTCTATGAATTGAGATCCCCAAGAAAAGTCTGCATGTAAGACTAACTTTGTACAGGAGTGAGAGAAAGAAATGGTAATAGAGAGATAAACTGTTCATGGAGGGACCAGAGCCTATTCAATATTTTGATATTGATTTCAGAAGCAGAAGAAAAGTTACAGGTGTGAGACCAACTTTTTTGGGGGGAAGGGGGAGTACTAATATAATTTACCAGCCAAAATTATGTGTGGTGGGGGAGGGACATTATAAAGCAGGCGTTCCATGTCTATGTTGGCAGACATCTCAGTGAGCAGGGTGCCAAAAAATAATGGTGGGGTGTTTCTAGAGAGAGTAGGAGAGAAAGGTGGGTCATTCCAATTCAATGTAACAGAAACTAGAATTCACTGACTAAAAAGTAATTTTGAGGAGAGCATTAAAATCCAAAGTGGATGTCCTTTAAAAAATACTGGTCGACCGGCGGCGTAGCATACACAGCTATTTTGCAGGGCTGGCTTTAGGCCACTGCAACCTATGGGACCGCATTGGGTCCCGCCCTTTCATAGGACCTGCGCTAATTCTAGTGTATAAATTATTAAATTAAACCATTTTATAACTTCTAACAGATTTCCCACTGCCTCCTGCGATTAACCAGGAGCTCCTGGAAATATCCTGATATTGCAAAATATATGAAAAAGTCATGGAAATCTCCGGAAATTATTAAAAATCTTTTGAAAACTCATACAAATCTCATGAAATATATAGACAAAAAATGTCATTCAATATGGAAAACGCCAATCCTACGCGCGATAAATAAAAACAGCATTATGCATTAGCCCTAATTGTGTAATCTGGTGAAAGAAGCTTCAAACTAATGAAGAATTACTCGAGGTCAACAATTCTCGTAGATAGATTGAAACATTTGTTAATTCTTGCTATTGAGCGTGATCTATGTAGGAAATAAATTTTTTATGATATACTGTATGACTTCGCTACACGCAAGGCTCGTTAAGTAGTTCTGTATGTATTAAAGAATGAATAAAATGCAAAGACGAATTTATTTACTAATACAAACTCTTAAATTTCACTTATTATCCGTATCCCTACCCAAACTTGGCCCCACAAAATCCATTTTGCATAGGACCCCATAATGGTTGAGTCCGGCTCTGCTTTTTAGTGACAGGTGAATACAGAGTAGATTACTTGTTCCCCCCCTTTTTTTTTTCGCCGCTATGTGAGGTAGAAATAAAAAAAAGAGTGATCTTTCTTGGTCACGACAGTCCGGGCCTGCTATTTTGTGAATACTTGTTCTTCCCCCTCTTGTTTTTCATGGGGTGACTATCCGCAGAAATAAGAGAGTGATCTCTTGAGCGACGAAGAGAATTATATATATATTTTTATATATATATATTTACAAATTAAAATATCTTTTTTTATATGTAAATTGTTTGTATATTATTATCCATTTCTCTTTTTCTATTTCACAGCTTTACGCATTTCCTTTGAACAAAAATATGTAAAACTCAAAAGAGACTGAGTTTAAATAAGAGTCATACCTGTAGCTTATGAAATTCTTTTCATGATGCAGAACAATCATTAAGGAAGTCTAGACATGATTATTTTATGAACTTTTTAATTATTTTTTTTTTAACATTGAGGTTTAAATTTGTAAGTTATGTCGTGGCTCTCAGCTGTCACTGGTAAAGCTGAGGATTTTCTTAATAAACTTGACCGGTCAGCAGCCGATGTTTTGCATGTGGATGAACCAAAAGCTAAAGTGAAACCTGAGCAACCTCCTGTTCAGGTGATAAGTGAACCACTCCTTTCACCTTCTCTAACACCTTCCCAGAGTGTTCCAGCAAGGTTGAATTTTTTAAAAGAGGACACAGAAAGGTCCAAAACTCCTTCTCATACCAATACTTTAGCATCTTCCCCGCTGCAACAAGCTCCTGGAAAGAATGTGAAGAAAAAAAATTCGGATGAAGCCCTGTTTGATTTTCTAAATAGTAAAGAATCTTTGGAGGCCAGTAAGAAAAGACGCACCCCAGTTAGTAGTCAACACCATTCCAGGCAGTCCAGTACATCTTCCGTTGTGTCTGCCACATCAAAAGGAACTAAGCTGGAAGGAACTGCTGTCATAGGTTCTGATGCATCAACTGCATTTACACCTGTTACACAGATAAAACTACCAGGTAAAAATAAATAATGAGCTCAAAATTAAAAATGCCTTCCTTTTTCTAATTGCTCTATAAAGATGTTGATTTTAATTTTGACTTGAATGTATAAATATATATACTAAATACTTATTTACTAAAAGTAATTGCTGAGTGGCTTGGCTTCTGAACCATGGTGAAGAGTGGTGTTTTAAACTTTTGGGATTTTTAAGGCACCAGAGTACACCCAACTTTTGGGTGCCTGACATTAGTTGGGGATTTAGTAAAGACATTGCACTGGTTACATAACACTCTCATTAACCAGTGGCCAGAAAGATAGATCACCTTTTCATCATCTGCCCTATAGATTGCAAGGTCTGAAAGGGGTACTTAACTTTACTGAGTATACTAAGTTTTGGTGTCATTTTGGTTCCCCCCCCCCCTCTATAAGTGGTGATTAGTCAGCATACTGGGGATTTTGCAGCAAATTAAAACTAAAATATTTACTGATTGTTTTGACTCTTATCAGCAGACTCCACAGATGATGGCCCACGACAAGACAGTCCAACGAATTCTCACACTTTTGCTGACCTAGAGGCCATTGCTGATGCCATGAAAGAAAGTCCTGCTGGGAGTGACCAGAGTGCCCCTGATAGTGACCATGCTGATATGGGGGCTGGAAATAAAGACAGGCAGCTTTCATCATTAGAACTTGAAAACAGGCTCCTACGCAATGAAGTGGCTTCCCTAAATGATGAAATGGCAAGCGTGATCACACGAGCTAAAGACGCAGAAACAGGTGAAATAAATTAAGATTATGTCAAGAATTTTGTTATTCATGTTTCACTTTATTTTTTACACAAATAAATATTTAAACTAAAATTTTATTTTAATAGAATTGAAAAGAGCTAAAGAGAAGTTGAAAGCTCAGCTCAACTCTGCTTCAATGCATGACCAGCTAGTACGAGAGCTTCAGTCGCGAGAACTGGATCTGACAGAAGCTCTGAAAGCCAAAGATGCACAACTTGCTGTGCTGCGAGTCAGGCTGGAAGAAGCAGACAAGCGTCTGTTAAGTAAGGAGAAGACACTGGAAGAAGTGAAACTGGAACGGGAAAGGTATGGAAACTTGCAAACAGTGGTTTTGTTTAACTAAGTGTTAAAGTTATAACCATCATTTGATCATTTATTATTTTTGGAAAAATTCTATTTGAGGATGTTTTAGGGATTAGAATTACCTTGTATTCTTATGAGAGAGAAATCTTACCACCTTAGTCTTATGGGTATGTCAGAAGAAGGTGTATAGACATTGGAATGTCAAATACGTTTTAATGCAATTCTATTTCTTATGCTAAAAAACATAACTATTTTTTTACAAACAAAATTTGTTGTCAAGATGGTAGGGAGACTGCTTTTATGTTAAGTGGTAAATTAGAGATTGTGATAGTTTTATTATAAAGTCAAGCAAAACTGCTCTTACATGGATGAAGAGACACCTTAAGAGGTTTCAAAGGTAAATGCTGCATATTTGCTTTGGGCATGAAAATTTGACTCCACTCCCACCTCTTTTGAGAGTACTAAAACAATACCAATTTTTCTTGTGGTAAATATCTCTCAGCTTCAGGTTCTGTAACTTTTTTTTTTAAAACTGATCGGCATTATTGATGAAACTATTCTTTTTAAGAATATTAAGAGATCACACTGACTCTAGTGGACTTCACAGTCAGGCTTTAGACTCCATGAAAGAAAAATTAGAAGAGGTGGAAGCTGCCCTCAGGCGAGAACAAACTGCTTATAAGCAAGTTCAAGTAAGTCAAAGCCCTTTTCTGTTTACTCTAGGTACATTTGTTGTGATGTTATATCTCTTGATTTGATATGATCACTTTTGTACTCACACAAGTACACAGAAAGAGGGGACAGAACACAAAAAATGAAACTATAAGTAAAATCTTTGAGGAGCTTTGTTATAACATATAGACTAAGAAATTCCAAACATAACAATGGCTACCACCTACAGAAAGACTTCCATAGTTACAAATCTTTTTTAAATCTGTTTTCAGCAAGAGGCCAGCCAGAGACAAAGTAAACTTGAGCAAGAACAAAGAGCTATGGCAGAGTCTCTCACTTTAACAGAGAAGAAGCTGTCTGAAGAGAAAAGTACACTATCTTTCAAATTCACAATACTTAAAAACAAACACTTGATCATTTGTCTTACAATACCTTTCAAATAGAAAATTGGAGCCTGTTTTCTTCATTCAACCAGTTCATAGTGAAAATGTGTGTCCTTACATCCATGTTACACAGTTGTAATCTGTTTCCTTGTTTAAAAAATGTTAGTGCTCATTTGAATTTAGATCCACTATAATAATTGTGCAAAATTAAGTCTCCATATCCATTAATAAATGGGAACTAATGGCCAACTAATTAACCACTTGGAGTATAAACTAGCATAATCTCAACATTGAAAAGAAGTACTTGTAAAATTTTTGACAAATAGTTAATAATTGAGAGAAATTAACATAAGCCATGACATGCAATGTTTATATGTGTCAGTGAAATAAACAGAATGAAAGACTAACTCTTTGCATAATATTTGACAGTTAAAATCACAGAACTCAGCACTCAGATAAAAGTGGCTAAATCTGCAGCAGATTCTGCTAGAAAAGAACTAACTGAATACAAAGACAAGGCTGCAAGAATCTTGCAGGTCAGTCTTAGTAACACAAAATACTTTACTTTAGAATTTAACTCTCCTGTAAGGATTTTAATAATAATTATGAACCAGAACTTAATAATGTAACAGTTGAATTAATCAGTTCCATTAAATACCTGCATCATGGACATTGTGATCTTACATCCTCTATAATTGCTGTTTTTGTAATGCATCAGTTTCATGTTTTCTTTGAGCTCATAGTGGAACTTTTTTTTTTTTTTCAAAATATGCTGTACTAGTGTTAGGGTCCTGAATGCATTATTAATGCAACTAAAATGGAAAATATAACATAAAAGGTTGATCCCAATCATATCTTTGTTGCTCTCTGATCATGTCATTTAGTGAAAATAGTGATAAGATAAATTGATAATAATTATAATTGTGAGCATTCTGGTTTAAAAAAAAAAGGTAAAAAATGATTAATATATATATATATACAATATATATACTATATATAAAATACAAATAGGATCAAATCTATTAATGGTGTTCCAGTCTAAAGAGAAGCTTATATCAAGTATGAAGGATAGCAGCAGTGGTATGGGAGATACAGGAGCTGGAGTATCAATGCTTGAACATGAGTCTCTGAGACAAGAGAGAGATATGCTGAGGGAAGAGTTGCAGCAGGCTAAACTGACCATTGACAATCTTAGGACAGAATTACAGGTGGCTCTACTAGTTTCTTTTCACCCAAATTTTTTTTTTTTTTGCAATATTTATCTCTGAAATAGAATTCTCCATTGATTCCTGCTTACTGTGAGCATTGTAGCCAAAAATAGATATTAGCTCAAACTGATTTTTGTTCATTATTAACATAAGATGTTAAAACAATCATTAAACTCTTCCAATTGTAATTCTATCTGATAAATAAATACTGTTTCTGTTTGTAGAATCTTCTAGTTTATTACTTCTGTAACATTTCTAGACAAACTTTCTTATGTCGTAACAAACTTTTGCCACTATATTTTTGAATGTGCAGGATTTAGAAACTCAGCTCCAGTTGGACAGTGACACAACTCAAGAGACCATCAGATCTTTGGAGGATTCTTTAAGGGAGGAGAAGAGAAGGAAGGAAGATGCTGAGCAAGAGTTATTGAAACACAAGCAGGTTTGTACTTTTACTTTGGTCAGCCATCGCTGCTCATTCTGAGCTCTATTTCTGAGATATTCCTGTCCATATATAAGGCACATTAATGTTGCATTTGCTTTGGTGGTAGATGAGCCAGCTATTTTTTTGGCATACTTTTCTTCCAGAGCTGAGGACAATGCTTTTTTGCTGTCTAAAGTTTTCTTTACTTATTTTGTCTCTGAAACTAACACTTTTAAATTTCTCCAGGAACTTCAGTACACCACAGAAGAATTGTACAAACAAAAAACAGCATTTCAGTCAAGAATTTCTGACAGAGAGACAGAAATAGACAAATTAAGAAATCAGGTCAGCTAATAAAGATTCTAGTTATTGCATTAAAAAAAATGGTTCTCTAAATTTTTCTAAAGAACATGTATCTTTCAAGCCTATGGTAATACAATATGTTTGCAATCTGGATTATTTGTAGTTAATGACTAAAAGCATGAGCACTAGTACTGAGAATGAGCTTGAATCTCGTGTCCGTGCTCTAACAGAGAGCCTTATTCAGAAACAGACTGTCTTGGAGGCCCTAAGCACTGAGAAGAACTCTTTAGTTTTACAGTTGGAGAGAATGGAGGTAACTCTTTTAATTATGTTTTTTTTTTTAAACATGAAAAAATTTTACTAAAACATTTTCATGTCATTACTTATATGCTAGCCAAATACTTCTGAGTTGATGCTAAATTAGCTGTTTTACCCTCCAGCATCAATACAGAGAATTGGAAAATGCTGCACCCAGAACTACATCAACTACACAACTGGTGGCTGTCAGTGACCATGATGATGAAGGTAGACTTCTCTTGAACTGTACATAGAAATATCAACAGACTAAAACACTGGCTTCAATTTCATTTCTAATTATTTCTGTTGACACTTTTTCATGTAACTTTTTTAAAAAGATGCACTAATTTTGTCTTCCCAAGAGAAACAACAATTATATTTTTAAAATGTATTCATTGATGTTAATGTATGAATGACTGTCTGTATCAATGTGTTATTTTGTGTGTGATTGTGATGAATATCTGTATACAACTTGTATTTGTAATGATAGAACTAGTTTCCTGAAAAGTTGGTATCAATTTGCAACTTTATGTTAGTTTTTTTTTTCATTATGAGTGTGGCAAAAGCCTGTTGTTAATTTCTGCTAAAAACTGCTTGATATTTTCTTAACAGTGAAACAAAGATTGCCAACGTTCTTGAGAGAAGTTCCTACAGACCATGAAGTCACAAGAAGAATGAAACGAGCAGCAAACTCTATCGATGGATTTAGGTACAATATTGGAGGGGAAAATGTAAAACAAACTATATATCTCGTACAGACTACATATTGTTTTGTTTAAGCTTTTAATGTGCCATATTTTCTTTCTCGTATTGATGTGTTTCATTCTTTTTTTTTCTTTTTAACTTAGCATACGTTTAGGTGTCTTCCTTCGACGGTACCCAATGGCCAGAGTTTTTGTGATTCTTTACATGGTAGGTATTCAGTTCATACATCTCAATGAGCTAAAAGTAGTAGTTCTATGCATCATTTGTCTGTATAGTCAATTTTTTTAGGGGGGGGGGGGGGGGGGGCTGGGTGTTAGAGCAATTGGATGGTAAAAATAAATTGCTGATGGAATACTTTAAAGTGTTGGAGAAAGGAGGCACCATGGGCACGACACCACTAGTCAAAATTGTTTTCTCATCTTCAATTTTCAACTATGGGATACTTCACAAATGTATGTTTTAATGTCATTAGAATTGAAGTGAAAACACAACCATTAGTTTCTCAATCAATGATTTATTCCTTTGGTTTGACTTACACAATTTAATTTTGTACAGACTTTGAAGCAGGAGACGCTCTGGGGGAATGGCCTTCAAAATTGGAGGTCCAGGATTTAAATTTTGGTGAAGACTGGAATTTTGAACTTCGAGACTTTTCGGATGGCTCTGATTCCACCCAGCTTTATAGTACCTGTCTTTAGTTAGGGAAACTAAAGGTAGTTGGTTGTGTTGGTCCCAGGATGCCCTCGTTAACTGTCAGCCATAGAACAAATGACCTTTACAGACATCATAGAGATAGCCAGTTCTGAAAGGGCTACTTAAATATACTTTTTTTTTATCATTAAAAATCAGTAATTGCTAATCGCAGGAGGGTACTAACAAAAACATTCTTTTCAGGCTCTTCTCCATCTGTGGGTTCTGATTGTGATGATGACCTATCAACCAGAGATGCATGGGCTAGACTATCAGCCTCAGGCTCCCAAAGGAGGGGAATAACTAAACCTTCAGAGGATGCAACTGCCACATGATGTATGGCTCAGATTCACAGACCTTTCAGGCAACTTTGGGTATAAATAAATGTTGAACAGGTGTTCCTGAGATGAAGAAAAGCATGGTTCTGATGTTGACAATGTAACCATATGTGCTGTTTTTTCTTTAGTTTAAAAAAAAAAAAGATTATATTTGCAGTGTAAATATCTAACTATAAATGACATTTGAATCTTGTTCAGTTTCCTCCTTCCTTACCCCAGCTGACTCTTATGTCATTCAACAGTGCTTTGGTCAAATTTGTATAGATTGGAACTCCAAGAGAACATGAGATTCAGGATTGGGTTAGTGCTGAGGGATAAGACAAAGTTTGTTGTTTGATCACTTGAACATGTACAGGTCATCTGGATTTTTTGTTCATGTTTTAGTTCATAAACACTTTTTTTTAAACTATGAAATGTGAAAAGCAGCTCTTTTTTTTTTCTAAATATCTGTGTAATTTACACCATACCTTGACCTTAATACAATTTTTCTTACTTTTTTGAGCTACAACCTGATAACAAAAACCTTCTAGTAGATGTTAATAATGTTTATACCTGCTTGTGAATATGTGCATCTAATACATAGAGTAGTTATGTTCCCATACACTTGATTTGTTACAAGAAATATTCATAATTTTATTTCATCTTGGCTTGAGTTTAATTTGTTATATATGTATATTTTTTTGTTTGTTATTCTCTCATATCAGACTGACCAATGAATTATGCCATGTTCTATGATCATCTTTAGCTATAATGTAAATAACATGCAGACTTGATCCTTGGCTCCCGTGGTTCTGAGCAATACAAGTAGTTGAATTGAATAATAGGTACCTTTTCCTTATCTTACACTGTACCGCCACTGTCTATTCGAACGTCATCAATGCAAACAACACATATTTAACTACTTTACTCTTTGAGCTGTTAATTACAAAAAAAAGTACAGCTACAATTTTTAAAATGTTCCCATGTATAGCAGTTGATCATTCATATCAACTTTCCCTACTTACCACTAGTTAGTTGCCCATTTGTTTTCAAATAGATGTCAAGCCATACAATAAAAACCTAATGCTTTATCCATATAGAAATTATTTTTTGCTAAAAAATGGAGGAACTTAGAAAATTTGATTCTGCAGTGATAAAAAGTGCAAAAATAATTCATAATTTTAATAACATTAGTTACTGTACACGGAAATGGTTTTTTGTTAAAGTGTATTGAAATAGTGTCTAAAAAGCTTGTGCAACTTAGAATTTTCAACTTTTGAACATGAATAGTTAACTTATGAATGGAATGCTTTTGAATTCTAGTAAAGGCTAGGATGTTCTGTATGGCATTGTCACACCCAGCTTTAAGAGGAATCTGACATTTGCACTGAAAAGTAACCTTGGAGCAAACGGATTTGTCTTACTTAGGAAATTTTTCTTTCAAGAATTTGCACATACAAATCTATACATACATGACTTTCAACAACCTATCACATCTGGGCAGTGATGTAAATACATTGTATTATTTGAGGTCGTATTTGTTACTGTGATAATATTAAACAAAAACTGTCTTTGACACTTAGCATGCTTAGTGTTGCTATAGCAACAGACATTTTTTTTTTTTTAAACTTATTTTGATTGCAATGAGATGCAAAGGAAAATAATTGTCTATGTTTTGTAAAATTAATCTCTGCCAATGTTATATGCATAGATTTGTAATGCTGTGGGAATAACTTCAATAAAAGTTTATTCATTCTTTATATTGTTCACTACAATTTATTCAAGTCATCTAAGGTGTTTGAATTGTGTACATTAATTAGTCTAATAAACATTCAATTAGTAAAGAAATAAAAATTTAGTACAATAGGTTTCCACAGTCAGAATCATGATAGTAAAAGTCTGGTACTGATATTTGTTAAAAAGAATTTTAACTTAAGTCTTTATTCACCCACAGAATGCTGAATGCTTTGTAGGCTAAAAGTCTTGTTAACATAGTATTTTTTTTTTATTCCGTCTTATCATAACTTAGTTAATTTTTAGAAACGTTTCATAAAAGATATGAAGATCTAAGACAGAAGTGAACATTTGTTTGCAGAGAAGTGCAAAAAACAATTTGGTTTCCTGTATAGTGGTTCAACACCTTGGTACTCCACTAATGCTCTTGACTTTTCCGACTATACTTTAGAAAGGACAAAAAATCGTTTTCCAGTGGTACAGATTCAAAAAAAAAAAAAAAAAAAAGAATGTAAATCATGAATTCATTTAAAAAATCACATTTATTTAATTTCAAATTATCACATAAAAAGTCTTATAGCAGTCCAATGCATGAATTGATGGTTTAGGTATCTATACATTGTAGATTATTGCAGTGTAACCCACTTTTGAATCATACCTCAACTCATAAAGTTGATCCTGGAACATTTCTGTATTCAAGTCAGACCACCAATGAACTATTGAAGGCAAGTTGCCCATCAATAACAAAAGTTTGAAGGGAAAAAATACAAAATATTTTTATGATGCACATATACTGATTAAAAACTACTAATCTGCTCCATATTGAGACAAAATATATAGAAAAAATAGTTAAATCAATTTGAAACTTATGAACTCCATCAAAGACAATAAATAGCAATGGCTAGAATATCTACACAAATGGACAGCTCATAGAATGTTAAATATTACAAAATATCTTTGACTCTCTAAGCATCAGTTCTAATATTCTATTGATAAAGTTTATCCTTGACTAGCCTAGTAAAAAAAAAGGTGTCCTCAACGTTTCGTTGGTGATGGCTACAGAGTAGAGAATAGAACAAGTTAAAACATTGAAAATACATTTATAAAGAATCTGAAACTTCATACATACTTTTGTACTTCATGTTTACACTCCATACTCAGACACTGAAATCAAATACTTAATGTCTTTATAATAACTTAAAGAGTTGAACAAATACAATGTGGCTGTATATTTCCTGTGTACCAATTATTTCATAGTAGTGATTAGTCTTTACTTTTTTATTCTTCAGATATTTAATTATTTTAAATTAAATGAATTAAAAACAAACAAAAAAAAAAAAAAAAAAAAAAGAAAGCTGCATTGAACATTTGTATCTGTAACCAATTCATATCATTTGTCAATTATTTGACAAGCTATTTAATAAAACAGTGATGTCAATATAAATAACAACCCAATATTTCCATTCACTAAAAACAAACTACATAAGTGACTGAGATTTTTTTTTTATGTCTGTACCAGTACTATAAAATACAACAAAGGAAAAAAAAAATGTACAGCACTTTTTTTTTTTGTAACTCAAAGTTTGAGAGGTTGAGTTAAACTATGTCCATCTAATTTAAATTAAGTTTAATAAAACAGATAATTGAGACCTAAACAAGTAATGAAATGTGCACATTATAAACTTCTTTCAATAATTGTGCCCACACAGTAGCTGAAGACTCACACTGTCACTTTTAAAGTGGGAAAGGAAGAAATTTTATTAAAAAAAAAAAAAAACAGCAAAATGCAAGGTCATCATAAAATGATCTGAACAAGGTCATTATAAAATGATCTGAATAAAGTCATGATAAAATGATCTGAACAAGGTCATCATACATTTAACCTTTGACTGTTAGATACAGAATGAAATGAAGTGAACTGAATAATGACTGATTTTCAACACAAGTCAGGCTCTGCACTCAATTGTTTCTTGACCCTCACCAGCAATGTGGTCAGGAAGGGATCCAGTCGTGATATGCTGTCATACTCTTTTAACACTTCTGTAAACTGGTCCACATTCTCAGCTTCTATGGCCTCCAGTAGTTTCTTTAAAAGAAAACATTTAGCCAACAAAATGAACATGTTTAGTTGAAGTATAACAGGTTGTTTTGTTTCACTTTTGAAAGAAAGCACAAAAGAGAAAATTTGACAGCACTTGTTCATTTGACACAGGTATACAGATGTATTTTTAATTATAATTTTTGAATAAACTGTGCATATGTTAGGACATGGGTAACTTAGATAAAAGTAAAATTCCCCTTTCAGATCTTGCAATCTATATAGAGAATGATGTAAACGTCACCTGTTTCTGTGGCCCAAGATTAACAAAGGTTTCATGTGGCCAGCACCGCAACCAACCACCTTTTCTTTCCCCCAATCCCAGTCTTCACTGAGATTCGAACCCAGGACCCCCAGTTCAGAAGCCACATGCTTTACCATTCAGCCTCCACAACTTTGACTGCATGACCATAAAATCCTTTTACTCTTTTTCCACAATCTGTTGCAGAGGTATTTTAATTTAAGTACTTCAATAAATATGGAAAAAATAGAATATTTAAATACTGATACTTTTTTGTTTACATATTACTGATAAGTTTTTGACTGTTTTTAATCTACACCCATCAACCTTAGAAATAATTTTACATTTAAATAAAAAGGAGGGGGGGGGGGGGCAAATGATCACTGAGATAGGGTCACCTTGCATTAATGGGTAAAGTGCATGTTTCTAAAGTTTTGATGTTTGCTCTGTGGCCTAGTCAGATGTAATGATTACCAGCTGTCCCAATTCACCTTCATAAATCAATATTGCTCTGTTCAGCATGTCATATGAGAACTTTTATCAACACACACACACATCAACTAGATCTAATGAAGAAAAAAATAAGTGCCTTCATTTACCTTGACAAGCTTACACTCTCTAGAGTCAGCAAATGCTGGGAACATCTCTTCATATTTTTTCACTGCCAATGTGGCATTAGCTGTATCCATGCACAAATGACAAATTGAGGCCCGAAAAAAGTGATCTTTTGCACTATACTTCAGTAAGGAGTTGTCCATACTAGAGACAGCCACCTGACAGACAGAACACATGGTTATTACATACTTATATTTGTCTTCACTACAGGAGTGCACCATTTAAATAAAAAATGTCTGACTAAATAACTGGTTACCACTGAATTCTTTAGAGACTATAGTGTATTGTAGTTTCATTTTCTGTGCTGATATTTTTAGTATGTTTTAATTATTTTTTTAAGTATTTTAATAAATATTAATATTTCATATGAAATTTTTAAAAAATGAGACAGACATCTACCATATTGTTGTGCATATAACCCGCTGGTTAGACAAGTTTTTACAAATGAATGGCAGCTGTGCAGGGTATACAAAGGTGCAGGGTTTACAAAATTTATTTTACTCAAAAGAAAAGTAAAGTTCCCCCTTTCAGATCTCGCGATCTATAGGGCAGATGATGTTAAGGTCATCCATTTCTTTGGCCAACTGTTAACGAGCAGGGTGTCATGTGGCCAGCATAAGGCCCAAAAAGCCTTTACTTTCCCAGCTTAAGTCAAGTACCCATTAGAGTTGAGTGGACTCAGGGGCACCATAAAATTAAAAATCCTAGTCTTCACTGATTTTCAAACCCAGGACCCCAGTTTCAGAAGCCAAGCACTTAACCACTCAGCCACCACACCCCCACTGATTACATAGCATAACGAAAATTATGGACATACCACTGGGACTTTATAACTCCTAAAGTTTGCTGTGTGGTTAAAAAATGTACATCGGAAAGCTTTATGAAGATCTCATTAAAAGAAAACATATAGTACTGATGCGGCAGAGAATCTTTAGTATACCAGTAATTAATTGTGACAAGTAAGTAAGCAACAACTAAAGTTATTTGCAGATACCAGTAGTGTCAAAATGTATAGACTACAGTGCAATACATCTGCAATCATTTGACATTCTCACTTATGTCACTATCCTTGCTATAGTTAGTGAAGCCATAGAAACTTGTATCATATTCACTGATTTCTTTCAATAAAATAACTTTTCACATGTAGGGTATATAAAGCAGGTTGTATGTTTTTGTTTTTACTTATTTCTTAATTTGTGCGGGTAATATGGGTATGTGCGCGAAAATATAGTAGTTAATTTAAATATTAAAAGTGAAACTGATAACTGAAGAAAAAACAAACCTGCTCATATATTTCTATGGCTTTTTCATAATTTTCCAATGTGGCAGAGAACTGAGCAACTTTCAGCAAACATTTATTGGCAGAGCTGTAAGTTTAAACAAAAAATATTTTAATATTGTCATAATAATTAAAATCAATAAAAGTTCATTTCAAAGTTGATAACCTTTAAGCTTAAGGATTAGAAGCAATTATTAGAACAATATCGAAAGGGGTTTTAGTTTTGTAGGAAAATAAAGTGATCCAATTATTTTTCATGTTGAATATCAAAATGTTTTTCCCCAAAATATCAAACACAACCATTTTAAAGATAGAAATGAGTGACAATATAGAAAATTACATACCTATTTGACTCCTCCCCTTTATAGTAATCTGCTGCTTGTTCATAATTTTGAACAGCCTAATAAAATAAATATTAAAACAAAAGTTGTAAAAAAAATAATAATTTATAAAACTAAAATTTGTTCTAAAAAAAGCTATATTATTAGTTTACAAAAAGAATGGGCTCGTTTTGTAAGCCTACCTTCTCCATGTCTGACAATTCATTTTCATAAATCTCTGCCACAGTTATGTGATGTTTAGCAGCTATATTAAATCTACCCTGTAATGATATGATTTTACTTTTTATTCTGAAAACTGAAAACACAACACTAAAATAATATATTAAATTATTATTACATATATCAACTTATGCATACAAACTTGTGCTTCTATTCCTTTTAATACTAATGTTCCACCAACTTACCATATCTGTGTAAATCTCTATGGCTTTGTGTATTGCACTAACAGCAGCTAAAATAAAGTATATTAAACTGTACAAAATCTTTTATGTTATTTGTTTAAAAAAAAAAAAGTGAATATTTTATAAACTATTTTTAAGTCCAGTTTACCATTGGCATCAGCTTTTCTATAACAGTTACCGGCTTCAACATAATGTGTGGCCCCTTCATGCTTGCTACCTAAAGCTATCTGAAGCAATGCTGCTTCTTCAAATGCTTTACCTGCCTCTGGAATGAATGAAAGAAATAAACTTTAGACAATAGCTGAAGTAACAAAAAAAATAGAAGATTTTGAAACTATTGGTAAGTTTCTGTAAATAAAACTACAAATGTAAAAGATTGAAAATTAGAATTAAAAAAATAAAATAATTCAGGAAATAAAACAGAAGAAAAGAAATCAATGATAGTTTCTTGAAATATTTTCAGTACACTATATTCTTATGGTGCTTTCTTTCCACTTAACATTGGAAGACAGCACTCCTAAAATGTTTTCTTGTAACTGAATTTTGATTAGTCCAAAGCCAGATAGACTAATGTGACAAAATAAAAGATCTATCTAATGTGTGCCTGTCTCATGAAGAATCTTGAACTGTAATATATCTTTTTTTTTTAATGTCCTGAGATGAGTGACCAAATATCAATTTAGTGGCTTCATGCAAACACTTCAATGCTAAGTTGGGCCTCTCAAGTACCACAAGGGAGTAAAGAACTAAAGAAAATTGACAAGAGTTCTTTTGGTTAGTCCAATACTCATGGTGTCTCAATTGGGAGTTTAAAGTGATATTTTTGCATTTACAATCTTAGCTAAATTGTACTTTATATTTTTTCTGCTATTTCTAACTCTTTGAATTTGGATGTGACACTACTAGTGAAAATATGGGAGAATAGACTGACTTACGTGGCCATTTTTTAGCCATTTTAAAGGCATTTGCTGCTCTGACGTACAAATCACATGCTTCCTCTTGTTTGGAACCTCCACCACTAAAAATGTAATGAGTACATATTTTAATGATACCAATAGTTTTTTAATAATCAAAGACTTTACTGTAGACATAATATAAATAATCCTCAAGTTTTGGCTACTTATAACATAATTAACAGTTACAATTTTAGTTATCAATAAATAATATCTCTACCATTAAAGACTTCTATCCAATACATTTCATTTCAATTTCACTTGGTTATTGTGCAGTAGATCAAGCATCACAGAAATAGGATATATAATAAAATCAAAGCCCTCACAGACTCATCACAAATTCTTCCACTAACTTATTACCTACACATTTTTAGCCCTGCTTTTCTTTACCATATTGTTGAAATAAACTACTTTTCATTTTGATACTCCTTGCATCCTACTTACTCCTTTAATAGCCAACTCTCCCACATCAAGATTTGTATTTGTTGCCAGCATGCATGCTACAGCTTATTCCCTGACTACTCCAAGTATTAACTACTTATTTATTAAACAATCTCATTTTTCACACTGTTTTGACAAAATTTACTATTTATGACTTTCTTTTAATTTTTTTTACATATTTTTTCCTAGCAGTATTTTGGTTGAAAGAAATCAACACTGTGTGTTACAGTATATTTTTGTAAACTTGCTATTTATTTATTTATGCATTCCTCACTCATCTTTGGACTGAAAGACAAGCCTTATATATTTATAACAACTGTTATAATAATCATAATTAATAACATCAACAATATGAATGTTGTTAATCTTGATCTAAATCTCTCTAATTTTATCAAATACAGAGTAACAGACATTACTCCAAAAGAGAAGATAATTATTTTTGGTATATAAATAATAATACAAGTAGATCTAGATCTATATGTAAAATAATATATATATATATTTATATAATAATCATATATAATATATAATGTAGGATGAGTACAAATTTGTACATCTCTACTGAAAATAAACAATACAAACTTACAAATTATTAATTTAATGATTTATGATATTAATTTATATTAATATCATAATCATATGATTAATAGATCTAATATGTTTAGACTTTAGTTTGTTACCTACCCAAACAATGAATTAAATAATCCTTTTGAAGATTTCAACTTTTTTTCAGCTTCAGCAATTAATTGTAATGCTTTCTGCTCTTGATCAGCCATTATAAAATGTGTGTTTTGTCGATAAGAATAGTAATAATTATAAATTTTCAAATAATAACATCTAGAAATCTAGATCTGGATCTAGACTTAGAAGTTAGATCAAGGCCTAGAATAGAATACGCATCACCACTCCACTACAACACAAACATTACATTAATGACATTATCACTATTACAAGACACCAACTTCCGGTTGGAAGCGCCTCCCACTACAGTAGATTTTTTTCTAGCTCTTGATCTAGATCACAGACCTATATATATATATTATATATAGATCTATAGATCTATACATTGATTTTATTGACGCAATCACGCAAGAGTTTAATAAATTAGTATTCAGGAAAGGCCTATGATTGGAATATTATAAAGCATAGTAACTTAACAAGTAGTGCTACCACTGAAGTACAGTTGTAAAGATATTATAATAATTATAGTTATTTATTATGAATGCCACATGTGCAAATGAAAACAAATATCGTCACGACTAACATGCTATCACTAGCGGATCCAGAACTTTGGAGTAGGGGGGGGGGGGCGATTATTTTCCAAACCCTAACCCTAACACCAAGTAAACCCTATCCCTATGCATAAACGTGCGTACAACACACCCACACATCCCCACCCCCACACATATATATGAGAATAAAAAAAAGCAGCATTTCTCAACCTTCGTCGAAAAACAAAACAACTGGGGCAGCGCTACAAGTTTCTCTTGTGGGGTTTGGGGCGAAGTCCCCACGACAAAAGCGTTTTCTTGCTTTTTTCACTGCAGAAACGCATTCTCCTTACACCTATAGGTCATCATTCATCAAAGGAGTTCGTGGCGAAGCCCCGACGCCAAAAGCGTTTTCTTGCTTTTTTCACTGCAGAAACCTATTCTCCTGACATCTACAGCTTTGTATTCATCAAAGGAGTTCGGGGCGAAGCCCCTACGCCAAAAGCGTTTTCTTGCATTCTTCACTGCAGAAACGCAGAAGCTCATTATTCCAACTATTAAAAAAGGACCTTTTGAATAATGTTGTACTTGAAAAATATTCTAATATGAATTTATAGGTCCTAAATACATTGCAAATAAAACCGATTTGTTCATTGAAAAGATAAGATACCCCACATATTTAGATTTTGGCTTTGAGGATCGCCGCCGAAAAATAAAATTATTCGATAAATAGTATTCAAGAAAATGTAAGTATAAATTGTGAGTTATAGTCCCAAATTTATTTAACTAGAAAAATATCAGATTAAGTAAAGGTTGGAAAAAGGCGACTAAGAAGATATTATTTGAGTTTAGAACTCATCTCAATCATGAATCTTTTACTGAAAATTTTCGTATGAATTCTAACTTTTCCAATGCAAAGTTTTTTTAAAAGAATTATGATAAATTCATGTGATAATACAAAAACTTTGTCAGGAAATGGGAGTGGCGGTAGAGTGAAAACGATTAATCCTCGCTCCTTTAATCATTTCTGCTAAAGATTGCATTTAGCATTAAAGAAAAGGGGTGGGGCGACTCGATATAAGATTTTAATTTATAGTATATATAAATTATATTAGTGATAGATTTTTTAAATTTTGTAATTTCTTAACTATAATACAAAAAGAAAAAGTATTGATTTGTCCGATGGGGGAAATGCGATTGCATGTATCGCCCCTCCCACCTGGTACAAACCTTTTTCATTTAAATTTACTAATGATACCATTTGAGATTAGATTGTGGTACGCCATAATATACAATGGATCACATATCAATATGTAGTTTATATTATATAGATATTTAAGTAATTTTGTTCACAAACTATGATTCTCCACAAAAATAGGACCGCCCCCCAGCACTCAGAGGGCTAGAGTGGAGAGGGAAGTACATGCAATCGCCCTCCCCCCTACCCCACCGAATCGGCTAAAATACCAGAAAGGGAGCAACATAATATAAAATGGATATATTAATTCAACTATTAATTTATCAACTAATTTTGTTAACAAACTATGATTTCTTCATAAAAACGGACCGCCCCCCCCACTCAAAGGGTTTAGGTGGGAAGGACAGTAGCATTATTCGCCCCCCCCAACCCCCCATCAATCGGCATACAGGGAAAGACATAATATAAAGATCAGTTAAAATATCAATAACAATAACAATTTTAATCATATAGATATTTAATTGATTCTGTTAACAAGCTGTGATTTCTACAAATAAATTGGACCGCTCCCCCACTCGAAAGTGTATGGGGGGCGGGATTGATACCATCGCCCCCTCCCGACCCCACCAAATCGGCAAATATACTAAATGGAGGAGCAAAATAATCTAAAAATAGGTTAAAATATAAACAATTAGTATATATTTTTAAAATAAGTAATAAATTCGTATACAAATTGTGTGAATTCTATAATAAAATTCGCCCGTTCGGGGGGGGGGGGGTCAGCCGAGTGGAAGGGAGGCGATCACCCCTACCGCCTCCCCTGGATCCGCCAGTGCATGCTATAGAATATAGAATATGTGACACCCTTTATAGTGCAAAGAATTGCAAGCCTATAATAAATCGTACATAGTCGGACATGAACTACAGAATTGCTTATTCTATTTACAGTGCACTTAATATCGATAAGTTATGCGGATGAAATCACGCCGCGGGCAATATCTGTGCATCACTGCTATAAACTGTATACCATACATATTTGTATGCACCTGGTTGCATGCGGCCTCAGAACGAGACAGCTGGTACACACTCACAAAGGCCGCGGGATACACATTTGAGACCAAAAGAAAATCAGCTGCCGAGGGCAGACGCAGATGGTGAAAAGAACATCTAAATCGACCACCTGCGGACAATGGTTATGCTTGCCCTGGATGTGGCAAAATATGTAGGTCACAGCTGGGGCTGAGCAGCCACGGTAAATACTGCATCCCTCACTAATCTTTGGACTCGAAGACAAGCCTTTTTTTATAATACATATTTGTTTAATTCACGCATGTTGAAAAGAAATTGTAGTGGTAAGAGCGTAGCCCGGATTTTAAAAATGGTGCTGGGGAGGGGGTAAAAATATGTTTTACAAAGCTGATATCAACTCTGTCTGTTTGTCTGTTTGGTAAAAAGTTAATACACGCTTTTCTCTCACACACAATGTCGGATAAAGCTGAAAATTTGCATAATTATTTCTTTTACCCGACAACACAAGAATTAAGAAGAAAAAAAACAATTAGTTAATTAACTCAGGGTAATTAATTATTTTGGTTGGTATCTTGAACAAGGGAAAGAAATCGTACTTGACAGATGTGGTGGTATTAGTTGAATTAGTCACATATTATAGGCAAGACTTTCGCAACATGTGGTATGCAAATAAGTGCCGAAGAAACACAAATTATGACCGATAGCGAACAGGGTTTTAAAAGGGACATTAGTATTGTAGGCAAAAAGCTGACAAGTCTCAGTGGGTTTACATATACCTCGAAGTTATCTTCTCATATTAAGAAACAACCTGAAATATTGGCCAGAATTGCAGTCCACAGCAGCACCACTTGTAAAATTCAAAACAATTTGGAAAGACAAAGCCATAGCCCTCGACATCTAAAATCACACCGGTGCGCATCCCTGTTGCAAATCTTGGACATTGATTGCAGATCTAGAAGGGAGGATCCTAGCAATGGAATTGAGATGTTACAGAAAGATTCTAGGTATCACATATAAAGACCGCATTAGTAAAATGATTAATACAGGAAAAGAACCACACGATGACCGTCTTCCGTCAGGGAACAATAACAGGAATTTTTATTTCTCTTCTTTCATCCAGAGAGATCAGGGCAGCGGTTTCCTCTATAGCTCTTATGGGTGTTGTTTTGATTGCTCCTGTCATTATCCTTAGACCAATATTTTGAACCTTGTCTATTTTTCTTAGGTTGATTTGGGCTGCTGAGCCCCATGCTGTGGCACCATATTCTAATACAGGTCTCACGTAACTGGTATAGGTCTTTTCAGGATGTTGTGACTTGCTCCCCAATCTGAGCCAGCTAATTTTTTCAAGAGGGATAGTCTCTGGATGCCTTTACTCTGTGTTTTATCTATTTGGCTTTTCCAGGTTAGTCTCGGGTTATAGGTGACTCCAAGGTATGTAGGGCTGTCATTTTTTTCCAAAGCTTCCTTATCTAATGTTAATTTTATTGTTTGTTGTTTTGTTGACAGTGAGAATATGGTATATGTGGTCTTTTTTGTGTTGATGGACATGCCCCAGTCTTTGGACCAATTATTGAGTATATCGAGAGCATCTTGTAATCGAAATTTCGATGTTCCTACATATTCTTCTGTGCTAATTAAGGCAAGGTCATCTGCATACAAGCTGCTTTTAACTTTCCTTGGTAGGTTTTGATTTAGATCGTTTATGAATATTAGGAAAAGTGTTGGGGATAGGACTCCTCCTTGGGGGACACCATTTTTTTTATACCCACTGTGTGGCTTCTTTGACCTTGCATGCAAACTAAGGCTTTTCTATTATTTAGATATTCCTTTATCCAGTTGTACATTCTGTGGGATATGTGATGCTGGATTAGTTTGAGCAAGAGACCTTGTTCCCAGACTTTGTCAAATGCTTTTTCTAAGTCAACCCACACAATTGTTGTTGGTTTCTTTTCTTGAAAGCCATCTTCTATTTCTTGTGTGATAAAGGCGATTTGATCTTCTGTTGATCTGCCTTTTCTAAAGCCAGCCTGGGCTTCAGTGAGTAGGTTATTTGACTCAAGGATCCATGTCAGCCTTCTATTTATCATTCTTTCCATCAGTTTGCAGGAACAGCTAGTGAGGCTGATGGGGCGGTAGCTATCCAGCTTGTTTCTTGGTTTGCCGTGCTTTAGTATAGGGATCATAATGGCTTTTTTCCAGATGTTTGGAATTCTGCCAGATTTCCAGCTAGCATTGAATATTTGTAGCAGTTTTCTTTTGGCTTGAGGACCCAAATGAAGAAGCATGTCATTAGATATTTTGTCTGGGCCCGGGGCTTGTTTTGGTTTGAGGACTTTTAGGGATTCATCAAGTTCCTTCATTTTAAGATTAGTGGTCATTCCCAAGGAGTAGGCTGGATTGTTTTCTTTGATTCTATCCTGGATTTCTGAGTTTACATCTTTATTTCTACTTTCACTGATTTGTATTTTTCCTACGCTTTGGAAAAACTTAATGAATTCATTTGCTGCTTCTTGGCCTTTCAGGGGTTTGTTGTCCTTTTCTATTACTATAGGAGTTGTTCTGTTTTCTTCCTGGTTGAGACATTTGGCTATGCGCCAGAGTTTGTGGCCGTCTCTATCTACATTTAGCCGTTCTGTTTTTTCATGCCAACTTTTTCTCATGGCGGAAAGGTAATTTTTCCTGAAAACTGCGTTAGCTGCTTTTAGATTTATGTTATTTTCTGTACAAGGGTTATTTTCTACTGTGTTTCTGGCTTCAATAGTGGCACTGTGGAGTTGTTGAAGGTGATCAGACCAGTTGGGGATATAATCTTTTCTTGCTCCTCTAGGATTGATTCCTTAGCTGCTAGGAGGATTGCTTTGGAGAAGGCTGAGTATGACTTATTAACCTGATTTGATTTGCAGTATTGAAGTTGAGTATAGGTCTGTGAGCTTTGAGAATAGGTGCCAGTTGGCTTTTTTGTATTTCCATCTGGGGATGGTGGAGTTTTCTGATATTTTGTAGGATCAATATGGGTCTGTGGTCACTGGTGGCTAGCTGGTCTGCAACTTCTCTGGTGCACTTTTTGGATAAGTTGTCAGTTGCAAAGGCTAGATCTGGAGTGGTTGATGTTAGCCAGGCTCTTGAGAAAAATGTTGGTTTATCCTCAGGTTTGTTAAGTAGGATAAGTCTGTTCTCTGCTTGCCATTCTTCAATTTCTTCTCCCCTGGCATTTAGGTCTGGGTATCCCCAGCTCTGAGAGTGACTATTCATATCTCCTAAGACAAGACAGTCTTCTTGGTCAGGTATTTGTATGTGATCAATCTCTATTTCCTTGTCTGGTGGGAAGTAGCAGTTAAATAGATTAATATTTCCATCTGGAAGAATTAGCTTAGTTCCCATTATTTCTGATTCTGAGGAGTTGGCCATAGTTATGTCTGTGGTAGGGATGTCATTTTTAATGAGGGTGAGGATTCCTCCTTTGGTTCTGATTTCTCTATCTTGTCTGATGCAGGTGTAGCCTCTAATGGAGAAACGAAGATTACTGTTCAAATGAGTTTCTTGGATGCAAGCTACATCTATTTCTTTCTCATGCAAAAATATTTTTAGAGCTTCTTTTTTCTTTTGGATGCCCTCTGCGTTCCATTGTAGGATTTTTAAACTTTTGGTCTAGGAGTGTTGGCCAGTAGTATTTACTTTCTTGTCCCTGCTCCTGGCTCCACAGGCAGAGATAGAAGAACCACCAGCTCGCTTGTGTGGGCTCCTTCGAGGCGGAGAGCCCGGCCCCCTACCTGCGCGGCGGGATTCCACAGGCAGGACGCCACATCTATTAGAATCGTTACTGAACTCCAACATAGATGAGGTTGCGTGTCAATGTGTTTTGCGCCAGGAGACCCATTGACTCCGACTTCAGCCTGCTTTTCTTTCTGGGTGTGCTCCCATAGCCTTTGATCATCCAAGATCATCTGCAAGGCAGCAGGTGTTTATTTTCGGAGTTTTCTCTCCTAGATGAACTGCTATCCCTAGCTAACGAGTTTCATCTACCCGGGTTTAGAGTTAGAGCGCCCTATACTCGCTTTTTGCAATCATTTCCCTGGATTTCTGAGATGTTTTTAGTAAATATTCTAACCACTGGAATACTTCACCTCATCCTCCATGACTGCAAACCAGTTGGTCCGCGGCTGTTTATTTGCTATTCACAGCTAACCCTTATATCTAAGGGTCCTTCCCCTATCCGCCACCTGGGGACGCGCTTGGTAGAAGGTGGTAGCTCCCCCAAGATCATGTTCTTTTCAATACCTTGTCTATGCTAAGCTAGCGGATATTAATGTGGTACTGAATACTGGAATGTTTTGTTTCCAAAAGCTGAAGTAGGCCCCTACTTCTCAAAACTGTCTGTGGTTAAAGCCCTAACTCTGATAAGCTTGATCACTGAGATAATCGGGTCAATAATGTGTTTGATATTCAATGCAGCAAAGCAGGGGCGGACTGGCTATAGGGGCATTCGGCAAAATGCCCGGTGGGCCGGTCTGGTCGTGACCAGATAATTTTTTTTTCAATTAAGACAACTTTAAAATAAAGTGACAACAGCATAAAAGATATGTTCAAGTTTTTTTTTTTGTTTTTTTTTGACAATTAATATTGTTTAAAATTCAACCATGATTCAACAAGAATATCAAAAACTTTTCACTATACTTATTATCATTTGCAAAACGTCAGACCGTAATGTTACTATAACATACGAGCGCCATGGACTTCAGCACTGCTTTGATGTCTTCGAGGTTGTGTTTGGCCTGATCATTTTGCTGGTCGGCATGTACAAACTTCTGCTTAGTTCGAAGTCATTAAAGACGTACATTCTTATAATAATGAACTGGTTTTATATAGCGCTGTTACATCCGATATTTAATGAAAAGAGATTTATATTTTATGTGAGAAGGTCAGGAGCCGCTGGAGACCTTTTCTCTGCTCAACATTAAATTGTATAACAGTAGGCAGATGTTAGCGCTACTGGGTGGGCTCTATCTGTGCACCTCAGTCTGCGACCAAGGGGCTAGAGTCGCCTAAGCAACCAGACAACTAGACTAAACTAACTAACTAAAGCAAGAAACAAACTTTATTTGAAAATGAATACTAAAATTGAAACTTTATTTACATAAAAAATAAATCAATAATCAATCATATATACACTAAAGTTGAATTAAAAAAAACTATACCTATGCAACTACTACTACAAAAAATCAACACTAACAAACCAACCTTCCAATAACTATCTAACTAAATTACTCCAAAGGAACTTACAACACTAAACCTAAATCTATACTAAGTAACACCCAACCAACGCTAGTCTAGATCTTCAATCTGCAATATCCTACAACAAACCAGTAGCACTGACTAAAACACACATTACAACTCCACAACAGACTAAATCTATTTAGCTAAATGAACAGCCAAAGGTAATGGTACTAAATACATCAGCGGTTAAAGCAGCAATTACACAGCAGTAATATTCAGTAGAGTAATAATAGCAGGCCGTCTCTGAAACTTTTAATTATCTTTTTTTTTTCATTTTTAACGCTAACACTTTAAAACTTAGGTCGGCTGGCAACGCTGTCGTGAAGTGTCCGCTTGTGGCATGCTCGTAATATATGATTGCAGCTCCGGAATTACGGCAGTACATCTAACAAGGGCCTTACCGACCCTTACCCTCCACAAACTAAAAATTATACACTTCTTAAAACTAAAATTTGCATATTAAATGTTTAAAAAAATGCAAAGTGAGACTAAATTTAGCATGCTTTTAGATATTAGTATTTTTTATTCCTAAGTGGAATTTCATGAAAGCTTTTGAAAAACTGTAGGGGGCCTCCACAAAAACCCTGCCCCGAGGTCCCCACATACTTAGATCAGGCCCTATAAAATTCGCGTTTTTTGAGAATTTACTAAGACGAAGCAAGAGCTTTTCACATTAAGTTCCCCTCTAACCGTTCTGTTTTCACTAATCTTTAAATGGAATAGGTTGTTCAGGTCAGCCAGGAAAACCAACGACTTATCAGACACCCAGTGACATGACACATGAAATGCCTAGGACGCAATTATCTTCTTTATTTTAAAGTAACATCTGTCATATATAAGTAATATCATAACGTAGCATTTCATAATATTGTTACCGAGGGCAAACACTCCACGAAAGATAAAGGTAAAGAGATATTTTTTTACAAGAAATTAGACGATCACAACATAAAAGTCTTATGAGTTCATTTGGCTGCTCTGGCCTGCAGGGTTCACTGTCTCCGCCACTGCCTTCCACTAACATACATCGTTCACTGCTGCCGCCTATGTCTTATCTTTCACAACACTTCTTCCTGACCAGACAAACTACACTGCTTCTGACACGCTTATCACACTGACAAAGATCCCTTCTACAACTCAGGCGGTTCTAATCTTCTAACCTATCTCTATTCTGTCTCTCTATCTACTTGGCTGGAATCAACAGTCCACCATCTTGTTTCTACCCACGCACTCGTCTTTAACAGTGCCCTGGTGACACCTGCGATGAATGGTACCATGCATCATGTCTCCATATGAATACACCTGTGTATTATGCCTTAGGCAACAAAGACGCATCATGGCACTGTGTACCGTGTGGGTTACCTCAGTTTACATCAGGACTGTTTGATTCCTTTGATGCAGACACTTCTAACCCATACAATATCCTAAACACCATCCCAAACCAAACTCACCAACCACTAGCCAGATCCACTCCTGTTAAACCTAAATCTACTAAAATTAATACAACAGCCTCACTAAACAAACCTACTAAAGAAGTAAAACCAAAATACCTTAAAACCTTAGTAATAAATTTTCAAAGCATTAGGAACAAAACAGCAGACTTAGAAATTTTATTAGAATGTGAGAAACCAGACATAATTGCAGGAACAGAAACTTGGCTACATCCTAAAATTTATAATGCAGAAATTTTCAATAGTAATTATGAAATTTTTAGAAAAGATAGGGCTGATAATCATGGAGGAGTTCTTTTACCAATAAAAAAACACTCTTATAGCAGAAGAAATTACCTTACCTAACTCAAAAAATATAGAATCAACATTTTGTAAAATTAATACCACCTCAACATCCCTAATAATAGGCAGCATTTACAGACCACCAAATTCTAGTTTAGAATACATGCAGGAACTATGTAATCAGATTACTACACTTAAAGAGACAAATAAAATGCAGTTTTTTGGATTATGGGTGATTTCAACCTACCTGATATAAATTGGAAAACACTAACCATAGATCAACACCAAAACCTTAAGGACATAAATGAGCTTTTCATAGAAACTTTACACAACCTAAGTTTAGATCAAATCATTAAAAAGCCAACTATATTAAACAACACATTAGATCTCTTCTTAACCAACAGACCTGGATTAGTAGTTGATTATGATATTATCCCTGGTCTATCAGACCATGAGATCATAAAAATACACAGTCAGATAAAAGCAGTAGCCAATTCAAAACCCAAAAGAAAAATCTTACTCTGGAATAAATGTAACCTAACACAACTACACCAAGCTGCATTAAACTTTCAACAAACATTCTTATTAGAAAAAGACATTAACCAACCAGTCGTTGACCTCTGGAATTTCATTAAAAACCATCTTAAAAGCATTTTAGAAAATCATATACCAACTACATACACATCGAACAAAATAAATAAATGCTGGTTTAATAATAGACTAAAGAAGCTTTGTAAACAGAAGGAAAACTTATATAGAAAATTTAAAGAAACTAAGGCAGAAAGAGTTTACAAAAAGTATATAAAAATTAAACACTTAACCCAAAAAGTAAGCAGACAGCTGCAGAGTGAATACATAAACAATGTAATATCTAAAGATAACAACAAAAACCTATGGTCATACATTAAGTCTAAGAAAATGGAAACAACAGGCATAACGCCATTAAAAGATGAACATAACATAATACGTAATGATATTGAAACTAAAGCAAACATCCTAAACAAATACTTTGCATCGGCATTCTCAGCCCCAGGAGACAAAGACATATTACTGAATTTGAACCAAGTAGACAACATAGAAGATATAGTAGTACAAGAAAATGGAATTCAAAAACTATTAGCCAACACCAAACCAAATAAAGCGTCTGGACCTAATGGTATTCCAGCTAGATTACTCAAAGAACTAAGCAATGAGCTAGCCCCAGTGTTCAAAATACTCTTTCAGGCTTCACTTAACCAGGGCAGAGTAAAAGAACTAAGCAATGAGCTAGCCCCAGTGTTCAAAATACTCTTTCAGGCTTCACTTAACCAGGGCAGAGTACCAAAGGACTGGAAAGTGGCTAATGTCACCCCCCTATTTAAAAAAGGAGAAAAATCTGACCCAGGAAACTACAGACCAGTATCACTTACCAGCATCACATGTAAAATCCTAGAACACATAATATGTAGCAACATCATAAACCACTTAGACAAACAAAATGTCCTCACACCATACCAACATGGCTTTAGGAAATATAGATCATGTGAAACACAACTAATAGGACTAATTGATGATTTTTCAAAAGGTTTAGATAATAGTGAACAAATAGATGCTATCTTACTAGATTTTTCTAAGGCTTTTGACAAAGTTCACCAACATAGTTTGCTTAAAAAATTAAAATATTTTGGCATTATTGGTCCACTGCATCAGTGGATTAAAGATTTTCTGATAGGGAGAGAACAAACTGTAATAATAAATGGCTCTAAATCAACACCGATAACAGTAAACTCAGGTGTACCTCAAGGAACAGTCTTGGGTCCACTACTATTTTTAATTTACATAAATGATTTACCAAATTGCATTACTTCAGGAGCAAAAGTCAGATTATTTGCAGACGATTGCATAATATATAGAACAATAAAAACAACACAAGACACATATATTTTACAAAGAGAATTAGATGAATTACAGAAATGGGAATCAAATTGGAGCATGTCTTTCCACCCAGAAAAATGTCAGTTGTTAAGAGTAACAAAAAAACTAAAACAAATTAATTCCACTTATCTTATTCATGGCAAACCAGTAACACATACTAAAAACGCAAAATACCTAGGTGTTATAATAAATGAAAAACTGTCATGGAATCCACATATTGATGAAACTATAAAAAAAAATCAAAGTATTAGGATTTATTAAAAGAAATTTCTATAAATCAAATAAGAACATAAAACTAAAATGTTATTTAACCTTGGTTAGGCCAATAATAGAATATGCATCCTCCGTTTGGGACCCCTTAACTCAAGAAAACATTAAGAAACTGGAACAGTCACAAAATAGAGCAGTGAGATTCATAACAAATGAATATTCACATTTGACTAGAGTAACACCTATAGTAAAATCACTAAATTTAGAAAGCCTTCAGGACAGAAGACTCAAAAGTAAAGTAGCAATTATACATAAAACACTGAACCATAATCTTCAAATACAAAAACAAAATTCAATAAAATACTCTGAAAGACACAAAGATAAAGGCACATTCCTCGTCCCATATGCTAGGACAAATTTGTACAAATACTCCTTCTTCCCTAGTGCTATTAGAGCATGGAATGGGTTGCCTGAGCTAGCCAGGAAAACCAGTGACTTGGCAGAATTTAAGTCATTGGCTAATATGCATGACTAAATGCATGACGCGCAGGACGTAATCATCTTCTTTTTTGAAGTAACGTCTGTATTATATAAGATAAGACCATACGCTTCGACGTAGGATAAGAGATATAACAATATTGTTACAAATGAACAGTGACAAGTAGAGGTCAACGTGGCAAGTTGAGAAGAGATGAATTGCAACGAAGTATAGCTAACTGTAAACTGACAGATATTGTACAGTCTTCTACGCTACATGTTACAGTGACGAATTATTAGAGTTAATGGTCATTAAAGTTATATGAAACTGAAAGTTGAGTCGTCAAGTTCTTTGCAGTGTTTTTATATGTGTGCCTACTAATACATTTAGCCAGAAGATTCAGAAATACGTAACAATATATTCTTTTCTTATTAAGACTGCTATTGTGCTGTTAATAGTTTTCAGACTACATCCATGTATAAATAAAATACAGTATGTAATCCTACGCAAGCATACATCCAGTATCTGATGCATTATCAAACTTTATCTACATATATTATATACATATAATATGACATGTCATTTGTGGGCCAGGTTATATGGTAATGCCCTGGCCGATTTTGACACCCAGTCCGCCCCTGCAGCAAAGTACAAAATTTCACAATTAGTATTGATGACGTAATCATGACTTAATGTTTCAAAATATTGCCATTAAGAATACTCTTCGTTTACTTTAAACTTTTTAGAATGACATGTAGAGAGAATGTTTCTTTTGCCTCTTCATCATAAGTGATACGAATATATAATTTATAAAGATATTTAAAATAATATTTTTTTGATATATTTAAATTTTTATATGTATAGCCTAATCTGTGGGCACAACTTATCCGCGGGCCGCAAAAAATACTCCGCGGGCCGCAAAAAATACTCCGCAAGCCGCATGTGGCCCGCGTTACGTAATTTGCCCATCCCTGGTCTAAGGGAATGCGAGAGCTTTTCCATTGCACAGTGTGGAGTTGTAAAAGAGCTTCCACGACCATGTCGATAATCATCATCAAACTCCATCTGAGTGAGGGCTTGAGAGGCTCAAATCCTCTCTTGCAAAAGCCCTGGACAGAAATCCTGCTGTCTTGCGTAATGCAAACATGTCACCATACAGGTCGAGAAGTTTTGGTTTCCCAGACCTGTCGAGACGGAGATCAGCAAGTCTGGGGCAGTCAAACAGTATATGAGGCACGGTTTCCTCTTCTTCCCCGCAGCGGGGGCACCGTGAATCGAAACTTGGCCATAGCCGTGAGAAATATGAGCCAACAGGACAGTGGAAAGTCCTGCACTGTGCTATACTAGCTTGCTCAGGTCTGGACAGCCTCCACCACGGGGAAATGCGGTCAGGGCGCCTCATGCGCTCCCAGACTCCACCGGCTTTTTGGTACTTGTCCCAGCACTCAAAACATTTTTCCATTTCTGTTTTTTTTTTTAAATTATAGCCAGAGCAAGATGAAAACTTACAGCCGGTTCGGTGGGTGGAACTTGCCCTCCCTGGTGGGCAAGGAGTCTGCACTAGTGTTGCCAGTCACACATATGGGACTCGGTATCCCTGCATTATTACTGGAGAGCCATAGCGTTGCTTTATGTTGTGTGAAGCCATGATGACAGTGTCGATATGTCGAGAATAAATACCCTGTCGATAACCCAGGTGCCGTTCGTCAAGGGCAAGTACTGATTAACTTGGTAAAACATGTGAAAATGGCAGGGGTTGCCGGTGTGCTAAGCCTTCGGCGATGTATTCAAGTCCATGCGCCCGGAGTGCCCGACTCATTGGAAATAGCAGTGTTTTATATAAACATTGATTTGGGCCTCTTACAGACAGAGCGGTTCGAACCATTTGTTCAATCAGGCTTGCAAACCTAGAGTTCGAACTTTCGAAGAGCCTTCGGCTTAACTCTTTTGACAATCAAACGGCATTGTGGTTACACTAAAAAATTAGACACATTAAGGTTATTAATTATAAATAATCTGCTGTGAAATATAAAACTTTGAGCTAATCTAAAGGGAGATCACCAATCGTTTAAATATTTTAAACTGCTACAGTCTACTATACACATACAAAATCTAGTTCTATCCATGTTGTCAATTTGGACAAATAAAAAGCGGTCCAACACCAACACGAAATCTGAGTAGAAACTTAATTTTTATCAGTCCAATATCCAGATAACATGATAATTAAATAATATAGTGTTTATATATATCTAGTAGTGCAATATATTGTAGTTTATGTTATAAACTAGATCTAGAATTCATTATATTTACTACATTCACTCTAGTGTCTCTAGACTGAAGACTCTAGTCTACTACTTCAAGTTAAAGTACACTTTTACTACTTTTACTTTTAGATCTATCATCTAGATATAGATCTAGTTAGTTTAGTCTTCGTACCCACTTCAAGTTCAAGACTTCTCAAGTAAGTTCAAGTTCGACTACTATTAAAAAAAGTACTATTACTAAACTCTTTAAAGACCACTAAGTCAAAGTTTATTACTCTACGCCTACAGCCTATGGACTACTGTGAGTGATCGGACTACTGTCACACGTGACACTACACAATATGAATATATCACATCACGACTGTCTCTACTAACTTCTACTCTACTGGTAATAGTAATAGACTGGTAACTTCTAGTAGTTCTACACTCTCTCACTCACTGACTCAGTCTCTACACAATAACTAGTAACTACAGTTACAGTATCAAAAACAAATATACTCATAATATAATTATAATAATTTCAATAAATAATGGTGATGTGACAATGACTCTGAATGACTGTCCCTTCAAATACAAAAAAATTAATTAATATTTTATTAGTAAGATCTAGAATTAATAGATTATTTATATAATAATAATTAGAGAAACATAATAATATATTATATATTCGGCATGGTTCTTGGATTTCGTATTTTTTTTTTTTTACATATATATCTTTTCTATCAAACGAACAAATTAAATGTTAAAATATAAGGGGGGAAAAATCAATTTATTGACCACAATGTAAAGGTAGACTAAAGTTTGAAGAAAGCTTAAACACTAAGTATTATTAATCTTTAGTCTAAAATCAGCTAAGTTTAACATCACAGTACAAAAAGTTACTAACATCTGTTCTAGATTAGGATTACAAGAAAGATGTTATAAAAAGTTAGTGGTCATTTATTTCTCTTACAAACTCAGTAAAGTGTAAAAAAAACAGTATCTACTTCAAATCTAATTCTAATCCATTTTCAGTTTACAGATAAAAATTAGGATATTGCCAAGGTGTACACTAATGAAATTTGATTTATTCAACTCTGTCTTAAGACTTTGGAGCCATAATGTGAAAAACTTACATTTTTTAATTCGACATGACAATGGGATTTTAAAAGTTGATGATTCTTTTTACTCAAAATTCAGGTAGAGTATTTTTATCCAAAATTTGAAAATAAAAAAAATAATTTTTAATTTAGTGTTGTTTAGTTAGAATCACTTATATCATGATTTTATTAAGATACAAGCACATCTTTAATTTTTTTAATCCAGAAATCTGTTAAATAAAAATAAAATGAATACAATTTCAAGTTCCAATGTCACTCCTCCACCCGAAGTCCAAGGTAAGAACATTTACATTAGAAATATTAGTTCTAAGTAAATAAGCAACCATTTGACAAATGAAAGAAAGTAATGACATATTTTAAAAAATGAATAAATAATAAAAAAAATGTTTTGGGGATAAATAGTGGAAATTTGATGAGATAAAAATAAGCTTTGGACAAGTCAGGAATCACATACCTCACTCTCCAACACCTCTAGAAGAAGGTTTACTTCTCTATGACCATTAAAATTATTTTAAAAATCTTTTAAACTGGTGGTGTTAAAAAGCTCAGTATTCACATTTCAGTGGTCATGTCATTTCATGACCCTTTTATGTAGTAGTTGGCAGCTTGAGGCAATAGAAAAAAAATATTGCATTGTGAACAATGCATTGTGCATTAAAGTAATAACTAAAAATCTATTTTTTCTGGAAAGTTCTCTTGATGCCTTGTATTTAAAAATGGTGTATTCAGTTTAAATTACTATTCCATTTTTATAATATTTAATAATATAATAGTATATAATATTTATTTAAGCTCAGTAACCCTCAATCCAGTATTTAAATAACAGGTATGAAAACTCTGGATAGAAAAGCATTCTCTACTAAAGTGAAAATTCCAGGGATAAAAGTGCCTAAGTCAGAAATCAGTGCAGCACAGAAAGCATGGAAGTCTTGTCTTTTCAAAATGAAGGGAATAAAACCTATTGCAGAGCTAGGGAACAATGATCCACACAGAGAAACACACCACTTAATACTCTTGGACCCAGGAAAAATTGGTTCTGATAAATTGGCTCAGGAGCAAAAAGAAATCCTGCAGAATTATGGTTTAAATTTAGATAATCCAACTCTATATGAAGTAAGTGAAATGAATTTGTTTCTTTTGTTAAGAATATATCACACATAGCTTTTATTTTTCTGAAGACTTGAATTTTTTATTATCTGTTTACAACATGTTATAGAAAAATTAATATCTATCATGTATCTTTTTTTTCCCTAAATTCTGTTTCTCTTCATCCTGTCCAATCTTAAATTATTTCTTCTCACATATTTTTGTTCATAGTTGTAGTCATGAGGTTGGCGCACAATTAGATTTCTTGGTATTAGATATCTCTTTAGTCTGGTTACCATGTCTTTTGAATCTTGAAATGATGCTGATATATCCACACCATCTCAGTTTTCTTTTGTACACTTATTATGTTGTTTAAAGGCATAATTTTTTTACCAATACACATCAGACAGTGCATGTGAAAACTGTTGAATTTATGGTCTTGGTGCATGAACTCTCGCTGACATAGAGCAGGGTACATAGATATTGTAGATGGGCATCTTTTTTGTCTTGTCTGCTATGAATACGAAAGCTTTTCAGATTCTTTTTCTCAACTTATTATTGATGTTTAAATTGCTGACATCTGTTAAGCATTTGTATGTAACTGTATGTACACCTGTAAGGGTGTGATTATTACATTGATGGTACTGAAATAACTTAAGGGAGGCAACTGAAGGATATAGATGTTTATTAACAGGACATCCGAAACACATAATAACATTGTCCGTCTAGACTTGGGCGGAACTCCATTGCTTCTCTCTAATGCAGGGGCAAAGCTAGACGTTTTCTATTGTTTGGGGGACCGGGGGGCTTGACCTCTTTGGGGGCCCCTGCATTTTGTATAATTTTTAATGTAAAAAACACTCATTTCAGGTCTCCTAACATGGGGGCCCTTGGAGATTGCTTCTCTCTAATGCAGGGGCAAAGCTAGACGTTTTCTATTGTTTGGGGGACCGGGGGGCTTGACCTCTTTGGGGGCCCCTGCATTTTGTATAATTTTTAATGTAAAAAACACTCATTTCAGGTCTCCTAACATGGGGGCCCTTGGAGATTTTCAAATTCTCCCCCACCGTAGCTAAACATCTTTCTCTGTCTAGTCTCTAACAGTGCATACCGTCTGCACTGACTTGGATGGCGGTGTGCATGGCATGGTAATTACAATATATTGTTTTTAAAAATTACTAAAAAGATGGTTGTTTCCCATTGGAAAATAATAATAATATTTTTTGAAACTAATATGTAAAAAAAAAAGGAAATGTTATTTGAAGAAAAATACACCAGATTTATAGTACCCCATATCATATTAGTTTTGTAACACTCTTGACATGTTAAATCTGTGATGCCCAACCTAATTCGACCGGTGGGCCACATTACTGAAAAAGTACAAAAACAAATGAAGTTGACCTGAAACAATTTTATTAGAAACCTGGGGATCTAGTACTTACATTTATTAATGTGATACCTGAAAGTTTATTTTTTTTCATGTCTCTACTTAAAATATGAACAACATTGTAGCTATCTTACTTACAACTCATTTTCGTGTCTCTTTTTGGTAAATATTCCCATTGATCCTCCAATCTCTAGGCGTAGTTTAACAAATTTTTTTTTATTCGCGGCTCAAATCAAGAATGTCGTCATATTTGTTTTATAATCCGCTTATATGTTGTTTTTTAAAACAGCCACACATCGTTTACAAATCAAATATGTTCGCTTATTATCATGTTCCACAAAAAAGTCAAGATCCATTCATCTTTTCCTCACAGTTTCTAAACTCAGGGTCTACTTGTTGTTTCTTCGATTTCATAAACATTCCAATGTTAAAGGTCACTGCAAAAATCCATCAGAGAAAAGAGAAAAAGTGAGGGCCCTAACCTGGATAACATATTTTTCCACCTTTTTGTTTTGGAAAGGGTTGAGGGATATTCTACACTTTGTGCCAACATTTCGTCCTGCCATATTTTGGGCATCATTGTGTTAAATGATTTTTTAATGTGATGCCCAAAGTTGTAGGGTGTCTGCCATAACCTGCTTAGCCCAGGATCTTGGAACAAGCAATTTGCGCAGTGTTTCTGATTCCACAGAACTATGACTCCCAATGCCATCACTGTGGAAAGAGTGTCAAAGCACTGTCGCATATCTTGTACGAGTGTACCCAGCTCTGGGAGCTAAGGGGTGTGTGTCTGAGCAATCACTCTACTTGTATGGAGACTACGAAGCGTTACGCTGTATGGCCCAGTTTCTTGCCAGAGAACTACAGGAAGATTAGACCTTCATGCTCTGTTCCCTTATGGACTTCATCTCAGGATTCCACCTGGTTCTGATCATCTCAGGATTCCACCTGGTTCTGATGAATATCTGTTTAGAAAAATAAAGGTGGCATGACATTGTGCAGGCCTCATAGCAGAGGCCTCATTGTGTGAATTTTTCTTCTTATGCTGTGTAAACATTCATTTTTTTAAGGGCTCATGTACTTAAAACGTATGTGATATGTTGTTTTTTTTTAACTTATTTATTTTTTAATAATTAGGTAGTTCTTCATTATGAAAATTGGTCAGTCTCTGATATTATTAAAGCAGTTCTTCCCAGTGATGCTGAAAATGTGACATCCTACTCCCAAGTTGGTCACATTGCTCACTTAAATCTTAGGACCGAAAGTTTGCCATACAAAACTATCATAGGTAAGTACAGAAAGGGTATTATTTACATATATAGAAATTTTTTAAATACAGGTAATTGCTGCAGATCTTATCAAAATAAGGTGGGGTGGTCAATTGGTCAAATACTCAAATGATCTGTGCATCTCTGGTATATGTTCTAATGGAGACCTTGAAATCTATACTTGGGACTAGATGCCCATTGTTACGATCATCAATAGTGCTAGATGTTACTATCACCCTTGATGCCGAGATGTCACATTGAAGCACAATCAATGATCGTAATTGCCAAGGATTCAGACATAGTCAGTTGATAAGATGATCACCTAGGAGTTGCCAATTAATATGAGGATCATCTATAAGTTGCCAGTTGATAAAAGGATCATCTAGAAGTTGACAGTTGATAAGAGGATCATCTAGAAGTTACTGGTTGACAAGACAATCTAAGTATATTATTATATATTCAATGAAGAAATTTCTCTTCGTCTAAAACAAATACTTTAATTCAGAACTTGGAAAAGCTATTCACAAATAATTACAATGGTTAAATGTACTTGAATAGAATAACTGATCTACACAATAATATAATTGAGTTCTAACACTAGACTCTCGTACACGTTCCACACAAGACTGGCGGTCAAATCTCTCAGCTTACAAAGCTTGGGCGTTTTGTCATGTGACTTAATATCTCTCTGCCGCTTGGTTAAAATCTGACCAATAAATGCAGCTCAATGTACAACAATCAACATCTCAAACCAATCATATCCATTTCAAAAATTCTGCCGACAAGCTAAATATAGACTATGGTTAAATATAGATATAGTGTACGTGACACCCATATTCACCAAGGGTAGCTAAACAGTTTGAAAAAAAAAAATGAATGTAATGCAATGTACACATTTTAATATTTTGTCAGATACAGAGCAAGCAAACTTTGAAAAATGTTTTACATATGTTAAAAAATCCATAAAAATTTAAGGAGGCCTCATAAACATATTTATTTGAAGGATAATAAGCAGGATCAACACCCATTCATATATATTTTTAAAAAAAAAGAAAGAAAGAAAACTTATACTTTGAATAAATGTATCTTTGAATTATCTGCCATAAATATGCTCCATTTATCCAATTTGTTTAAAATTATTTTATTTTAATATTACAAATCTAGGATAATTAAAAAGCTCATCGAATTCCACACAAACTGCATATTTTTTTCCACCATGAAGAAGGGCACAGATTTGCAATATCTATTTCTGAAAGGGATGTGCGAAATAAGCATCAGGCTTTTTGTTTCTTTCAAAAAATGATATAAAAGCCCTTAAATTTCTTTTTCTATTCCACTTTATGGTAATATAAATTTAAGTAGTTAAAATAATCAAAAAATTAATGTAAATTTTATATCTATATATTTATTTATTGTAAAAAATGTTAGAATGAGTATTGGTCATATCCTGATTACAACAAGAAATTTATGCTAAAAACCTTAAAAAAAAGGGCCAGTTTAGCGTAAGATCACAATATATCATTAACTATTATTATGATCTGTGTCACGTGTTTACTATGTTTATTTGATTTGAATATCTTGATGATATAAACTTGTGACATATGCAGATCCTTTTAATTGTTTTTGTAATTTAACCTACGTTAATTATGTTTCGCTGCTGTAGCCTTGAACTAAGTTGTAATCGGCGTCTTTCTAGTATTTAAGCGTGGGTACGCTGACCTGATTTGAGATAGGTACAATGTCCTCATTTTGTGAACAATGAGGTGTCACTAGGGACTTGACAATCTGCAAGAGTTCTTTATTTTTAGCAAAATAATAATTTTTTTTTTTTCAATTTCTTTTATAGGAGAAGTACTGATAGATAAAATCAGTACCATTAAGACAGTAGTAAATAAGCTGAATGCAATAGACAATACATATAGAAATTTCCAGATGGAGCTTTTAGCAGGAGAAGACAACTATGTAACTAGAACGAAAGAACACCAATGCACCTTTGAACTAGATTTCTCCAAAGTTTATTGGAACTCTAGACTATGTAAGTATAACATTTATTTTATTGAGTAACTTTTAATGCATTAGCATTGTGATATGATTCTGTTACATCTTAAAATGTATTGTTTCCATTTTCTGAATTATTTAAAAAAAAAAAATTTAAATCCTGACTCAATAATTTGAAATACAACTAACACATGTTGACCAATCAATATATCAATTAAATTTTTAATTAAAATTCAGCTTAAGAATATGTTTGACAAAGCTTACCTTAAACTAGCAATGTGTGTAATATTATTATATTCTGTTAACATTTTTTTTTTTACAAACAACATTTTTATCCTAATGTTCAATTTTTCTCCGCAGCTACAGAGCATCAAAGAGTAACAGAATATATTCCACATCATTCAGTTGTCTATGATGTGTTTGCTGGAATCGGCCCCTTTTCAGTTCCTCTGGCTAAAAGAAAACGATGTCATGTTTTCGCAAACGACTTAAATCCACATTCATTTGAATACCTCAATAAGAATTTAAAGTTGAATAAGGTGGATTTAAGCCTTGTCAAAACATTTAATCTGGATGGGCGTGACTTCATAAAAACTGTTTTCAAAGAAGATCTTGTAGAACGAATTAAAGAATATGCTAAATTAAACAATGAAAATGCTCTTTGCCAAGATGCTTGCAAATCATTCGTCCTTATGAATCTTCCTGCTATCGCTGTTGAGTTTTTAAGTGAGTTCAAATCTTTGCTTCATGATTTGCCAGATAGTTTGAGAAGCACTAAGCTGCTTGAGCAGACATTGCCAGAGGTGTTGTGCTATGCTTTTACCCCCAAAACTGATGCAGAGGCAGAGCTGAAGCCCAGAGTAGAAACATACCTTAAGCATTCTCTTCCTGCCAACTACAAGTGTCGGGTTGTCAGAAATGTAGCACCTAACAAAGAAATGGTGTGCCTCTCATTCCAACTGTGGCCTAGTCTTGTACTTGAAACAAAGAATGAAGTAAACATGACACAAGATATAAACACAGCCAATAGTGAAAGTCAAAGTAATTTTTTTTTTTGCATTTTAAAAATAAAAAACTGTTTTAAAAATTTTTTAATCATATGTACCATCGCTTTTGACTTTATTAAACTTATGTTTCTCTTTTTATCCTCAGATTGTGAACCAGAAGCAAAAAGAATTAAGTGTAGTTGACATAAAGTTTTTCTTCTCTGCTAGGTATGCAAGGTGAATGGTTAGAAAGTGTTTGAACAAAACTGACATTTGAAACTGCACCATAAGAAAAAAAAATATTTTAAAGATTTTATTGTTTTAGTGTTATTATGTTTGTTCTACAGTTAACTGGAATAGATTATTTTTTTCTCTTAGTAATCACTATAGAGATAAAATTCTCCAAGTATATCTGAATGTTTTATTAACATAAGTCATTTAGATAAATTGATACTTTATACTTTTAATAAATAAGCATTCATCATCATCATCACTCCTTTGAGTTCCTCATGGAACATAGGGCCTCGACAAAAACACGCCACTCTCCACAGTCTCTTGCTAGCTTTTTGATGGTGTCCCGGCTCTTCCCGGTCTTCTCTGCTTCTTCAAGTACACTATGTTCTTTTTGGTCTTCCTCTGCGTCTTGTTCCCTGGGGGTTCCACTCTAAGGCCTGCCTAGCTCTGTTGCTGGTATCTTTTCTAAGGGTGTGACCAATCCATCTCCACTTCCTCTCTAAGATCTGCACTTCTATATTTTTCTGTCCACTCATCTCCCACAGTTTGGTGTTTTCTACTTATAAATAAGCATTACACTTAGAATATTGTTCTTATTCTAACAAAACAATCAGTTACCAGTCAAAGCAATAGACCATTGTGCCAGATTTTTTTGTAGTTATCATATTTCTTTTACCGGTACACTAAATACATTTCATTTAATGTTCAGAGTGTTCTTTTATCAAATACCAGTGAATGGAATCTTCTACCAATAAATTGAGATCAATGACTTAGTAAAGCTTAATACTCTAACATGCATGACTAGGTTAACACATGGAATAGATTACAGATACATTATGGATGGCTGCCTGGTCGTGCGGTTTGCGCGCTGGACTGTCGGGATTTATCGACGGTCGAGGGTTCAAACCCTGCCCGCTCCCATCCCCCGTCGTCCTGCGGGAGGTTTGGACTAGGAAGTAAACTATCTTCAACTCTGAAGGAACATCCGAAATATGTAAAACATTTTTAAACAAACAAACAGATGTAACTTTGATAGTGAATATTTTCGACTGACTTATTGTAATGTTCTGATAAACTCAGTTGTCTATGTTGTTGTCATATTGAATAAATGAGCTAATGAAAGATGTGAAGGTTAGTCATTTGACTGGAGAATGGGGACTTGAAAGTGAGTTAGGACTGTAAATGACAATTTGAAGAATAAAGTTTGCAGCTACAGACATGAAATATAGTGTTTGTTAGTGTATTCTAGCCCACGCAGGAATTCCAGACAATGACTTGTGTTCCTTAAAGAAGTCATTAACAATTGCAAAATATTAGGCGATTAACTTTCTTGCCAAATAAAGAGTCATCCCACATGAAATGAATGTGTATCAGCAATTTTTTTATTGTCTTAAGAGTTGACTCGAAGACTCTTGAAACTCCAGGCCAACAAAATGTCCCCTTCGCTGGCCTCTTTGAATAAACTTTTTTAAAAATAATCGTATCATTTCATATGACCTAGTAATGTCTTTATGTAAATCATACTAGTACCTAGACATTGTTAAAATAATGTTGAGTCTTGTGTAAAAGCTGCATGAGTCTGTCATTGATTGCTTCTCCTGAATCCAATGATTCCAGTTTATGTAGAAAGTCAAAGTGTGAGCTGATTTTACCGGTACTCAGACCAATCATTATAGTAAGTTTCAACACTGACATGCGCCGTCGAAACCTGTGGGTAATTTAGACCAAATGTACTGTTGTTGATTGTTTTACCTGAACCCAATGATTCCAACTTATGTAGAAAGTCAAAGCATAATCTGATTTTATGCATTTAGTTGAAACTTTTCAGTTACCAGAGCGAGACCAATCTTTATAGTAAGCCTCAACACTGACCTGCGATGTCGCAACCTATGGGCAATTTAGACCAATAGCTCGTTGCCACATCACAGTTCTGACAACATGACCTGTGACGTGGCAACAGGCTATAATTTTAAACTGCCCACAAGTTGCAACATGGCATGTCAGTGTTTGAGGCCTACTATAATGAACTCGCTCAGAGCCACTAGTCTTAAATGTAAATGCTTATCATAGATTTTCATATTTAGATGCAGGAAGAATAAGATGATAATTTTACTTTCGAATTTTTAGTAAACAGACTATTTTTTTTAATCACAAAAGTTAGCCTAGTGATGAATGAGAATACTAGATAATTTAATATCGTTTTCCTTTTCTATGTTTTAAGTTTGTATAGGCATATATTTTAGTTTGTGAAGACCTCCCCACCCCTTTGAGGGTGAGGCCTTACTAAGGTTGGGCAGAATCTACAATGCCATAATTCCGGTCCTGCTGCAAACAGCTATTATAGGCCTTTTACTATCCCACTCCCACTTTCCCCTCTTTTTTTTTTTAGCACCACTTTTGGAAACTTTGATACAAGGCCATCAAATTATGTGAGTCTATTTGATTCTTACAATGTTATTTCAAAATTTTGGATGCCAAGTTTCTAAATAGTAGTGGGGCTCCATACTGTCTGAAGCTAATTAAATATTTTGAGGTAAAGTGTGGGGTCTAACCAGTGGCGTAGCAACCATGGCGCGAAGGGGTTCAATGAAACTGTGCTCATCACCAATAGTGCCTACACTGGCATTTTTAAAACACCTAAACAAAATATATGATGACAGTAAGATTTCATCCTGGTAACACCATTGCAGACTTATAGGCCCGCTAAGGAGGGCTAAAAGGACACGGTGGGAAGCTGAGACCCACAACAAACTCAGACAGATTGTGACGGATGTCAGGTGGCGGCCCACATCTAAGGGTCTGACAAGGCGTGGAAGCACGACCATGTCCAGACTTAGGATTGGCCACACCTACATCGTGCACTCCTTGTGGTAAAGAGAAAAGAGCTCCTTTTTGTGAGTGCTGTGACTCTTATCTCACTGTGGAACATATCATCCTTGATTGCCCCAGATACCGGTACCAGGATATTAGGGAGAAATATTTTAGAGCACACAACTTAAAAATACTGTTTGATAATGTCAACCCTGGAAAATTACTGGGCTTTATCTGGGAAGTCATGTGACTAAGAGGGTTTGATTTGTGATAGGGCAAAGATATTGTGATTATTCAATATTTACAACAGCTTTTTATTAAATTAATAATTTTTTACCATCTGAACTGTGAATGGACCTTGTTTTTAATGTCTTAACGGTATAAAATTTAGCTCTTGAGATATGAAGGGGGAATTATGGGAGAGAGATTATGGGCATGACCTAAATTGTGCTGATGTGCCAAAACCCAAAATATCAAATATCTTAAACCACACACAGATCAGCTTGTAAGTTTCCATCATACACTACCAATAAAAAAGAAAAAACTAAGTTGAGTACCAGTCCCAAAAGCCTTGAGAGTCTCCTCTGTGGTGGTGGCTGCCCAGAACTGAATAAGCTATTATAGCACAATGCAGGATAGACCACTGTCCATATTATTGTATCAGGGCCCACGAGTATAGGCCTACCTTAATTGCTATGCCACTGGGTCTACCAATAGGCCTTCATGTATTTGTGTCATAACTTTTTATCTGGTCTTCCTTGTTTTCTTTTCTCAGTTTTCTTATAAATTGATTTATACCGGTATTACAAGATATAAGCTGTTCCAGATTCCAGCTTTCTTTAACCAAAGCGTGCACATCGCTCATTTAAAATTATTTTAAATAAAAAATCAATCTGCTTTTTTTTTGTCTCACAATTTATTTATTTGCTTTTTTCCCCTCCTAATTTTGTTTTTAAACTGAAAGAACGGGTGTGCTTAGACCCATATTATGTCATCTTTTAAATTAATATTTTTACAAAATATTGAAATTGGTCGAAGACGAGGTAGGCCTATCTATATATATTGATATTAATTTCTTTTAATTGCTGATTTATTATCTATTCTCTCCTGTACATCTAGATCAAATGCAAATTTTGATAACAAGGTTGAAATAAAAGACCAACATTTTGCTACAAAATAGCTAAATTGGCTGCAAGCAATACGCATTTAGATATAGACTAATATAACTTACAAGAGTTACTCAGTCGCATAGAGTTAGAGAGACCTACGGGTATGTCTTTAGTCTATGCCGTTTATGGTTAGTAGTCTATTCAACTATTGTACATCTATCTACGATGTACGACTAACTTGACGTACGCTAGGATATAACCCAGTACTTACACTGAGTGAGTAGCCCTACAGTCAGTGTTAAAATATCACCTACAAAATATGATACTATTTTAAATATCCACAATATCATAACGATTTATCTTATATTTATGAACTTATAATCATTTAGATCTAGACCTCTAACCTCTATTCTATAATAATAATGAATAATACTTTGGATAGATTCCGATAGAATTGATAGATCTATCTGCCAGGAGTGTAAATACCGACGCTCAATGCGGATATTGCCATTATATATCTATATAATTATAATGCCATTTACATTTATGGTAATATATAGACTCTAGATCTAGATCTTGAGATCTATTTGTTAAATTGTTATCTATAGTTATATAATTATATAGATATAGATTATCATTCTGTAGAATTAAATCTAGACTATAGTGATAGTCTAAGTCTAATATTCTATTCTAGATCTTATATTATATTTATATAAGGATCTAGATTCTAGATAATAAATTTATTTTAAAAAAAATGGTAACATCCCTAGTTTTTATATATTTAATATATTATAATATATTTATATATAATATAGATATAGTATCTTCTTCTTCTTAAACTGTCAGGTAGAGTTGAGCCTTCGGCTCTTGGAACTCTAGGCCAGCAAAAGTGAACAAGAGCTCCCTCTCACCGGCCTGAATGAGAACAGTGTACACTGTTCTGTCTGACGGGTGGGTCAGACTCGCGGCAAGAGACCGCGTACACTAAGACCCCTGCCATTTTCCTTTTCTATACCAGACTAACTGTGCAGGACACGCCATTTATGTAATGGCCCCTTGAGGAACAGTGCCTGGATTGTGACAAGGTTGTGGGAGCTTTTTTACAACTCCGCGCAGTGCAATGAGGATGCTCTTGCACCCCTTTAGGCACCCCACAGGAGTCTTGTTTTGCTACCCTTTAGCCTAATCGTTTCCTCTAATATAACAATTAACATGATCACAAACTTCATAAAGTAAAAGGCTGTTTGTAAAAGTGAGTTACAATTCTATAATCTAGTCACAACTCACTATTATAGTGATTAGTCTACTCAAATATAACTCAAGAGGTACTAAGAATTATGTATTTGAAATAATATTAGTAATATAAATTCAGAGGACAGATGTAGACGTCGAAAAGAAAATCTTATCGACCATCGGCGTCCAATTATGGTTATTGTTGCCCTAGATGTGGCAAATATGTAGGGAAATACTGCATTCCTCATTAATCTTCAGACTCGAAGACAAGCCTTATTATTAGTATTATAAATTATTTATTACTTATATCCAGCTAACATGTTTTAATTTTGTTTTTCTGTTATCTTTTGCAGCTCACTTAATTTTTTAGCAAGCAACCAATGGAATTCTTTATATATATAATAAACAATTATCTGCTTAAAAAAAAGACAATAATGAATGCAGATGACATTATTAGAAGGTTTTAGACTAGTAGTTATGTGATTTTGACATGGTTCCTTCAAAATATCCGACAGGGGATAAAAGCACACAAAAGTCCATCTTGAGGAAGAATGACGCTAACCAAGATAGAGGACTATTACAAAATAAAGAAAAGAAATTTCACAAATGGTTGTACTGGTATACTCCCATAATTCTAAGCATCCTGTCTATAATAGCTTCATGGGCATATTTAAAATTGAACTCCTATGGCTCTGAGAAGTCAGTCTCATTGTACACAGAACTCTATGGCTGGAAAGTGGTGGATTTGTTTCACACCCACGATAAAGATGGAGACTTTTATCTCAGCATTGAGGAAGCCGTTCCTCTTCTGTTACAAATACTTTCAGAGGTATGCAAAATAAATTTAAAAAAATAAGCATAATTATTATAATTAAAGATCTACTAAAAGATCTAAAAGCCATACAATATCACAAACAATTAAAAATTTTGAAATAGTTTACTTTTGGGTGTTAAATTGAAATTTAAACTTTGTCAGAGCATGCCACACTGCTGGTGCCATGTTGGATATGTCTATTAATAGGGAATGGACAAACAGAGAAATGAAACACCCACCCACCCCCATTTTGCACTACCATAATATTGGGTACATAACCATTCTCTACACTCTTTCATTGGCAATCCTTTTCTGTTAAGGGTGATACACAGTAAGAATTAGATCTTAAGGGAATCTCAAGGAATGAGAACGAAATGTCAAAAGAGTCCAACAGTGAATTCAAATAAAGTTCTCTCATTTCTGACTTTTTCTACTGGTCAGTGGTCTTAAATGCTTTGCCTTAACTCTTGATATCGGCAGTAGCCAGAATCTCATCATTCTGATTTCTTATATTCTGACATTCCGTCAGGATTGAAGATTATTATGTTTTGGCCCATTCCTCTTGCATGATGGCAGAATATAGCAGTGGGCAGGGTTTGAATCCGGGACCATCGAGTTGACAGTTTTCTTGTAACTTGTAGTGCTGGATGTTAAAGTAAAGCTGACTTTTGTAGTCACAGTTTTACAGGGTGATCAACAGTTTTAATTCAGTACTGTCTGGCAGTGTGGTTTGCACTTAGGAATGGATTTGCATTTGTTGTAATGGATTTGCATTTGTCTAGGTCTTATCTCTGCCTGCTGTCATCCCCTTACTCAAGTGAATGTTAAGTCTTGTGTTTTTATAGGGGAATGTCACAGAATCAACAGAAACTCAACCAAATGAAGATGTGGTTACACTGGTAGCAAAATTTTCACCTCTCAATATTTCAACCATGATGAGGGACTGGAATGAATATGTAAGAATAACATGAACATATTCACAATTTTAGTGTTTAAGTTAAGGCTAAAAAAATGTTTTATGTAAGCATTTATAAGAGATAATTTGCATTTCTATTCATTTATCTTTTTTCCCTCTTTCTCTTTTGGAATCCAACTTTTATTTACTTTGTACAATAAAATACTTTTTCTGAGGTTTACACACATTGTAAAAAAAAAAAGGTGAAATTTAATTTTTATTTGTTCTAAGATTGGTACTAATGAGTCTTTTAGTGGCCTCTTTCATTGGACTTCTCCTGCTATTCCTGAGAAAGTATTTGGAGTTTCAAGGTTTAAAGATTTGTTGCCAGATAATCTCAGAGACATTCCTCCACCAGGCAAGTCATTTTTTTGTGTGTTAAAAAACAAAACAGTTTCAAATTATCATTTTCATAAACTTCAAATTATTTTTGCTTAAAATGCAAGTACATTGAAACATTAAATAATTGCATTATTTGGAGCAGAGAGCCTGAAAGAGAGACATCTAGCTATATTTACTTCACATTTGTTAACTGTTGACAGCAACACTATTTTATAAATATGAATGCAATAAAAAAGGTTTTAGAAATATATCAAAATATAGCCCTACATTTTTGTGTATGTTTAATTATCGATGTCAAGATTTTGTGCTGATACTTGTTACTAAATGTACTTTTTTAAAAATTATAGTTTTTTATAGTCTTTAAAAAAAAAATTTATTCAAAATACATGTTTATTTCTTTTTTAACCCATAGGTACCCTCTACTCCATTGTTGATATGGGATCAGGTCATGTCCAAGATTTATCCAGTAATCGTTTTTACCCCCCACAAGTGCAGAAAAAAGGAAAGTTTCTGCATCATTTGTTTTTAATGCTTCAAGAATATCCTTTCTTGATAACGAGGTTTGACCCCCAGGGAGCCATGGGGTGTGTCCGAGCAGTTAGTGATGAATATGTGGAAGTTATTTTCAGGTATTAATTTTGATTGGCCTTATCTGTGTGTTTTTTTTTAAATAGAAAGATTATAGGATAATATTGTTACCCAATGTTTTTATAGTTTATTAATGTGTGAAAAATAAAACAAAAAGATTTACTTAAGTACTTAAGGCTCCTAAGGCTAACAAAATATAACAAAAATTATATGACATTGTTATAATCTTTCTTAGCAACACCTTTACTCTTATCAAATAATAATAATAATCTTTATTGTCCGTATGGAAATGTGTCTTACAATTTGTGCATTACACCAAACAAAAAACATCATAACTATAAGAAACCAAAAAAGTGTACATTCACACCAGACTCACTCATAATTTACATGTGACAAAGTTTATACCAGATTGTTCTTATTTAATGATTTGATTGCCAGGGGAACAAAAGAGTGTTTGTGTCTGTTTGTCTTTGCTATCAGTGTCTTGTATCTTTTTTGTGATGGTAAAATCACAAAATCCTGACACAAAGGGTGATTCTTTATTTCGAGGATCTTGTTAGCTTTTTTATAGATGTTTGTCTCAAACAACTGCCCAAATGGGGTTTGATTTTCGCCAATAATTTTACCAGCAGCATTTTGGATTCTATAAAGTTTATTCTTATTTTTAATGCTCAGATTGCCATACCAGGCAGTGGTATTGAAACTTAAAATATTGCAGATATGAGCGTGATAAAACATAGCCAATGCCTTTTGGCTAACATTAAACGAGGACAGTTTTCTTAGTAATCGTAATCTTTGCTGCCCTTTTTTGCTAATATAATCAGTATTTGCAATAAAATTTAGTTTATTGTCTAGGATAGTACCAAGGTATTTAAAGGTTTGCACAATTTCAATAGTCTCTCCAGCTACAGAAACAATATCATGTTCCTTCTTTTCCCTATGAAAATCGATGAGAGCGGGGCAAGAAGAGCCGCATCGTCAGCGAATTTTGTGAAGGAGCAAAAAGGACTATCGGATTGAAAATCATTGGTGTACAAAATGAACCGCAATGGCGATGTCACAGCCCCCTGGGGCGCCCCTGTGTTAACTATGCGTTCATTTGATATAACATTGTTTACCCTAACCTTCTGAGATCTCTGGGTCAAAAATTCATTAGCCCATAGTATTATGTATGGACTTATATCCAACGCTTTCATCTTTTCAATGAGTAACTGAAGTTGTATAGTGTTAAAAGCTGATGAGAAATCAATAAAGAACAATCTTACATAAGTGTTCGTTAAGTCCAGATGTTTGTAGACACAATTTAAAATATTTAGGATGGCATCGTCTACACCTTTATACCCTTTTGGTAAGCAAATTGTAAAGGGTCTAACTTATTACAAAGATCATTCAGAAGAAACATTTTAACCAATTTTTCTAAACATTTAGACACAATGGAAGTAAGTGAAACAGGTCTATAGTCATTCATTTCCTTCGGTTTGGAAACCTTTGGCACAGGTACAATTATAGATGACTTCCACACAGGTGGTATCTCATGGTTTAGTAATGAAGTAGAAAAAATATCTTGGAAAGGTTCAGGTAGTTGTTCAGCACATTCTTTTAAGATTCGCCCTTTTACTCCATCAGGCCCACCAGCTTTCATTGGGTTGACGTTTTTGAAAATGTAGAGCTGAATGAAGCAGTAAACATTTTAATATCCACATTTTTTAAACGATTTACAATCAGTATTCAAACCAGGTTTCACAATTCCAAAGTAGAAAAAAAAAAGCTTTACAGCTTAGCCACAACATCTTTCCTTTTGCTAATCTGAAAACCTTGAAAGAAATTTACTTTATCAGCCTTAAATCTTGGAAAAAGTCATAACTTTACTGTCTATTAATGTTAAAAGACATAACTTTACTGTCCATTAATGTTAAAAGTCATAACTTTACTGTCCATTAATGTTAAAAGTCATAACTTTACTGTCCATAATGTTAAAAGTAGGGGTGCACCGGATAGTCGCTCCGGCTTCTGCTGAATATTTGGCACTTTTTCACTATCCGGCTCCGATCGGATATCACTACCGGATAGTAAACTGGATAGTAAAAGCTACACATGTATTTCTATTACTATTGTTATGCGCCTCCGCGCTAAGTCTTTTCCAGATACGCCAAATGGAGGTAACACTTAAATATCGAAACAACACAGGCGAAAGGCAAACAATATAAAGGTAGTTGACGCTGATAAAAAATGTCCAACAAGAAGTTTAAACTAAATCTTCATGTTAATAAAAATATACCAATACTCATAAAATGGACATGATTCAATAATGTCAGATCTGAAATACATTAACATTTTTGTTTCAAATAAAAGAATTTTTAAAACTATAAACTATGACTATGCACCAAATATTTTTTAGTACAAAGACAAGGCGTGTTAATCTAAATAGAAATAAGGCTTAGGCTTTACATTATAAATTCGCATTACATACATAGCAGCGATGTCTGGCACATTTTAAAAACTTGTCTTGACCTTTTAGTAAACATGTAATATTCATTAACTACGTCATACTGTTTCTGTCTAGATGTGCGGGTATATCTCCAGAGGTAGAGATGAGCAACCCCCACCTCCTTTTGTTTGTTTAGTCCATAAAATTGAGTTCACAGATAGGCAGCTGACCACATTAGGCCAGATGTCAACGTGTTGACACTTTCTAGAGGTCACATCTTATAAGAGAACTGAGTTTGTTTACTTGGAGAGAATTTTTATTAGGGGCAGGACAACAAGCCAAATCTCTATAAGGTTTATCTGGAATGAGTTTGTTTATTATGAGATAGGTTGTCAATCAAGGGTCTGAACCACAAGCCACACCTTTTATACTATTGGCCGGGACAATAAGTTTGTTTACTTTAAGTCTCAATTAAGAGGCTCTACTACAAACCAAACAGACACTGACCAGGGGTATCTTTAAAAGGAGGGCTCAAGATACTCAACACTCCCAACTTCTTATTTGTTTAATCCATGACAATGTATTGATAGACATTGACCATTCTTAAGCCAGAATGGATTAACACAGATTGTTGAGAAATATTGACACTGTCTAGAGGTGACTAGATGATGAGACTAAGTTTGTTTACTTGGAGAGAAATGTCATTTAGGGCGCTGAACACACGTTCGTTGCACAATAAAATAAAACAAATATGTGCATGTGTGCGTGTATGTATTTTTTCCCCTTGTATTAAAACCTTTAGAAAGAAAACTAATTTCATTGTTTAATTCTATTGACTTAATATATAAAGGAAAACCTTACAGAAAAATTTAACATCACAATTTGATCTAGCAAACAAAGAAAAAAATATGCTGAAATGTTAAGAAACACTTGACCTCTGTAACCAAGGTACAGATATAATTTATCTATATGCTTGACTGACCATGCCAATGTGTTTTTTTTTTGCCTGCACACTAAACACTATTGCGTATGCCCAAGGAAAAAAAAACACATGAAGGTCAACACAATCATCTATACACACTACACTATGACTACATGTGTAGGCTCACTACGTCTATATGACCAGGTTGTTACAATCAGTCGAACACAACGTCTATTTATGTTTTTTTTTTTTTTTGGTAAAGCGGGTGTGGGTGATTTTTTTTTCTATAGTTGGTTTTCCTAATTCTCTTAGATCTATAAAACAGTAGATCTAAACATAGATATCAATAATAGGCCTATAGACTATAGACTACAATTAAATCTATGCTTCGTAACATTTACTTCTCAGGCTATGAGTAGGTATAATAGATGTTCCTGCTGTTAATATTGTTTTCCGCAAATGGATTAATAAATATATGACCTACTACGCTTCAGATTCCAACTATTAACTAACATAAACATATATAAAAGGAAAAAAAATAATACCAACAAATATAGGTATGTTATTTAACAGTTTCGTAAAATGCTCAGCAATACAAACTATTTACAAGACACTTAGGTATTCGGCTCCGGCCCTGGCCGAATATCAAATTTTACTATCAGGTCATATCCAGCTCCGGCCGGATATCAAAAAGGACTATCCGGTGCACCCCTAGTTAAAAGTCATAACTTTACTGTCCATTAATGTTGAAAGTCATAACTTTACTGTCCATTAATGTTAATTGACAGAAATAACAGTAAAAATGACATTTGTTTTTCTCAGAATGCACATAGAATTCCAGCTCAATGATCCCCCAAATTTGCCCTTTTGGTTCACACCAGGCCAGTTTACAGGTCGCTTGACTGTATCTAGAGATCTGACCAAAGTTTTCTTTTTCAACTTGTTTGTTCCAAATAATCAAAAAGTAAATGTGGGTAAGGAAAAAAATATAATTAATTTGTTGTAAATTTAAATTTCATGTAAAAATCATTGTAAATAAACACATTTCAATAAACACATTTAATATCAGTTCTTATCAGTGAAAAGAGATGAAAAAAATATATGTTCTAATTTGTCAAGCCTTGCTAAAATTTTAGTTCTTTTAAATGTGTTCCTTGTTAGCAATAAATATCTTAGGCCAAACACATTTTGTTAATAAATTAGTATATTTACATTATATTTTTTAACTAAATATTTCTTGTGTATATTGTGTGTATTGTAATGAAAATGCTTACAAGTTTTAAAGGTCATATTGATCATAAAGGGATAATGGACTTAAAATATACATATGATTATCATTCTGTTGGATGCAATCTTGATACACAATTGGTATAGTCTTTCTTGCATGTTGTCCTCAAAATGATCACAGTCAACCTTATAATGATCATTTTCTTAATTTATGATATAAATAGTCAATTTTATTATTTCATTTATTGTTTATATTCCTACTTCTAAGATATGGAGTGGCTCACTGATAAAAATGACCCTGAAGTCATGGAGGTAGATATTGGTTTCATGCCCAAAATGGAAATTAGAAGTGTTGGGTATTCTCATAAACCTAATTCTGATGGACAGGTGTGTATGTAGACCAATATGTAGGTGTATTCACTGGTTAACTGATATGTATTCCATCTTGTAAACTTTTTTAAAGATGTCTAACTATTTCTTTAGCTATTTGGTTTTTTATAACCTTATCAAATCACTTAGATGCTTTACTGACTATGAAATTTTCACAACGAAATTTAAACAGTAATTTCATATAATATACAGATTTTGTTAATACATGTTTTTTTTTTAATCAATCTGCTAAAATTGTGAAATATGAATAACTCATTTAAAATTTACTTTACAATCACAATAATCAATTATCAGTTGTTGTTTTTTTTTGTTATGTTCATACTGTGTATAGGAAAACAATGACTTTGAAAATACAACTATTGTTTGGCAAAAAGAAATTACTTATGAAGAGGCAAAAGATGCTTTGGATGTGAGATTTTTTCCATTCAAAAAGGTAATTTTATTTGAATCATTTCACACTTTCATCAGTCTCTTTGAGCAAACACTCCAAAATTATGAAATATAATGGCTTAGTCCAATGATGCTGAACCTTATTCGGTCGATGGGCCACTTTAATTTCCGAAAATCGTCTCGGGGGCAACATCAACAAAACAGTAAAAAAACAAACAAACAGGAAATAGACAATGAATCATTTGTAGGCCTATTAGAAACCAGTGACTCTAGTACTTATGTACTTCCAATGATTCATGAAAGTTTATCCTACACCAACTTTATAATATCCGGCTGCATAGATGAGACAGACGCCGAGTTGGAGCCCTTGCGAGGATTATGTAATATGTCATCCGACTCATCACTGAAAAGGTTTGTTCTCACAAATAAGTAATTATTGTTATTATCGTTAGCGCTTGTTTGAGGAGATTTAAAAATGTTTCTGCAAGCTACACAGAGTAGATATCCACTATCTAAATCACTTAATTTTGCCAAGCAGCGATATTTAGCTTTGTAAGTTAATCAGTTCTAGTTGCAGCTCTGTCTGGGCACTTGACTCTATGGCCGCAGATGGATTTTCAAAATGAAGAACTTTGTTCAGGTGGAACACGACCATCATCACATGGTCCAGACTGAACACCTTACCGCTTAGATTTTGTTGGTGAATAATTCAATGAAACCACAGAGGCCTGGTTCCATTTGACTGCACAACTTTTCTATTATCTCTTGCTGTCAAACATACTTGTTGCACTGTCAGTCGTCACTCCCACTAATTTCTCCCAAGCAAGAGAAAGATCCTCTGTGATGGTTGAAACTTCTTTGACAGGACTTTGCTAGTGGTGGTCCCATGCATGCTCCTCATAGCTACTAACTTCTCTGATTTCATGCTGTTTTTTTTACCGGGAATAGATACCAAGATTTTGAGCGATATCAGATATGTTTGTAGACTCATCAGCGGCAATTAAAAACATTTAGAAAACTGGTTTGTCTGTTATATTTGAATGGAGATATCTACCCATATCTTTCTCTCGCCTTTTATTGTCAAGAGAAAAGTTGACAGCTCAGCTGGATTCTTTTTTTTTCAGAACATAGTTCTTCCATCATTACTAGAAAACACTTTTTGATGCATTTGCTGTAATAAATTTTTTTTCGGAAATATATCAATCCTCTTTTCTAGGTGAAATTGCGTCTGAAACCAAAAATGCCACCTTATTTATTTATGATTTTGATTTCACAAAGCTGTTTATGTTCTTTAAAAGAGCCACTCCATCTTTATAAAACAAAATATTTTATCGGTACCAATTCATTTACCCCAACGTAGAAAAGATACTTTTTTCCTCAAACTTTTTTTTTTATGAGGGGATTTTCTACACTTTTTGCCAATGTTTCGGCAGGCCAGATGGAGCCACGTTGCGGGCGGATGTGGCCAGCGGGCCATATTTTGGGCATCACTGGCTTAGTCAATTTATAGAATTAGAAGTATAATAGCTTAGTCAAGTCATAGAAGTAGAAATATAATAGCTTAGTCAATTCATAGAAGTAGAAATATAATAGCTTAGTCAATTCATAGAAGTAGAAATATAATAGCTTAGTCAATTCATAGAAGTAGAAATATAATAGCTTAGTCAATTCATAGAAGTAGAAATATAATAGCTTAGTCAATTCATAGAAGTAGAAATATAATAGCTTAGTCAATTCATAGAAGTAGAAATATAATATCTTAATTCTTACAAGTAAAAATATAATAGCTTAGTCAATTCATAGAAGCAGTTTGGGTTTCTATTTTTTATAAATACTGAAACTTGAAATATATATAACGGTACATGCATTTTGGCGCCGCCGTTTTGCCGACGGGGCGTTTTGGCGCAAGATATCATTTGACGATAATTTAATAAGCACGTAGCTTTTATAACAATGTTTATTTCACTCTACCATAATATTGTATGTATAGTGTGAATTCTAACACCGTTCAGCGAATTCTTTTTTTTTTTTTTTAATTATAAAGGTTTTGCTTATTTCATGAATATAGGCCTATAATAAGTCAGATTCCTGAATGGTAATGACATGCTATATGTGAGTTCTGCTAATCGCACTGGATGACATTTTTGGAATTCTTTCCAAAAGATTTTTTTTTATTTGGCATTAGTGTAATATACGAACTAGCTAAGTGTCACACTTTATTATAACAAAAACCATGTTAACATCTAAAGCTCTATTACGCTGAATGACGACAATAACTCCACACATAGTAAAGATCAAGACACTGAATGTGGTCAGTACAAACTCTAACGTGAATCCACAAATATAAACAAACACTATGGTCGACAATAGATAGAAACAAATTCACGACACTAAGATACTTTGAAAAGATATATTTTGAGAAATTGGGTAGGGGTGATTTGGGTGAGACATCTCGCATTGACGCAGGTAGAGTTTAACAAATGAAGACAAGACCAGGTCTGTCTATCAGAAAACACTTAATGGGGATAATCGAACAAACAATTTTGCAGAAGCAGCACATCAGCGACTACAAGCCGAGTTTGGAATGAGCCACCCAACCATATGGAAATTCATTGATGGAATATGAGCTGTCCAGAAAGGCCGTGACCTTATATATGAACAATATATCCCGAGAGACCAGCCGCCTTCTAAGCAAAAAAAGTATATTGACACAGACAAAAGAATCAATGTAATTGTACAAACTTATCAACAGAGGAACATCATTGAATACCTCTAGGGACTGGCACACAACTTTTAAATGAACCCTTGAATTCCAGCGCCTTAAGCAAATAACTATGGTGTCTATGTATACTTAACTTCAAGTATTTTGAGAAACATGGTACATGTATTATATTTTTACATATTATTAGCAAGTGTTTGGTATGTATAGCTGGAGATACCAAACAGTCATTAAATAAACCAATGTTAATGTAAACAAATAATTGCATAAATTTTTAGTCTATCGTCTATATAGTCGTTTCATTTTGTTTTTGATTTTTGTTTTTCATTTAAAGTAATATCTTAAAAAACTTTTTTGAAAATAAAAGTGTGCCTCTTCATAAACACACATACACAAGCCAAAATGTTTATTAAAGAAAATGATGTGAAAACAAACACACCTTTACATTTAGTATGTGAAAAATATGTCTTAACACAAACACTCATGCAAAACATAGATATGAATAATTCTTTTTAAAAGAAATAATACAATAAACGTACATAATGTATTTTGCGCCAAAACGGCGTCGCCAAAACGTCCTGCTTTGATATATAATGCTGACAAAAAGTGAAGTAAATAATTTAAAATGTTCATTTTTTTAAATATAATTTTATTTATCATGTGCTAAAAATTTCAGAGAATTATAAAAACAACAATAATGTTTTCATAAAAAATGAAATAAATGCAACACTGTTGTAGCAAGAATTTTAGAATGTAATTTAAAAACACCAGAAACTCAACATAATGCAATGAGTGACTATAGTAGTTTTAAGTTAAGCATTTTTTAAACTCCAATTTAAAAAAATGGTTGACTACTACTTTTTATTGACAATATCTTTAGTTAAATCAAGTAACAAAATTGTTAAGTACTTCTTTCTATTGACCATACCTTTAGTTAAATCTAATAAAAAAAAAAATTGTTGACCACTTCTTTATATTGTCTCTACCTTTAGGTGAAGTATCATAATTTAACAGATGCATTTCATTTGGCTGAAAAGGAGAACAAGCTTGTGCACACTATACTGCTCTGGGGGGCTCTGGATGACCAGAGCTGCTGAGGGTCAGCAAGGTCCTTGAGAAACACTGCCCTCAAGGATCCTCACATCATCAGCCTGTTAGCCGAGCGCTTTGTCAGCAGTTGGTCATTGACTGCAGACCTCAAAGTGAGTCTCATTCTCATTTATTTTGATTGTTGATTCCCCTCATTCAAAAAAGAAAATTATGCTCTAAATTGCTCTCATATTGCATTTCTATAACTTTAAAACTTTACTTTAATATTGTTTCTAGATTAGTTTATTTCTGTAAGTGAAAAGATTAGTGTTAGCATAAACTGCCTGGCTGCCTAACTAGGGGGTTTGAGTTTGAAATCCTGATGTAGGCAAGGAAATAAATTATTGGGTTTGGACTCTTGAGTTGTGTTTGCTGAGTGTCCAAAGATACCCCTCCCTCCACATGCCCACAAAAGAGATTGGACCATAGCACACTGCTGAATGAATAAGTTGACTTAATTTGTACAGTTTCAACTCAATTTTCAGCTATGTCTAGATAAGTTATAATTTTAAATACTTATCCTACACACTTTTTTAGCCACCGCATTTTGCAAAAAATTATTTCACCATTTCAAAAACATTCAAACATTCATTTTTAGCATGTATAAAATATTTGAGTAATAGGTACAAATTGTAAAAGAAATTGGACCATAGCACACTGAGCTTGGCGGAGAAAATAAAGATGCACTATATAAAAGCAATCCTCTTTTTTAATGTCTTAAGTCACAAAAAATTCAAGCTGATGCAATGAAATTCAAAATTATTTTTTTTTATAAGTTGACTCTGTTTTGTAAAATATTCTTTTAAAAAGAACCTGATCTTTTTTTTTAGTTTCAATTTTGTGGATTTAAAAGCAAATTTTAAATAGAACAATTTATACAGTATATTGTAATCAAAACCCTAAAGGGACAAATGTTGAGTCTACGATTAAATGAATAAATAAAAAAGTAATTGTGATGAGTCCATGTCATAGATTACATTAACTTGGATGAACATGAGATTGAAATACTTTTTAACACGTTCTTCAAATTGGGTTATTTTTTGTTAAAATTAAAGATACTTCATTAAGAGTATATTTCAGTGTATAGCTTCAAAATAGTGAATATTATTTTTATGATTGGAATAAAAAAAAAATTTATAGATCTATATATTTGTTCATATAATTGACCCAATTATATCGTGTTGAAATCATTTAGATGAAAATAATATGCTCTTCAAAATATAAGTTATTTTTAAAGGCATACCTTTTTACATTTTAAACAGAAATGTATTGAATACTGTATTTTTGTGCATATACCCAGCATACACATATAACCCACACATGCGTATACCCCGCACAAATTAAAAATAAGTTAAAACAAAATTGTACAACCTGCGCCCTTATATACCCCGCATTACATAGGTGACTAAATTAGATAAAGTTGTTGTCCATCAAGATGCCATTCGTTTGTTAAAACTTGTATAACCCGCAGGTTATATGTGTGAAAATACGGTAAATTTTAATTTCCACATTTTGGTGTTGCATTTGTTAGAAGTGTTATAATGGAAATCTGTTTTTTGCTTGTTCAGGCTCTTGCTGCTGACCCAGAAGAACATTATTCTCATCTTGCACAGAAGTTGCTAGATATCTATCAGTTTCCTGTCATGCTGGTCATAGCTTCCTGGGATGGTCAAGTTGTTCATCAGTTAAATGCAAATGATTTGCTAGACATGGGCACAAGCTTTGTGGAAAATATGTGAGTTATTTTTGTTTTATAACCTGATGCTGTTGTAGCTGTCTGGTATGTGCTTTGGATTGACATCTCTATGGTCCTGTGTTCTAAGCCTACCCTCTTCCATCCCATGCCATCCTTTAGGAGGTTATATTCTTCATTTCAGAATGAACATCCAAACCTTCTTAATGAGTTTAGAGTTTGATTGACTCGGGGATGTCTGAAAAATCCTTAAGTTCAAAATACAAGTCTTCAGCTCGATTTCAACTTAAAGAGCCCTCAGTACAGCAGCTATACCATTCAGCCATCCTGTTCTTAAATTAGCATTTTAATAAACATTACATTTATATTATGCTTGTTTGTTTTTTAAATTTAAATACAAAAGAGACATTGTTGCTCAAAACTTATAATTTAATAAAAGGTTACTATGTTTGTTTAGATTTTAATCATAAATGTGACTAGGGGGTTGAAATCCCCACACAGTTCAACATTGTAATGTGACTTTTCGAGTTGAGGTGATATAATTTAACAATCTATTAAGGTTGAGATCTTTATGCAAATGGTAATATATATTTATTATTTATTTATTAACTATTTATAATATTAAATACAAATATTTGTATTGCAACTTGTAAAATAAAAATGTGCTTCCGTTTGAATGGATTGTATCTATTGCTGTACCCAATAGTTTACAACATGTATGGCCACTATAGTTATTAATAACCTTATTCAACATATGAGTTTTTTTTACTAACACTGGGCAGAAGACCAAGGCTATCCAAAAATAGTAAAATGAACAAGTTTTCATTAGACCGTTTCACCAGCAAGTAATTAAACTTAATCAGCATGAAAAGCTAGTGTACTTTTCCAGAATAAAAACAATACACTTGTTTGTTTTAAGCCATAATATATTTTGTAATGAAATATTTTATTTTATCCCACAGTCTGTCTAACCCGACTACCTTCAATTACCTTCAGTTTCTGAAAGATGGACTTCAAAAGGCAGAACAACTTGGTGTAGCCACAGTGTAAAGATAGGATAATGAATTTTTTAAAAATGTTTTAGACTTTTGACTCAAATAAAAAGCAAAGCAATAATTATTATTTTTACAGTATCTTAAGTATAGGAAATATTTCTTAAATCATTGCAGCCTTTATGGCAACATTGTAATGTCCTGAACACAATTTATTGAATAATAATCTTATTATCCATGAGAAAATTTGTTTTACAAACTGTGCATTATGCAGATTAATCCTGTTACTGAAGTGATGTAAACAAAACATTATTAATACTCATGACATTAGTATTTTACTAAACTTATTGGATTGTAGGATTAAAAAATATAGTTATCTATTATTAGTTTATTATAAATTTCTTGTATTCAAATTCTTAGTAATTTAAAATGATTCGGTATAGCACTACCAATTAACATTTTCATCATTTTTTGTGCAGTTTTCAGGACATTCAATCATGTGCAATCTTTTAGATTTTCATTCACAATTACCTCATAATCTTAAGAAGTATTATTAGCTTACATATATTTATATAAAGTAGTATTTTTGATAAGTTTTTTTTCCTTTTAAACTATTGTATTGGTGGATTATTACTGACCATCGATAAGAGTATTTTGCTTTTATTTAGGCATTTTATTTATTTATGTTTCGATACAGCTTTTTTACTATTTATTGTGTTCATTAGTAGATCTGATTTATGTAGTGTTTTAATTCTTTTTGAAACAATTTTCCGTGGGCATTAGTTATTTTTAACACAAAGTAAGCCACTACAATTGTTGAGTGAATAATAGTTGAATGTATGCTAGGACTATTTGATTAGCAATAGTTTGAGGTAGTAGATTTATACTCTTTCTCCTCACTCATTATTTGAACACAAAACTTTTTACCATTTCTATCCCAGGAACACAAAGTCTCTTACCCACTTTGGTAGTCTCTTACCCACTTTGGTAGTCTCTTAGCCACTTTGGTAGTCTCTTACCCACTTTGGTAGTCTCTTACCCACTTTGGTAGTCTCTTACCCACTTTGGTAGTCTCTTACCCACTTTGGTAGTCTCTTACCCACTTTGGTAGTCTCTTACCCACTTTGGTAGTCTCTTACCCACTTTGGTAGTCTCTTACCCACTTTGGTAGTCTCTTACCCACTTTGGTAGTCTCTTACCCACTTTGGTAGTCTCTTACCCACTTTGTTAGTCTCTTACCCACTTTGTTAGTCTCTTACCCACTTTGGTAGTCTCTTACAAACTTTGGTAGTCTCTTACCCACTTTGGTAGTCTCTTACCCACTTTGGTAGTCTCTTACCCACTTTGGTAGTCTCTTACCCACTTTGTTAGTCTCTTACCCACTTTGGTAGTCTCTTACCCACTTTGTTAGTCTCTTACCCACTTTGTTAGTCTCTTACCCACTTTGGTAGTCTCTTACCCACTTTGGTAGTCTCTTAGCCACTTTGGTAGTCTCTTAGCCACTTTGGTAGTCTCTTACCCACTTTGGTAGTCTCTTACCCACTTTGGTAGTCTCTTACCCACTTTGGTAGTCTCTTACCCACTTTGGTAGTCTCTTACCCACTTTGGTAGTCTCTTTCCCACTTTGGTAGTCTCTTACCCACTTTGGTAGTCTCTTACCCACTTTGGTAGTCTCTTACCCACCTTGGAAGTCTCTTACCCACTTTGGTAGTCTCTTACCCACTTTGTTAGTCTCTTACCCACTTTGGTAGTCTCTTACCCACTTCGGTAGTCTCTTACCCACTTTGGTAGTCTCTTACCCACTTTGTTAGTCTCTTACCCACTTTGGTAGTCTCTTACCCACTTTGGTAGTCTCTTAGCCACTTTGGTAGTCTCTTACCCACTTTGGTAGTCTCTTACCCACTTTGGTAGTCTCTTACCCACTTTGGTAGTCTCTTACCCACTTTGTTAGTCTCTTACCCACTTTGGTAGTCTCTTACCCCCTTTGTAGTCTCTTACCCACTTTGTTAGTCTCTTACCCACTTTGGTAGTCTCTTACCCACTTTGGTAGTCTCTTACCCACTTTGGTAGTCTCTTACCCACTTTGGTAGTCTCTTACCCACTTTGGTAGTCTCTTACCCACTTTGGTAGTCTCTTACCCACTTTGGTAGTCTCTTACCCACTTTGGTAGTCTCTTACCCACTTTGGTAGTCTCTTACCCACTTTGGTAGTCTCTTACCCACTTCGGTAGTCTCTTACCCACTTTGGTAGTCTCTTACCCACTTTGGTAGTCTCTTACCCACTTTGGTAGTCTCTTACCCACTTTGGTAGTCTCTTACCCACTTTGGTAGTCTCTTACCCACTTTGGTAGTCTCTTACCCACTTTGGTAGTCTCTAACCCACTTTGGTAGTCTCTTACCCACTTTGGTAGTCTCTTACCCACTTTGGTAGTCTCTTACCCACTTTGGTAGTCTCTTACCCACTTTGGTAGTCTCTTAGCCACTTTGGTAGTCTCTTAGCCACTTTGGTAGTCTCTTACCCACTTTGGTAGTCTCTTACCCACTTTGGTAGTCTCTTAGCCACTTTGGTAGTCTCTTACCCACTTTGGTAGTCTCTTACCCACTTTGGTAGTCTCTTACCCACTTTGGTAGTCTCTTACCCACTTTGGTAGTCTCTTACCCACTTTGGTAGTCTCTTACCCACTTTGGTAGTCTCTTACCCACTTTGGTAGTCTCTTACCCACTTTGTTAGTCTCTTACCCACTTTGTTAGTCTCTTACCCACTTTGTTAGTCTCTTACCCACTTTGGTAGTCTCTTACAAACTTTGGTAGTCTCTTACCCACTTTGGTAGTCTCTTACCCACTTTGGTAGTCTCTTACCCACTTTGGTAGACTCTTACCCACTTTGTTAGTCTCTTACCCACTTTGGTAGTCTCTTACCCACTTTGTTAGTCTCTTACCCACTTTGTTAGTCTCTTACCCACTTTGGTAGTCTCTTACCCACTTTGGTAGTCTCTTAGCCACTTTGGTAGTCTCTTACCCACTTTGGTAGTCTCTTACCCACTTTGGTAGTCTCTTAGCCACTTTGGTAGTCTCTTACCCACTTTGGTAGTCTCTTACCCACTTTGGTAGTCTCTTACCCACTTTGGTAGTCTCTTACCCACTTTGTTAGTCTCTTACCCACTTTGTTAGTCTCTTACCCACTTTGGTAGTCTCTTACAAACTTTGGTAGTCTCTTACCCACTTTGGTAGTCTCTTACCCACTTTGGTAGTCTCTTACCCACTTTGGTAGTCTCTTACCCACTTTGTTAGTCTCTTACCCACTTTGGTAGTCTCTTACCCACTTTGTTAGTCTCTTACCCACTTTGTTAGTCTCTTACCCACTTTGTTAGTCTCTTACCCACTTTGGTAGTCTCTTACCCACTTTGGTAGTCTCTTACCCACTTTGGTAGTCTCTTACCCACTTTGGTAGTCTCTTACCCACTTTGGTAGTCTCTTACCCACTTTGGTAGTCTCTTACCCACTTTGGTAGTCTCTTACCCACTTTGGTAGTCTCTTACCCACTTTGGTAGTCTCTTACCCACTTTGGTAGTCTCTTTCCCACTTTGGTAGTCTCTTACCCACTTTGGTAGTCTCTTACCCACTTTGGTAGTCTCTTACCCACCTTGGAAGTCTCTTACCCACTTTGGTAGTCTCTTACCCACTTTGGTAGTCTCTTACCCACTTTGGTAGTCTCTTACCCACTTTGTTAGTCTCTTACCCACTTTGGTAGTCTCTTACCCACTTCGGTAGTCTCTTACCCACTTTGGTAGTCTCTTACCCACTTTGTTAGTCTCTTACCCACTTTGTTAGTCTCTTACCCACTTTGGTAGTCTCTTACCCACTTTGGTAGTCTCTTACCCACTTTGGTAGTCTCTTAGCCACTTTGGTAGTCTCTTACCCACTTTGGTAGTCTCTTACCCACTTTGGTAGTCTCTTACCCACTTTGGTAGTCTCTTACCCACTTTGTTAGTCTCTTACCCACTTTGGTAGTCTCTTACCCCCTTTGTAGTCTCTTACCCACTTTGTTAGTCTCTTACCCACTTTGGTAGTCTCTTACCCACTTTGGTAGTCTCTTACCCACTTTGGTAGTCTCTTACCCACTTTGGTAGTCTCTTACCCACTTTGGTAGTCTCTTACCCACTTCGGTAGTCTCTTACCCACTTTGGTAGTCTCTTACCCACTTTGGTAGTCTCTTACCCACTTTGGTAGTCTCTTACCCACTTTGGTAGTCTCTTACCCACTTTGGTAGTCTCTTACACACTTCGGTAGTCTCTTACCCACTTTGGTAGTCTCTTACCCACTTTGGTAGTCTCTAACCCACTTTGGTAGTCTCTTACCCACTTTGGTAGTCTCTTACCCACTTTGGTAGTCTCTTACCCACTTTGGTAGTCTCTTACCCACTTTGGTAGTCTCTTACCCACTTTGTTAGAAATACATAAGAATGATTGATTAAAAATATTTAAAAACCTTTATCTTGGTGTATTAATGGAAAAAATGAAGAACTTTAACAAATTGCACAGAACTGAGGAAGTACTTAACTAACTTAATACTGTCACCTCCATCAAAAAGGTTTGAGTCATCTTTTCAAGAGACTTTCTCTAATGCAGGCAAAGGTTGTCATTCCAATTTCCTCTTAATTGGACATATGGGAGTATTTTTTAAAAGATTGGAAGTTTTCTGTGTTGGGCCATCAAATCAAAGTGACAACTGTTGATAAAATTCTGTATTTTCTACACTGCCTGTAAATGATTTTAAATTAATTTTTGGTTGCTACATTGACCAATATTTTAAATAATGTATTTTTTTTTTTGCTCTTACATGACAACCTTCAAGAGACCCCACAGCTTAGTAATAAATCTCTCAAAGAAGAAGAAATTTTGCTAAAGTACTGTTGTTTTTATCACAGGTGTAATAGTAAAGACAAAATTTTGTTCACATTTTTTAAAGGATATAAATTTGATGTTTATGCATAATCTAACTCTTGCCATGTCATTTATTTATAAGCCTTATGTGATCTGTTGTTGTTAGTGTATTTATTGTAGCAAGGGTGTGGTGCTCATTAAACTTACATGTTTTTTATTTAAGGATGTTTAAGACATTTAGTGCCACTCAGCTATCAGTTCATGAAAACAAAGCCTGAAAAATGCTGCCAACTTGCATGGGGCTCTGTTGGATTATTTTGAGGTGTGGCTGGCATTAAATTCTGTATATCCTTGAGTTAAGATCTGACATGTGTATGCTTTAACAATACACTTTTTTAAAATCATTTTTCTTTCTATAGTGGAAAATAAAAATTTAACTACTAACTCTAATGTATCTGTAGCATTTGTGAATTATAATTCCTTGGTGCCGTTTCTGCATAAACCATTTACTTTTGTCAATAGAAAGAATGTTAAATAAAAGACTTACTGTACTTATTTACAAAATAAATTACAATGTCTTTTTCTTTGTGCTTTCAGCTTGTACTAAACTATTCCAAACAAAATGTAACACTAACAACAATGAAACATTTTCTATAAGATTTCCTTCTGACTTTATGTTAAAACAAAGCTGAAACCAAAGACTATTTCTTGGAGTTTGTACTCACCATCATTTGTACATTTGTACATTTACTTTGTAAACATAGACATATTTTTTGAGATGTTCATTTAATGTATACGTTAAAAGAAAATAAACATATCATTTGGTTTATTATTGTTCTCTACATTGTTGCATTAATTAAACACAAACTCATGAAATATTTTGTAATACACTACATGTAATGTTGGCTGGCAAACACAAGTCTGGAAGAAATTAGCAAACTATCTGAAAGTGTTATATATGTATATATTATGCAACAATTTGTTCTGAGAAGAACTGCAAGCTATTTTCCAATGACACTGACTGCAAAAGAATTCACATATCATCTGCAAAAAGCTGGCTGACTACACTTTGGATAGTCTAGTGTTAGAATCTCATTTACTCTTCTGCGGGTGGTCTGTGCAATACAAGTCTGTAATCTAAAAAGAATGGTTGGATGCAACTTATCAATATTTCATTTGGTTTTTCAAATCAAATACGTCTTACACGTTAAGAGGGGATGGACTCGTAATGGGGTGGCAAAATTTAAATTGAGAAAGTAACAACAAAAACACGAAATACCGGAAATGAATTATTTTCTTCTATTCACTTCATCTTGGTTTGTTTATAAATCTTCTGCTCACCCCCAAGACTTCTCTCTCAGGCAAATGCACGAGGGTCTAAGGTTCACATTAGACACAATGATGGAGACTTGAAAAGGGGGGGGGGGAGTTGTGTTGTAGCTACAGACAGCCAATCCAACGTACTCTTGTAGACGTAGGGCCTATTACTTGTAGCTACAACAGCCAATCCAACGTACTCTTGTAGACGTAGGGCCTATTACTTGTAGCTACAACAGCCAATCCAACGAACTCTTGACGTATGCCCTATTACTTAATTTGTAGCCTACACAGATCTGAATAAAACTGGAGGGGGAGGGGTCCCCAAACCTAAACCCTTTGTGCAGAGATTACAGTTTAAGAACAAAATGTGTCTAATATCAATGCACTATATGCTGCTTATTGAAATTATTATGTCGTCCCCATTGCTTTTTTGTAAAAGATTAGGTGCGGTACTCAGTCAAGACTCAGTGATGGATTGTCTAACTTTTAACTACCGGTACTAATAATAGCTCTAACCCTAAATTAATAATAAACGTTAAAATACGTAATCATTTTTCCCTACATTGAAAAAGGTGCCGGTACGCCGTATCGTCACAAAAAAACAACAACATGGTCGTCCCTTCGGTTATGCTGGCCAATTCTTTGGGGTAGGGGCGATTGCATTTACCGTTATACCCTCCCCTCACCGCCTTAATAAAGGCACATTCCTTGTTCCTTATACTAGGACAAATTTGTACTAATGCTCCTTCTTTCCTAGTGCAATTGGAGTATGGAATGGGTTGCTTGGGTCAGCCAGGAAAACCAATGACTTGGCAGAATTTAAGTCATTGATTAACATGCATGACTATATTGACCCTGAAACACGCGTAGGAAGTAATCAACTCCTTTTTTGAAGTAACGTCTTTATTTCATAACATAAGATAATTCTATTCACTGTTTCATCAGCCGATGGAGTGACACACACACTCCATAATAGTGATCCATCAGCTCATTTTTCTCTTGAGAATACTTTACAATAGGGATGTGTGGTGGGAAGCGTGGTCGAGAGGCTAAGCACGCTTGAACTTGGCTTGTCTTGGGGGGTTCGGGGCTTCACACCCGACTCGAGCAGAGTTGTTTACTGAACGCCTAAAGGCAGCACGTAAAATCTTCTCACCCACCCCAACTGGTCCACAAATGAGATTGGACCATAGCGCTCTGAGCATGCTATAAGCATGAAGGTAGCGATATATAAAAGCTATAATTATTATTACTAGTCGACCGGTGGCGTAGCATGCACCGCTATTATGCAGGGCCTGCCTTAGGCCACTGCAACCTATGCGACCGCAGTGACACCCGCACTTTCATAGAACCCGCGCTAATTCTAGGTGTATAAATTATTAAATTAAACCATTTTATAACTTATAACAGATTTCCCTCGGCCTCCTGTCAATTTACCAGGAACTCCAGGAAATCTCATGAAATTGCAAAATATACGAAAAAGTCCAGAAAATATCCGGAAATTATTAAAATCTTAAAAAACTCATACAAATCTCCTGAAATATATGGACAAAAATTGTCATTTTGGGGTGTCATGCAATATGGAAAATGCCAATCCTACGCGCGATAAAAAAAAACGGCATTATGCAAATCCCGTAATTGTAGAATCTAGTGAAAAAAGCTTCTCGCGCCTCAAACTAATGAAGAATTACTTGAGGTGAACAATTCTCGTAGATAGATTGAAACATTTGGTAATTCTTGCTTTTGTAAAATGTTTGTTTGTTTGTAAAATGTTTCGGATGTTCCTTTAGAGTTGAAGATAATCACTTCCTACTCCAAACCTCCCGCAGGACGACGGGGGATGGGAGCGGGCAGGGCTTGAACCCGGGACCATTGATAAATCTGAACGACAGTCCAGCGCGCAAACCGCACGACCAGGCAGCCATATTGAGCGTGATCTATGTAGGAAATAGAATTTGTATGATATAGCCTACTGTATGAATTCGTTACACGCAATGCTCGTAAAAGTAATTCTGTACGTAGTAAAGAATGAATAAAATGCAAAGACGAATTTATTTTCTAATACAAAACTCTTACTTTTCACTTGTTATCCGTATCCCTACCCAAACTGGGCCCCGCGAAATCCGTTTCGCATTAGGTCCACAATGGTTAAGTCGGCCCTGCTATTTAGTGACAGGTGAATACGGAGTAAATTACTTGTTCTCTTTCCATGACTTCTTGGTCACAATGGTTATGTCCGGCCCTGCTATTTAGTGATGGGTGAATACTACTTGTTCTCCCCCCCCCCCTCTTTTTTTGTTCGCCTCTTAAATTACGTCCGTCCGTCCAACTTGCAGAAATAAAAGAGTGACCCTCCCCCCCCCCCCCCCTTTTAGCGAATCTTCTTTTATAACTTTTAGACAATGTTTATCTTAACAAAAGAGCTCTCCCTATTTTTTAAGTACTAAAATGTATCCAAAATAGAAGAGTGAAGAATAAATGTTTCCGGTGTAAGAGATGGCCGATTTACCTGGGAAGTATCAAAAACTTGCTGGTGAATATGCTAAAGTAAGAAACAAGTTAAGCTCAGGCTATTTTCGTTATAATTCCAGTTTGCATCACTTTCCAAAGATTATATTATTTAAACAATATTATTGTTTGTTTGCAGTTATTTGATTATAGGTCGAATATCATTGTGCATTGATTTGTTGACATAAATTTTATTGGACATTCACTCAGTAAATTCACTGATTCACGCCCCTTAGTTTGGCTTATTTACCTAGAATCTAAACCTAGTTATTAAATTTTAGATCTGTGTAAAAATCTATATTTTATATCTGGTCTATATAATTAATAATAGATTAATAAACCTACTAGTCTAATAGATCCTAGACTGCTCTAGACTTGACTAAATCTAGATAGTAAATATTAGACTTTCTTATTAAGTCTTATTTAAAGTCTCATTTAAATTTCTAGAGATATTAATAATTACTAATATTATTATTAGATTAGAATTGATTAGATTCTAGACTGACTTAACTGCCTAGACCTAGACTAGAATCTTATACACATGATTTTTAGCTCTGGTGACCAGTGGTTAAGCCTAGCAGATATTACAAAACAAATAGATCTAATATTTAAGTTCTAATTGAAATATAACAGTCACACTTTACCTTTAAAAACACTTTTAATCATTCTGAGACAACACATTCTAAAGTTGTGAAGTTTCTACAGTATACAGCTTTATAATACATGCAACACCAGTCCAATTTCTGTGATGTCAGCAATGAATCTCTGACACTTGTCTCACATTGACCAAGCCTAACCTGGCTCCATCAATAATAACAAAAGACAAATGTCCTTGTATTTGCTACTCTTTAAAAATGGTAGCAATGAAGTGACTCTAAATGTCTCTTCATTGAAACAATACTAATGATATCATCTTACCCAAAACAGATGTTAACATTAATCAGCTTGACATGTGCACTTCTTACTAAGAGGTAGCACTAACTTTTGTTTAGTTTTTTATTAGTTTACTTTACAAAATTATCTCTCCAAATTTGGTTTTAAATTTTTGAGATCATCTTGCTTTTAGATTTACATTTAATAGGGAAATCCACTGCAATATTTATTAAGGCCTTCTTTGGTTGAACTGTTTATCACAGTTTAGTTTTGTTCACATGAGCTACACTTACATTAAAAGCAAATAAATAGATCATGTATAATCATCATGAGATCAAGCATGATTTTTTTACAAAGAATTTTTCAACTTTTCAAATTCTAGAACATTTCATGATAGAAATTTTATTTAACTTTGTATGGTTGCAAGATGTTTCTAAATGATTATTACAGTTTTACAATCTGTTAAATTTAGCAAGACACATGCCAGTTAATATGAATAAACCAGCAATAAAATATTGATTACACTGTTACTTGAACTTACCCAGTTGAAAGCTCAGATTCCAGTCCTGAAAAAGGCATATCTGGATGAGCAAGGGGAAGTAAATCAACTGAAGGAATTGTTGAAAGAAAGAGACCAGGCAGTTAGAAAATATGAGCAAGAGGTTGACAGCTTAACTTTTCGAAACCAGCAATTGTCCAAGCGAGTCATTGTCCTGCAAGAGGAAGCTAGTGAGACCAATGGTAGTAAAAAAAAATCTAAGGTAAGAAAACTAAGTGAAAGCAGATTTCATTTGACTTCATCATTTATAAGAGATTTCTTAGTTTCTTGGTTTAAATATATCATAAAGTGTTGTTGTTTTTAAAAGTGAACATTTTGTTAGTAGTAATTAAAGTTGGGTATTAATCGTTTATTTCCAGTTGTTTTTAAAAATACATCGGCTACTGAAAATGTTTATGGGCAATGAACTTTTATATTATTAAAATAGTGCAATATATTTCAGTTTTAGTTTTAGCTAGTGGCTGTAGATACAACAGTTTAAACAATATTGCTTGACTAGTAAATTATACCTTTTAAAGTGGTTTGTCATTGCTGCTAGCAGGTATTCCTGCTGTCTTAGTTGGTTGTTATATGCTGCTATAGGAAAGAATGTTACTGTTGCATTTAAGTGTAGACTTAGAAGACAAGTTATTGTTGGGGTGTTTATGTAGCATTTTGACAAGTTTGGTACGATTAGTGTGATTAGGTTCAGTAGAGTTTAGATGGCGTATTGAGTTTAGGTTGGGGTTAGCATATAAATATACTTATTACTGATTTATTTTTGTTTGCTTAAATATATTTTAATAAAGTGAATGTTTTTTGTTGTATAAATTTAGTAGTTTTATTTGCTTTTATTAACTAGATTAGATTAGTTAAGTGTAGTCTGGTTGCTTAGGCGACTCTAGCCCCTTCGTCTCAGACTGAGGGGCACAGATCAAACCCACCCAGTAGCGTTACCATCTGACTACTGGATTAACTTCTAGTTAGCCTGTGCTAGGCCTGACCTAGGCAGGCCAGCTAACAGAAAACTGGTGAAAGTGGGCTGGGTGCTTTATAAAATTAAGAAATCTATTATATTGTCATTAGTCACTTGATATGGATTACACAAAGTATTACACAGCAATACAAAATTTACCCCAAAACATCTAGTCTAGTATGTGCAGTTGTTGGTTGTTTTCTATTATGTATTCCTAAATATTGCTAGTAGATATATTGTGTTTGTTTCATCTAGTTCAAGTTTAAGTTAACATTTCCAGCATATCATTTTCTTGAACCTTGCATCACATTAAAAGTGTGAATAGATTCATCACTTTTATTGTGAAATTCCCATTGAGGCAACAGTTTAATTCTTTTATTAATTTCTTTTATAGCAATCCAATAATTCAGTTAGCTATTGTTATGTTCAAAGTTTAAAATAAAAAAAAAATTGTTTCCATAGATCGTTTTGATTTTTTTTTTCAGATTAACCTATCCTGCAATAGTGCTGGTGTTCCAAAAATTATAACTAACTATCAGTAATTTTTCTTTCATCCCCCACTTATGTATGAAAATAGTTATATGTTTTATTTGGTGTATGTGGTAGAATAAGGGTGAGCCAACGACCCCAGAAAGATCTGGAGCACACAATGGGGCAATCAATGTCTTCAATGAAGAGCTGCACAACAAAATTGAGGAAAATGCACTTCTCCATAAGCAGCTGCAGGAGTTGTCTGCCCAGTTTGATGCACATGTTCGAGACTTACAGGTAAGGGAACACTGTTTAAAGTCTTAGGAATCTTAAGATGAAATGGACTCTTTGTTTGCTGACCAAATATAGATTTTGTTTGGGATAATTGATACTATCTACTATAAAATAATTTGAGGCCTTTTAGATAATGGCTGCCTTAATAGTTTGTGATTGAACACTTTTAGTTCAGCACTATGACTGCAGTTTTGATAGTTAAAACAATTATATTGAACACATTTTCTGTAGGATCAACTGAAGGAAGCAGAAAACTTCAAAGATCACCATGAAGAAGTTCTGGGAAGTGCCCAGAGAAGATCTAAAGAAGTTATTGACAGGCTACAAGAAGAAAAAGCTATGCTAGAAGTATGAGTTTGATTTTAAGTCTCACAGAGTTTATATAACTTTATACCTCTAATAATTAATATATTTACTGTGATCAAACCAAATGGTTTTCAGAAAAAATTTTTTTTAGTATTCTTTGTCAACAAAATATATTTACAAACATGTATTCTGTCAATTGCTAGGTCAAAATTCAAGCATTGGAAACTGACTTAAAAGACTTCAGAGGGAGATCTGATGCAGCGTAAGTTTAAAACCTATTATCTTTTTTTTTTTTTTTTTAACCAATCTACTGTTTTCATAGAAGTTATATGAAATATAATTGTAAACATTTTTTTTTTTAATAATATAGTTTTTCTTTTAGTAAACAAATCATGTAGTTGCTTAGAAATTAATTTGCTCAAGTGTGAATAAAATTTGTCTATCCCTCTTTTAGAGAACAGAAATTAGTTACAGTAGAAAAATGCCTTCAGAGTCGCCTTCAAGAGGCCAGAAAAATCATTGAGGAAAAGCTACCATTTATAGATACAAGTTAGTTCTGTTAGCTTTTACTTTTATTGACACAAATTTTAATCTTTAAATGGTATTACATATAATGTGGCTTAAAAAAATCACATTACAACTTCTATTTTGTTCAATCCAATTACATTTCTAATTTTAAAATTACATATATAATTTGTAGGCTATATAAAGCCATATTTTAATCATTCGCATAAGTTTTATGCAGATATGCATCTTAAAGTAAATATTTTCATTGCTTAAGAATTTAATTAAATACTAGATCTATAAATATTTTAAACTTGTTTCTATAAATAAAAGTTACATATTCAATTATAGTATCTGTTTCTATTTCAAACATGCTTTGTTGATATTCCTTGATGCTCTTTTTAGAACTTAGAGATATCAATGGTCTTAATGTCCCAACCCATGACAGAAGACACCAACTCCGTGCCAAAGAGTTAATTACACAGGGAGCTAACCTGGTGGGTGAGCTGACTATGGGGTTGTCTAACTTTTTCACCTACAGTGAGCAGAGATCCAAGATCTATCCAGCAGATGGCGTCACAGAACCACTCAGTCCACTGAATACAAAGGTAAATTATTTTCTTAAGAAAAGACATAAAAAAAAAAGTGTTTGAGGATCATTTTGGATTTTAAATTTTTAAAATCAATCTTGTGTCTGTTGTTTAAGATCAAATTTCTAACTCAATCTTTTCCTTATAAATAGTTTGTTAAAGTTTTTATTTTCACTCTTCAATTTCATGTAAGTCCTAAGATTTTAAATTATGCCATGTTTAGTTTTACTGACAATGATCCATTTCATCAACTTTTTGTTTCAGTTCTGCAAGCATCTTCATGAAAATATGCTGTATCTCAGACCAGTGGAACAATCTTTGAGAAGCTTTTTGAATAATTTAAAAGATGATTCTCTTACAGTATTGGTAAGTAGTAGGCTTTGTACAACAGTCTTGAGGCTGTAAAGTAAATAACATTCTAGTAATGAAATTATATTAAAAATGTTTTTTTTTCGTAGTAGAATTATGTTGTTTCTTCAGTTGTGATAGTTTACAAATTATATCTTTACCGCTCAGCCACTGCACCTTCCATTATTGGATTAGAGTGTTTTTTTTTAAAGCTGTGCCATTAAAATAATTTGCTTTATTATTTTAGGAAACTTCTTCAGAGCTTCAACCATTCTCAGAAAACTTTAAAAAGATGGTGGCCTATATCAACAAACTTCTTCCTTATTATATTACAAGGTAATATATCATTTAATGTAGCAAAATTTAGTGGATGGGGAAATATATATACATTTATATTTATGTATGTTTATGTATATATATGTTTATTTATGCACATAAAGTTATATTTATTTCTGGGATTGTCTAAAAGCTCACACTGTATAACAATATCTTGAATATTGTACAGTTTAGAAGAAGAGAATGCTGTCTCATCATGCACTGCTACACTTATGTCTAAAAATCGAGATCTTCTCCATTCCCTGAAGCGATTGGTATTGGCATTCAACAAAATTGACACATATGTGGCTTTGTTAGCAGCACAGAGTAAATATTATGTTTTGCTTTAGTAATTTAATTCAACATTGTTTTGTTTTAGCTTATAGACCATATCTTCCTGGACCTTGCTAGGACTAAAATCCCATAAAGACTTATAAATTTACATTGTAGCTAAAATGTCTCTAATATTCATAAAAAGTGCTAATTATTTTTCATAAAGAGAAATTAGATAATTTTCTTGACCTATTGACTTTTTAAACTAAATAAATCTGAATAATGCTTTAAAATATGCAACTGATATTAATCCAGGTGTTAATCTTGCATGAATCATAAGCAATGTATACTTACATTATGAACTTTAACCATCAAGGTATCCAAGGTCAGGGTCATCCTCAGTCATCCCATCCCAAGTTTTTCTCTGGCCTGTGTAAATCTCTCAACGATCTTCATGAAGCTGTCAAAGGTCAGACGTTTGTATGAAAATTTTATGTAAATTAGGCTGGGCTGCAAAAAAAAAAATATTTTTTCATGCTCCAAGTATTGCAACAAAAGTCTATGTGTTCCATTGTTATAAACTTACTTCTAGCTTATAAGTTCTGACTGATTCAGTTACACCAATATGGTACACATATGCCACTGCGCTTAATTATATTAACATTTAGATTTTTATAATATTTGGAGGTGATGTTTTCATACACTTATAATTTATGGAGTGGCTTCTGAATAGTGTATATTTGTATATAATTTATGAAGTGGCTTCGAAATAGGCAGTGTGTATATTTGTATATAATTTATGAAGTGGATTCTGAATAAGCAGTGTTTATGTTTGCATATAATTTATGGAGTGTCTTTTGAATAGGCAGTGCGTATATTTGTGTATATATGGGGTATGGTGGCTGATTGTTTAAGTGCTTAAATTCTTAACCTGGGGTCCTGGGTTCGAATGTCTGTTGTGACTGGGATTTGGAACTTTTGGATTTTTAGGGTGCCGCTGAGTCCACCCAACTCTAATGGATATCTGATTTTAGTTGGGGGTAAGTAAAGGCGGTTGGTCGTTGTACTGGCCACATGACACCCTGCTTATTAACCATTGGCCAAAGAAACAGATGACCTTAACATCATCTGCCTTATAGAACGCATTATCTAAAAGTGGAACTTTTTTATGTTTGTGTATAATTTATGAAGTGGCTTCTGAATAAGCAGTTTGTATGTCTGTATATAATTCTTTTAAGCTCTTTATTTCTTTTTGAATAGTAGTCTAAAATTATATTCATGATATATATATGAGTGTATCTATATTTGTGTGTATAGAGGTGTCCAAGCATTACAACTCTAAAGTTTCCTTAGAACACCAATTACCAACAGCAACCAAAGAACTCAAGAGAACTGATGAATGTGTAGTGGCATCTTTAATATCTTTGGTCACTAATACAGGAAAAGTAGATAACACTTTATTTTTTCTTTGTCATATTTTTAACTTACTTAAGACAAGTTATTTTTCAATATCTAAGTATTTTTATAGCTCTATTCAATTTAATGATTTTGTTAGAACATTGTCTACTGAGTGCTTTCTTTGTAACCTGTAACTATTATTCAACAGAAATTTCAATGATATTTTTTTCTTATTAATGATTTGGCAATTCAGAAAAAGAACAAAGCCAATTAATGAAAAATCAATTTTTTAATTCATCTAGATGGCAGCCTTTATGTCAGGAAATCTTGATTTCTTTTGTCAACCTGCTGGATACAGAACACGAGGGAGCAGTATCAACTCAGATTTAGGAACTGAAGGACCCAGATCTCACCCAGTTGTCAACAGCTTCAGGCAAAGAACCTCCCATTTTCTTTCTTCAATAGCCAAGGTTTGTATGGAATCATCTGTTTTCTATATTTTATAATGCTAGTGCGATGTTTTGGGGTTCACAATGACTCATCAATTATAAATGATCTCAGGATACAAGTGCCTTCACAGGATGCACAATTTACTATTTAAGTCTCATATAAATGATCCAATGAAGTAAATAATGTTAAACAATAATCCAAAGAATTCACATAATAAAATCTAATGAATGATGAATTTGTCTTTCCTTCTATTCTTCTATAAATCTCTAGCAATATCACCTTCACAGCTCAAAAGTATCTCTCTCTTGTTCTACTCAACATATTTCTTTAAGCACATAAGTTTTTCCCACACACACAGTGGCCAGTAAAAAGGGAAAGTTAAAAATGGATTCTTCAATGTTAATCTGGGTGATATAGCAGATTCAAAACAATGCTCCTTATTTAAATCTATTAGTCCTGTGATAAATTCAGGCTCTCCACAGTAGCAGTACAAATTATTTTCTGAATCCTATTTACCATATACATTTTTTTCTTCTTCTTCTTTGTTCTCATTATTATGTTTGAGCATTCAGATGACTAGACCAATATATGAGATGAATTGTTTGAGAATTCAGATGACTAGACCAATATATGAGATGAATTGTTTGAGAATTCAGATGACTAGACCAATATATGAGATGAATTGTTTGAGAATTCAGATGACTAGACCAATATATGAGATGAATTGTTTGAGAATTCAGATGACTAGACCAATATATGAGATGAACGTTTGGAGCATTCAGATGACTAGACCAATATATGAGATGAACTTTTGGAGCATTCATATGACTAGACCAATATATGAGATGAACTTTTGGAGCATTCATATGACTAGACCAATATATGAGATAAACTATTTGAGCTTTTAGATGACTAGACCAATATATGAGATGAACTTTTGGAGCATTCAGATGACTAGACCAATATATGAGATGAATTGTTTGAGAATTCAGATGACTAGACCAATATATGAGATGAATTGTTTGAGCTTTCAGATGACTAGAACAATTATAAGATGAACAGTGCAGTGGTTTCCAAATCAGGCAGCTCTTCATATAGTTTTCTACCACATCATTGATCTTTACTTTTAGGATCTATTATGGAACTTTCTTTGGGCAATCTTTTCTTTCTCGTTGGATTGATTTAAAACAATATATAAGATTTTAAAAAAAGATCTTGTGAAAAACATTTATTCAACAACAGAAAAAAAAAAGTGAAATTAAATCTTATAAAAAGATATTACCTGAAACAGAATATTTACAGAAGCTCCTAATCTATGGGGTCTTTTGTGGCTCTATTTGTAAGCCTTTGAAAATAGATTAGGTGTTAACAGATCTCATTTAAATTTAAAAATAGACTTTTGTCTTGAAAACAAATCACACAAAAATTGGAAATCACTGATGTCTATAGCCTTTTTCAATTTTAAAATGATTATTGATCATCTCATAGAAATGAGATTGGGCATTAGCTATGGTTGAAACAACCTGATCTAGTGTATACAAAACTTACCTTGTAACATCCATCCTGAGTAATTAGATTAAGGTGATGTATGGATAAAATATGTGTCATTATTGTTTCAGCACATACCAGATACAGTACCTTACTGTGTAGCTCTTCAGAACAGAAAAACATTATACAGCTCAGCTGAAAGTAAAGAAGGATTAGCCAAGCAGGTAACACTCTATAGAGTCTATAGTTGTAATGTAGCACTCAACATTTTGTGATTTTAGTTTATCTTTGGTATAAATCTTAACCAGAATAACTTCAAGCTCAAAGCTATAGGAAAAGAAATGAACACCACAAAACATTTTTTTTTTCAGCTCTCAGTTTTTCAACAGAAACTAACAAAACTGGAGCAAGAAAAAGAACATTATCTATTAGAGTTGCAGCTTTTGAAGATTAAGTTTGAAAATGAACAACTGGTCAGTTGAAAAGAACTATATTTTTATGACCTCTTTATTAATTAGTAGTTTTATTGAAACAACACAAACTGGCATGATATTAGTTTTGAAAACTGATCAGATGAGTTTTGGCACTTTGAGCCCTCTGCTTTTTGTCTTAGCTCCAGAATAATTCATAACAGTTTCTGGTTTTAAGTAACTATTAAAATAGTTTTTACCAGAATTCAGTTGACGATCTTTTAGATAAAGTAGAAAATATTTTTTTCTTATTTAACTTAAAATATGTTTATCTTTGTCTTAAAAAATGTGATAATACCATAAACTCCTGAAGGTTGTGCATTTTCATAAAAATTAGAATTAGTACTGAAAACAAGATTTCAAAATCTTTTTTTTTTCACTTTGCATAGGATATTAGAATTTTTTAAAAAGTGGAAAGGGTACTTTAAACATACTATACCAGTGAATACATTCTATTTAACTATCTATATTTTGTTTTTTGAGACTTCCTTATTGTACATATTTTATTGCTGCTCTAAATTTTTAATTGTTATTCTAATTTGCAATAAAATGATCTTGAAGTTTTATGATTCACTGATTAGAAAACTAAACAGTTGGAGAAAGAAGTTGAAAGTGTCAGGGGCAGCTCCAGTGGTGTTAGTCTGGCAGCCAGCTCGCTAGAGGATCATATAGAAAAGTTGACACTTCCTTCTGAAGCAAGCGTGCGGTCTGATTCTGTCAACAGTGGATCCTATCTGGATACCAGTATGGTAAGTACCATAATGGCTTCAGATATATTCATTTTTCAGCCACACCCTTTCCTATTTAGCCTCATTAAAGTTATATTTAAATCTCCTCATTCCAACAACAATTTTTACATGTGCAGCTTGGACAGTTAGAGACCAGCGGCACTGTGAAAAATGATATTGACACCAGGGAGCAGCTGATCATCAACCATTATAATGTCAGAATCAATGAACTGACTCTCCAGTTACAACAAGCTGAAAGCAAGGCTGTTCACTTTCATGCAGAGGTAAGCTGCTACTCAAATCAAGATGAAATAGAATGCAAAGCTTCCCAGATTTAGGTGCATCAATGATTTGATAAAACTTTACTTTTTTAGTAGACTCTCTTACTAGCATTATCTATAAGCAAAGACTAGCCTCTCTTTATCTATAATCAAAGACTACTCTCTTTATCTATAAGCAAAGACTAGCCTCTTTATCTATAAGTTCTTCAAGCCTATAATTTAAACATATATGTAGATTTTCAATTCAATAACAACTTGACTTAAATATCTTGATAATACCGGTATTCAACTTTCTACTAATACAACTTAAACTGATAAACTGATAGAACCTATAACTGAAACAACTTAATGATACAACGTTAACTTCAACTAGTGGACCCGCAACTGTTTAAGAACTCAACACAAGAACCAGTTACAAAGCAAGGACCCTGACTAACTTGCTTTCCGCAAATTTATAGATTTTTTAAACCGTATTTTCCAGAGTCCTAGAAACTCCTATTTTAAATATTTTATTAACTATGACTTTTTAGAAACTGACTTATGCGATTTTTTTCCTGACCTCTTTCCCTGATCAGTTCTGCTGCTTCTTTGACCTGACCCCAGTTTCTGGAAAGAGGTAGAATTAGGTCACAGTATTGATTCGTGACATACAGCACATACTATATCTTAGTAAAAAGAACACAGGTCAAATAAAGTCAAAGAAACAAGGGGGTGGGAAAGGCTGATACTGAAGCGTGTCATTTGGTGCACATGTAGTGATTCACTAGGGGGTTTGTGAGAAAGTTGTGAGTGTAAACTTGTCCCTGGGTCAAAAAAATTTGAGAACTACTGTACTAGAGAACTCTTTTAGTAAGGAAAGCATAAAAAGTGCTAACAAAATTTTGTGCTGGCTCCAAGCATTACAATTCAATGAAATCAATACCACAGTAGCACCTTGAACTTTCCAAATATTAACAGAAATATTATAATTGTTAAATGATCACAGGTTAGAGCTCTACATAAACAGCTGAAAATAGCTGAGAAAGCCAAAGAGAATGGCCAGGAAGAACTGAAAATTGTAAACCAAAGTTTGGCCCATTTAAAGGTTAGTACAATTTTTTTAATGGTCTGAAAATATTTAAAATGTTTATATTGGAGCTTCCTTTTTTAAATATCATTACCCCTCCCCCTTCCTCACACACACATTTTAGCACTTCAGAAGTGCTGACTATAATTTCTTGTTGTTCCTTAATTTGGATGCTATGATTGAAATGATTATTGCTATAGGATGAACTTCAGACGACCACCAGAAGTTATGAGGGTCAGCTGAGCATGATGAGTGAGCACCTGGCTGGCATGAATGAGAAACTTGCTCAACAGAAAGATGAGATTGATGATTTAAAGCAACAGCTCTCACAGAAAGGATCTTCTTCTAAAGTAACATAATCATTTCCATTCCTTTTTCTCTTTCCAGATCATAACTAATACCAGAAAAGTATTTTGATGTAGATTCTGTTATATAAAACAATACATGAGTTTGTTGAATAATTTTGTTTTCAAATCCTTATTAGAAATCTAGGATCTCTGGAAATGGTGCTCAGACTAATTGTATTGTTTTCTGAAATCTCTCCTTTTGACCAAACATAACTCTGCCTTTTCTTCTTTCTAAATGTGAGCAAAATCAAAAGCTAATGTCTGATTATAGGATTAAGCATTCAACTATTTTTGTTTCTTTTTTTCGAAACGGTACAGTACCGGTAGATCATTGTTACAAACAATATTGTAGCTTTTGAAGTCACTTGTTAGGCTAAACTTATTTGTCACAAACATCCTTTTTTTTGGTGGTAAATATTTTTTTTATTATTAATGTTACCAGTAGAACGCATGCCAGGCAGTGAATTTTACTTTCTACTCAACATCTGAAATACACATTTAAACTGATACATTCATAAGATTTATGTATTGTAATACTGAAAAAAAAATAAAAGAAGATGGAATAGGACAGCTCTCTACTGCCATTTATCTGAAAATTATAGGGTTTAGCTCTCTTTTTGCTATACAAAACAAAATGGATTAATTAGTACTAAGTGATTAACTAATTGGTTAATTTTTTTAATGATTTGTGTTTTGTCATTGACTATGAATAATTTTGCAAAATTTCAACCTGATCCGAGAATGGGTAGTGGAAGAAAAAACTTGTCAAAAGTAATAAGGGGATTAAATCCATATATACATCCACATTTCTCATTAAGTAGCATTTATTCCTCTTATTTTGATATCAAACAAAATAATTAATCACCAATAATTAATTAAGTGATCAATTTTTTAAAATGATTCATGGCTTGTCCGGTTCAATGAATAATTGTGCAAAGTTTTAACTTGATCAGAGAATGGGGAAAAAACATGTTCAAATTGTTTACCAGACAGACTGACAAAGTGAGTTGATATAAGCTTTGTAAAAAAATAGATGTCTTTAGTTTGTTTGTTTGCATAATGATTTTTTTCTTTTGAGAAATAGAGTTTCTTCCTTGAATTTTTTTTTCATTATTGATTTTCATATCAATGTTCTGTTGTGCAAAGTTGTAGTTTATCACTCCATAGATATCAGTAAATTTCCATATTGTCTTTTGATCTAAATGGTTGGGACAACTGGCTGAACCTTTTTTTTTGTCTTCATCAGATTTTAAAGAAAACCAAAAAATAACATTTGTGTTCCATAATTACCCGAAGGTCTTTCTCAAGTGAACACATAAGCAGAGGATGGACTACTTGCGGCTAAAAGGATAATTCAAAGTCATTTACAGTTTTGCTTTTATTGGGATTTATTCATATTACCTCTAGTAATTTGTTTAGATGTTGTCAGTATTTGATCAATGTCTAGTTCAACTAGTGGTATTGTTAATGTTAGATTTATTCTGGGTTGAAATGTACAAATGCTTATTACCAACCAACCTCTGACTCAAAGTAGTGAGCAGTGTTATTAATTGTTGGCAAATTAATGTTCTTGTTACTTTACCAAAATATTCACGAAGTTTTGCAAAAAATATTTTGTTTTTTATTTAGCCTGCAATTCACTGTGAATTTTACTTTAAAAAAAATATCTTAATCACATTATAAGCCTTTCTTCCAATAATTATAATTTTATTGCAATATATTTTTTTTTTCTAATTGATGCAGCATAAATTGTTTCACTGTCATAGTGAAACAGCATAAATTGTTTCACTGTCATAAGTTAACATTTACACAAAAATTTTGAGTACTGGTATCATTATTATGCATGGTAGATAAGAAAAACTAAATATTTTTATTTGGTTTGGAATCTTGACTGTCATATCTTGTAGGACTTTGTTCCTTAATGGAGAAACTACTTACTCTCACGCTACTTGGTAACAGTATTTCACTGGAAGATAATTTTTATATCAATAATAATATGAATAATCGTGATTTAAAAATTCTATAATGACCCATGTTCTTTTGTAGTTGAATGGATAAAACATGTATTATTTGACTTGTTAGCAACTTGCAGCGTGTAGATATTGTATGTCCACTAATAAGTTATTTTATTTGTTTGGCTTATTTTAATCTCTCTTCATATTCAGTTCTATGTGTGACAGGGTCTTTGAAGCACACTTCACAAGGCTTTTTCAAATGTGCAATATACATTTTGAAGCAACTTCAAATTTAAAAGCAGCTTTAGTTTTTATAAGTCAGTAATATAATTTTTACAATTAAAAATAAAACCATGATTTAAGGAAATGTGTTTTAATGATGTAATAACTGTTCACAATACATATTTGTGTGTATGTGTTAATCATTCCACTAAATACAATGTTGAAATAATTTACACCATTGTTGAATTTGACGTGTACATAAATAATAGTGGGTCATTCTTGTAGTTTTTTTTTGTCTGATGTTAATTGACCTGTAACTTGCAGAAGTTGTGAATGTAGAGGTTTGAATGTTGCTTTGAGATACAATGTCTACTATTTTTTGTTGTTTTGGTTATATTTATAATATGGCTGTGACAGTATGTACAAGTCAAGAGATTTTTTTGTGTTCATTTGACTATTTCAATGTATTGTCTGAATTCAGTATAAAACAAAAGTAAAATAGACTTTTTGTGTAATTACTTTCATGTATCAACTCAAGTTAAACAATCTATTCAACTCTTCATCCCTACTGTGCTTTTGGCCTCTAGGTTTAAATTTCCTGATAAAAGTAGATCTTTTTAAAAACCAATTAGTCAGACCTTTCCAATTCATACATCAATATCATTCAGGTCAATTCAAGGGCATCTACTTCATACCATGTGTGTAGAACCATAAATAAACTTATATGCCTGAAGTTTCTACTAATTATGCGTATATTTCTATTTTGAAAGCTGCACTGTTTCCTTTCTATTCTTGTAGAAATTATGAATGAAATGACAAGAGTGTGACCTGCCAGACTTTTGTATAGCACACTCAATATTTCCTTGTCAGTATCATATATCAGATAGGAGCACATTTTTGGACCACATTTCATTTCTTCAATTTAGAATAGTAAGGAAAAGCTGATGAAAAAATTTTTGAATCATTTATTTTTCTTGACTAGGCTTCAGAACATCTTTAGTTTGGCTCTGTGCACTATCCTCTGATCTGTAGACACATATATGGACAGCAGAATTGTTACGGTAAAGAGTCTTTGCTTCTCCATCATCTGTCTCTGGCATCAGATCATCTATCAGATTCACTGTTGATGTCTGAATAGCAAGTTTTATGGTACCATTTCCTTTGGCTTTCAATTGTAAGGCCAGATTAATGGCTCTGTTGACTGCTTTTCCAAGACCATGAATGACCACTTCGTTGCCAGAGTCTAAAAGTTTTTGACATTTGCTTTCCTGTGCCCGAAAATTTGTCTTCTCTGAAATGTAAACATCATTACCTCTCTGAGGGAACCTGCAAGATAAAAATGATGTTATTGTTACATTGCATAATATAAGTATACTACAGCTAAAGACAGAAATTACAGTTCTTAAAAAAACAACAACATGATACAACAGATTCCATAGTATAGCTAGTCCTCACTTAATGACAGGCCTGCTTAACATTGACTCAAAGTTACACAGGCTCGACAACTGAGTCAGTATTTTTTAAATTGTACAATGAAATTTCAAAGTTATGACAGTCTACCATCCAATATTTTCTGTGTGTCGTATTGTACCGAAACATCTTTTGAAATGTAATCAATTTATTTATTTCAATAAAACAATGTACTGTAAGCGAAGTTTTCTACAGATTCAAGTACATGTGCATTACAGGTTTTGGAAAAAAAAAAGTAACCCCTTTCAACCATTGCAATCTATGAGGCAGATGACTGTAAAGGACCTTGTCAGTGGGGCATAGAAACAGATGACATTTACACACAAAAAATAAATTTAAATTGAGTTTTTAGTTTAAAAAATTCAAGCTTAGATAAATTAAATAGTTTTAATCTTATATTATAAAGTAGAATGTGAGGTGTATGTATGTATGTATGTTACTTATAGACATCAAAACCGCTTGACCAATCTTGATAAAACTAGGCAGGAATGTTCCTTGGGTACTAACTTAGACCGTAGTGTATGTATTGTAGCCCTAAAACAAACTTAAGACACTAAAAAAAAAATAAAGTTGTCCGACTCTATTAAAGCTATAGTATTTATGGATCTAGGCCATGGTTAACAATGTTGACATGAGAAAAGATCGAAAGGATTTAGACCTAGATCTAATTTTAAGAAATACACTTTGCGCAGATAGTTTTTTACTTTGACACATGAAAATACAAAAGAAGATCCATTGATTTCATTATATAATAAAATTAACCTTCAATTTTGTGTTTCAAAAGCATTTTTTACATAAATTAGTTCCTGATATCCGTAACTACAAATTTCCTGGCGAACATTCTTTCATTAGACATTACCAATTGGTTACACATTAACACATCTCTCTACTGAGTCTATTCCTAGGTCTAGGTCTAAAAATCTTATTGAACTCTAAGATGATAAAACTTCTTTTCGCAAAGATAGTTTTGTGCTTTAACACATAAACATACTAATTATTGTCCATTCATTTGATATTTTAATCAATTTAACATTCAAATTTGTTTTTCTAAAGCATTTTTAATACATTCGATCGCTGTTCGCTAAATTTGCTTAGCCGTGTTGAGATAGGCCTATATTCATTCATGAAAAAAGGTCACGCATGCGCAACACAGAATGAACTCTATAAAAAGCCAATTTTTAACTCTAGATTAGTGTAGATTTAGATCTATGTCTACCTCAAGATCTACTTTATACTGTAACATATGAACATACAAAATTAATTCTATTCATCTCAAATTTTAATCAAATATATGTAGGCCTACAAGCAAATGTTTTAATCTGAACAAATGGATTTAAGCCTATTAGCTATTCTGATTTTATAGCTTCATTCACACTATTTTTACATTGACACATTCGCTTTACTTATTACATTATTATTTCGTTTAATTGTTTACAAAACACTCTCAGTGACTATATCGACAGTAATGCGCAAATAAAGACCTGCGGGTCGCGGGTAACATATGTCTAGTTCTTAATAAATATTTAATTAACATGTTAACTGCTATTGAATAGAACACAGTATGGGGATGATTTTTAAAGATATAAATGTAGCAAAAACAATTATTCTATCACAATCATACCAAAGAACTGCAGTGCACTGTAATATGATTAGTTTTGTGCTGGCAAACACTGTTGGTATGAAGAAGACAGAAAAAAAAAAGCCAATTCCCATGTGTGTTTAATGAGGGATTAGCTAACAGGGTTGATGGAATGTAATCCTTTAATTTAGCAAGGACTACTGATCACTTGAAAATGAATATTTTAAAAATATGATGCTTGCTACTATTTAGAAATGCGATTTCAGTGAAAGGTACTCACTAATCCAAGAGAAGGCCTGTGAAGTAAAATAATTGGGTAAAACATCAATTAGACCAATCATACAATTCAGACAATCAATACACACATCCACAATGTCTGCTTGGTCATAAGGTATGAGCTCAGGACTGTTGTCTTGATGGTTCTGAGTTCAAGCACTGTCTGCTGCCCCATGAGAGGTTTTGGACTAGGACATAATCATTTCTGAAGCAATGTCTTAAGACTAAGTCAATAACACCATAACAGAGTTTAGTCATTGATTAACATGCATAGCTAGATTAACACATGCATAGTGTGTAAATATCTTCTTTTCAAGTAATTTGTGCAATTTCTATCACTTCTGTCTAGTTACTTTTATAGTAGATATAGATTATAGTCTGTAGAGATAACAATGCAATAATCACTTTTAAGTACAGAACTACAAACTAGAATAGATCTAGATATAATAGAGGAAAGTAGCTGGCAGCAGATGGCTTCTGAAAGAAACAGTTGGAGAGGCTGCAGGACAAACATTTGAGGCCCAGAGGAAAGCCCTTGTAGCGAACAGGCATAGAAGACTTAAAGAAAACTTAAACAGACCCCAGGCGGACAATGGCTCTATGTCTGCATCAGATGTGGAAAAATATGCAGGTGATAAATGGGCTTGCATAGCCATGTGAAATGTTGCACTCATCCTTTACCTTAGGAATTACAGGTCCTTGGATTAAGTCAGTCCCAAGTTATGAAATTTTGCAGTTACGACACATCTCTCATATACTATATAAAGCCTTGTTTTGACTTAGGTATTGTATTGTAAACCCAAACTTTGTGTGCTGGAACTAGTTGGTGGGTGCGTCAGAAGAATACCTCACTCCAGTAGCAATGTACACCATTTTTGCTTGTTTCGTCGTTGTTCTCTCTCTCTGATTTTGTTAACCTTTTGCCCTTCACTATGGCTCCCAAGCCTAAGATAAAAACTCTTCTAATGGCAGTGCATAAATTGATGAGGAACGCCATCACCATGGAAATAAAATTAGATATCCTTAAGCAATCAGACAAGGGCTGGTCCCTTGGACTTTGTTGTTCAACTGTAACAGGAGGTTTTTCCCCTGATAGAGGAAGGTTGAGGATTCCAACATAGACAGGTACACTAAGGTTGCCAAAGGTGTCATGGATTGCCTGTGGGTTTAAAAGGAGATCTTTGAAGCGAAGAAGATGGTCTCCTTACAGACTAACCCGCAACAGTATATAATGAAGATAGATAGACCTGCAAGAGATCCTATATATCCTCTATCTCAGCTTCCTCTCCAGACTTACCTTCCACAGTATTTCCAGCATTTTTTGCCTTTCCAGATTCACCTGCCTAAGTATCTCCAGCACTGTCCACAGCTTTCTCCTCCCAATATGCCTATTCTCTCTCTTGTTTTTTTCCATATATATTATATATACATTACTAAACATATTTTACATTTCCTTAAAGTTTTTTTCTTTTTTAGAATTATGCAGTGTACTGTGTGTATATGATATAAATGCTTACAGTATTACCTACAGTATGGTATGTATGTTCTGACTTAGACAGAATGGATTTATGTCATAACCTGAGCCTGGTGAATTATTATTAGTTATAATATAGATCTACACTATGTTAGTAAGTACTTGTTATACAAGGCATCTATGGCAAATTATTTATAAGTAAGATAGAATTCATAGAAGATCTAGATTAGAGTCTATTGGACTCTATATAAATTAGATAAGATAATAGATTTTTTGTATCTATACTTTTGAATTATGACTAGACTTGAGTCTATAGATCTATTCTAGTCTAAATCTAGATTATTCTAGATCTGTTTTAATAAGTTTACCTTGGTGGTAGACGTTTTCTCAATGAGTATTCCTCTGGGTCTATGGAAGAACTTGGTTTTGATGCTTGCATTTTAAAATTCTTGATTCTTCTGCTTTTTGTAGTTGGTTGATCTATTCAAATCTATTCTATTATATATACTATACTAGTAGATCTATTATACTAATATACAGATCTACATAATCTAGAACAGGATTGAATCTAATATTAAGAGATTAAGACTAGATCTACTAGACTTGTCTGTAAAAAGAGTTCACTAGGTCAACTACTGAACTAGGCTGACAGATTGTCTTCTTGATTAATATGTCAATTATGTCTAATAATAGAATTTAATAGATCTACTTTAGTACTTCTAGAATAGATCTAGACTAGAACTTAATAAATTTATTTACGAGTTTAGACCTGTCACCTTATAATTTATTTAGATCTGGATGTAGAGATATTATAACAGTCCCTATTTGTTTTTTTTTATAGATCTACTATGATTGAAACTGTAGAATTTACTGTAGTAGTGTAGACTGTAGATTTCTACTACTGAGTCTACTCTCTTATTACTATTACTCTCTAGACTAATACTCTATTAGAGTCTATAGTCTAACTAGATCTATAGATCTAGTAGTGTCACTGTTTTTGTGGGATTGTGTAAAACTAAGATTTGATTTGGACACGAAAACAATCAATAAAAAACATTATTGGGAAAGAAGAGGAAATCAGAAGTGACAGTTGTGTTTGACAACTGAAAGCAGCTAGATCTAGATAAAGAATCTATCTAGATTAGATCTAAATGTAATAACACTAACAGAATTTTAAAAAAGTGAAAAGTTAATGGGCAAGTATCAGTGCATTGAGTGTGGAGCAGAAGTAGAAAGCTTGTTTCATGATTACAATACAGATGTTATAAAAATCCACCACTGTGTAAGTGTAAGTTACGAGTGTAAAAGTCAGTGTAAGACTTAACTGTAAAAATTTATAAAAAAATCAGTGTAATTGACACTTTGACTTTCACAACTTATTGGCCCTTCTGTTATAGTAGTTATAGTTATACTATACTATACAACAGTTACATTTAGAATCTACATAGTAACATACTTAGGACATACTAGATCTATATACTATGATACTAGTGGTGACTAGTCTAATAATAATATTTATAATTAATAAAAATAAAATATTGTGTTGCCCTCTTTCAGTCGTAGAACGATTATGGTTCATCGCACACAAAGTGAGATGAAAGCCTGGGCATTGTTTATGGTCGGAATAATGTCGCCTACACAGCAGTTCCCCCCTTTCCCCGCAGCTGATGTAACCAAAGGAACGGAATATCCAATACAGTTTGGGATCAGTAGCGCCACAGACTTTGCCAAGCTGTAGCATGGTCTGCCACAATCTGCCTAAGGGTCACCAGCTCCTGATTTTTCCTCAGGGTTGTCTCCCGAAGCCTTTCCCGCGTTTGGGTATAGCTGCAAGGCAGCAGAGGTTTGGATTCAGAGTTTTCCTTCTCCTAGATGGGTAGCCAACTAAGGCTAACGAGTCCCTCCTGCCCGAAGCTTACTGGCTCAGGCTCCAGTTGCTCGGGTTTGCCCCTTCTCCTGTCTGTGGTAACGGTTCCGCCAGGCTCATGAACCATACATGAAGGCCAGGAGTTGGACTGGTTGTCAGAGGCTATTTGAGACGCATGCCATTGGAAGCATTTTATAGTTAATGATGGGGTGGGGTGGGCTAATTATGGCCTGTGGGCCACATGCGGCCCGCCAGAGTCCTTTATGTGGCCCGAGGACACCTAAAGAAATCAGGTTATACATATAAAAATGCAAGTATATTTAAAAATAAATAATTCTAAATATCTTTATAAATTTTAGAAAGTTCTGATTCTTATCACTTATGAGGAAGAGGCTAAAGAAACATTGTCTCCACATGTCATTCTAAAAAGTTTAAAGTAAACGAAGATCATTCTTATTGGCAATCAAAACATTCAGTCTAAGACACTAACTCAGGCCAGCATTTTTTTAATGTTATGAAGAATGCAGTGTTGAAACTGTTGAGTTGACTTGGAACAAGATGGCATTTGTAAAAATTAATGGAGGCCGTGCTTTGACTGAGAAAAATAGAACATAAACTTTTAACGGGAAAGTTTGCGCAAAGCTGCATTAATATCAAACATATTATTGCACAAATTATATCAGAGATCAATCCTATCAGAGCTAAGGGACTAAACCACGGGTACTTCCTTGAAGTACTTAAAGATTTGAAAACAAAACATTCCAATGTTCAATACCACAGTAGTATCTGCTGGCCAAGCAAGATTTGATTGATAAGAATGTGGTATCTCAAGGAAGAAATTATGTTCCATGAAAGACATTGACAGTGACAAATATTTCTAATGAAGAGTGGAAGACCAGACTTCATTTTTTACATCGGGAGTATTGCAGTGGGCTGTTTCCACAGGAAATGTATGTGCATGTTAAATCTTTTCAAACAAAACTTTCCCATTTCTTAAGGCATGCAATGGAAAACAAGGTTTTGTCATTTTCCTTTGTTGAAAGGTGAAACTATTTCTAGTAAAATGGCTGAAAAATACAAGACTTATTTTGATTCCTTGATTGTGAATTCGAAAGCAAATTTTCATTTTGTACAGAAGTTGATTCAGCTCCAGAGGACACACCTCCAAGCAAATTACAACCTAAAAGAGATGTTCCTGTCAGTTCTTCCGCAAGGATTTTATGGGTGCCAGAAGCTGTATTTCCACACTTTAAAAAAAACTTTGCTGCAAACTTTCACATTTTTTGGGTCTACACACATCTGTGAAAAGTTTTTTTTCAGTCCGAAAATAAACAATTGTAATCACAGGTCGATGCTGACTAACTGTAATTTGACAGCAGTCATGAGGATGACAACTAGTAAGCTATCACCAAAGTTCCGAAACATTATGCACAACTTTAAATAGTTAAAAACTTCACATTATGTACAACTGTACATTTGTGGTCAAATGTTGTGATGTGAAAAAAACTATACCGGTAGCAAAAATATTTCAATAAATTTCGTAAAATTAGTTTCAGAGATGGTTCTTGCTGTAATTCCACAATTGGGAGTGTTAAAAAATTAAATGTAAATGTATAAAACAGTATAAATGTGAATTCAAAGATATTATACACAATTATCTTGCGTATTTTTCTGATTTAATTATTACATATTTCATATGAATTTATGCCCCCCCCCCCCCCCCCCCCCCCCATTCCCAAAATTTGCTGAATGCGGCCCTCCACGGAAAATATTTGCCTACCTGGCTTAAGACCATTACCACTTCTGGCATTAACAACCTTGCAGAACCTAATAAAATATGATTATACTATATAGTTATAGATCTACTTTGTAACCTAGAATTCTACTAAGAATATAGGGATGTGAAATAAAAATTTATCTTTGAAAAAACAATTTTTCGTTAGTACATCATTAAAATACTTTAACAGAACTTTCCAATGGTGTATAAATTATGTTTGTATGTTTAACAGTTAGAAAGTTATGAATTTTTTGTGTGGTGTTTTGACCTAACATCGGTTGACATGGAACAAAAGAGAGGAGAGCTTGTCTCTGGCTAAGCCGGAGAGACACCCAGATCAAAAGTTAAAAAGTTGAAATTGAGTTTCGTAGATGATAGATCTACTTATTAGTAGTAAATTTCTATCTCACAAAGCTGATTTCATTTATATTTATAAACTTTACTTGTTTAGAATGTAAATATTGAAGGAAATAAACAAATTATCGGGTCTTGAGCTTCAAGAAATGTCAAAGTGACCCAGAGAGGTGTGGACAAAATGGCGGCGTTGTGATGGCAAAAAAGAACAAAATATTTAAAAAGTGGGATCAAAATCGTCTGAAATTTTTTTTTTTCAAATGCACCACAATTCATGCGAAGGTGTTTAGTACACAAAAAGTATTGGAATATATGCAGAATATTAGGCTTTACAAAGCCTGACATGTTTTTATTTTCGTTCACAAAATTTTTCTATATAGACTAACACCAAAACTGTCCATTGCCAGTATTTTCTTTGTTAAATGACATTATCCACTTTGTAAGCACCACGTAAGACTTACAGCAATAAAACTTGGTAGAATTAAGGCCAGGCATGATATCTAATATGAAAAAAAAAAATTAACCTTTGTACTCTATCCTAACTTCTGTATTGGTGAAAACAAAAAAGTGATATTTTCAGTATAATTAAAAAAACGTAATTAACTTTAAATAAAAAATTCTCATTAAGCATTAATTAGGCCATTGTCTAAAGTAATCGATAACAAAACTTTCAAACTTCTCACATTTCATTCAAAAGTGTAATAAATTTCCAAGTGCTGCCTATATAAAAAAATACATAAAAAACGCAATCTCTAAATTATCTGTTGTTTTTCTTCCGCACTTCTGGTTATTTCTCACAAAGCTAAAGAATAGTCTGAACAGGTTTCAAAGGTTGACATGGCCATGGGGTGTCAATGGGGATAAGCTCCCATTGTCTATACAGTGTTGACTGTTTCCCAAACTTTTGATCTAAATGTGCTCACCTTTTATAATTTTTGTAACGCTGAGTACCCCTTGTTCCCCCAACCCCCCTATGTAATTGCATCTATATGTGCTGAGATGACAGATGATATAATTTTGTTCCCTGGTTGTTGATTTTAATCTGAGATCTATTCCACGTCTAATAGTCTGTTCCTTTTTTTTTACTCAATGTCGACAAATGCTGAAAAACAACTTTTAATAAATATGAAGTTGAAAAAGATGGAAAATATATCTTTCAGATACCAGAGAGATAAAATGGGTGACAATCCTAACCTTTTTAAAACACATAAATAAAACATATTTTTGGAGAAATGTCACAAAACTCTTTACATACCTCATGATAAGGATATAAATTCTCTAATCCCATTTGGTACATCTAAAATCATAAATCTTTGAAAATTACGAATTCAATTGGTGGGATTAATTTTTACACTACTAGAGGTTAAAAATTGTAATATAATAAAATGTAATCTTTTTGACCTTGAAAAACATTCCTATTCATTACCCGATCTTTGTAAAATTTATTTTTAAGATGAATAATAGCACCGCTTATGAATTTGTATAAAATAAAATAATATTAAAAAATGTGAATTAAAATGTATTGATAATTTATTTTAATTTACTATCAGAACATTGTAAATGTTTTTTTTTTTTAAAAATCAGAAAAGTTAATGAGGTGCAACACGTACCCCCGTCAAAGTCTTCCTATACCCCTGGGTGGTACGTTTACCCCACTTTGGGAAACACTGGTCTGTAAGATACTCCTATAGGCATGCGTCTCAGATAGCCTCTGACAACTAAGTCTAGCACCTGTCCTGCTCTTGTAGCTTAGATACTAAGCCCCGTGAAACTGCTCTTACTAACAGGTGAAGAGGTGAATGCGGATACCTGGCACCACAAAACCATTCGGGCAGATGGAGCTCATAGCCTAGTAAGGCCATTCATCTAGGAGATGGGTACTCTGACTTCAAACCACCGCTGCCTTGTGGTATTAAGGCTTCAGGAGACAACCTCGAGGAAAAATCAGGAGTGAAGCCTCTTAGGCGTTGGGAGTATCAACTATGAAATTCCATCCGGCAGCTTCTTAAACTGAGTTGGTGCCAAATGTAACGTGAAGCGTTCTTTTGGATCACATAATCAAGGTTGAGAGAGGGACCATGATGCATGGGCCAATCATGGCCCATTTGTCCAAGGCCCAGGAATGATGACCTATGGTAGGTTGAGGATGCAAGGAAGACAGCAGTCATAAACAACGAGCTGAAAAGACATTGCATTGACATTGCAGCTTTTTGAGAAACCTAACTGGCCGAAGGCAGCATGCTCAGCAAGGCTGATTACACTTTCTTTTAGAAAGGAAAAGCACAGGATGAGACACAAATGTATGGTTTTGGGTTTTGCTGTCAAGAACAGTCTACTTCCCATGATAGTCCCTCCAAATGGTGGCTCGGAAAGGCTACTTAGCATAAGTATGATGGCAACATCTGGAAAAGTCAGTCTAATTAGTGCCTACACCCCCACACTATGTTCACTTCAGGAGGTCAAAGACAAGTTCTACGAAGACCTCAAGGAAGCCATTGAAGTCATTCCTCAAAAAGAGCACATGGTCCTTTTAGGTGACTTCAATGTAAGAGTAGGATCAGACCACACTACCTGGCCAGACTGCTTTGGGCTTTTTGGAATCAGCAGGATGAATGAGAATGGACAAAGACTGCTTGAATTCTGCACATACCATAAGCTCTGCATCACCAACACATACTTCAGGACAAAACCACAGCATTGTGCCTCATGGAGGCATCCTAGGTCTGGGTACTGACACCAGCTGGACATGATACTGATACGGAAAAGAGACATTGGAAACATACTGCTGACACATAGCTTTCAAAGTGTGGACTAAATTTTAGACAAATTAGTTTTCTGAGTTCTTTTGATGAAATCATGAATCAGTCAGTGACTGGTATTTTACAAATATATAATAGATTTAGAGATAGTAAAGGGCAAATAGTTTTTTTTTTACCTATCTTGATCTAGACTAGATGTAGATATATATGAATATTTTAACTGTTATAGCTTGGTTTGTTTGTTTGATAATAATTTGTAATTTGGCTGTAAATGTTGCCCTGTGAATATTATTTACTTTCTTAAATTCAAAACTTTAAATTTACAAAATAACTGGTTTAAAAAATTGTGTTGTAGTTATTACAAAGCTTATATCAACTCTGTCTGTCTTGTAAAACGTTTGTACTCGTTATTTCTCCCACACACAATCTTGGATCAAGCTGAAACTTTGCTTTTTACCTGACAAAACAAGGATCAATAAAAAAAATTAACAGATTAGTTAATTAACTATTGGTAATTAATTATTTAAATTGTTTGACTGATAAGGTGGTATAAGTTGAATTAGTTTCCGTTATACTTTGTAGAGAAAAAAGTTTGAAACTAACGATAGATAATTATAAAACCTTCTATTTTCATAAGCACTTCCCTGGCACAGGGATGCCTCCATGAGCCACAATGCTGATGTGTTGTACTGAAGTATGTGTTGGTAATGCAGAGCTTATGGTATGCACAGAATTCAAGCAGTCTTTGTCCATTAAAAAGCAATCACTCTGATACCTTCCTATTTTCCCCCCACTCCTTTCCAACTGGTCCAGACATGTGATAGGATCATAGCATATTGAGAAAGCAAAAAAGCATAAAATTGCTTTATGCAAAAACAATTGGTAAAAATATTTATTATGGTTATAAATGTTAGTCTAGATCTATTATAAATCTAATTATATGACTGATGCAAACTGATGGATACAACTACGCTAAATGTTTTTTAAAAAAGTTTTTTTTATATTTTTCTTGTTTTGTACTATATATTTATTTTATTTTTATCTTTAGGATGCATGCCACTCGGTGGCAGATAAATACATTGAATATGAGCCAGTCATCATCATACTTGATGCTTTGCTGCTCCAGCCTCAGGCCTACAGACATGTACTGATCAACACGTCTTTCAATGTAACTTCAATATTTCACTGTTTGGGGACATTTTAATATATCAGTTTAAAAGTAGTTCTTTTTTTTAGTTTAGGCCTGCATTTCTCAACTTTGGATATACATAAACCAGAGTATAAAATTTACTTGATGTGCAGCTTGTATGTGTCCAAATATCTAATGGAAAACAACAATTTAAACAGTAAAATAGAAATGACAGCAACACTGCATTGTGTTAGAAGAAGACTAAGACTAAGACTGCTTTATTGATCCTTACGGAAATTTGTTGTGATTACAAGGACTCTTTTCTCATATAAAGACAAAACAACAGAAAAATACACATAAATACAACAGACAACATAAAGAGTTCATTCAGCGACTACACACAGGTATCTTGGTGCATTTCATGTTCCCTGATCAATGAGTGGCGGTGATAGAGTCTGACCGAGTGAGGTACGAACGAGTTTTTGTACTGCTCCGTTCTTGTTTTGATTGACAGCAGTCGCCCACTTCGCGACGACCTGGCATAGTTCTGATGGAGCGGGTCGCTGTTGTCTTCCAAGATTTTTTCGATTTTTCTTAGGCACGTTTGTTCAAAAAGTTCTTTTAAATGTGGTAATGTTGTGAGTGTAATTTTTGATGCTTTTTTAATGATGTTTTCTAGACATCGCAACAGTTTAGATGAGGTGTTGCCTTGCCAACAACTTATTCCGTATGTTAGCAGATTTTGTATAGTCGCGCGTAAAATGTCTCAAGGATCTTCTTGTTTAGTTTAAAGATATTGAGTTTGTATAGAAAAAAGAGTCGCTGGGCTGTTTTCTTTGTCAGAGTTCCAAGGTGGTCTTCCAATGAAAGCTTGTTGTTGATGATAACGCCTAGATATTTATATGCCTTTAGTTGTTCTATAGATGTAGTGTTTATTTGCAGTTCACGTATAGTTTGTTTTTTCTTTCTAAAATCTATTATAAGTTCTTTAGTTTTTGTTACATTCAGTTCTAGAAAGTTGTCGGTGCACCAGTTTGTAAACTCTTCTATCGAGCTTCGATACTAAGTTTCGTCTCCTAAAATAGGACCTACTATGGCAGTATCATCAGCGAATTTAATGAGTTTAACTGAGTCATAGATGCTTCTTATGTCATTAGTGTAAAAAGTGTATAGTACAGGAGAAAGTACATAACCTTGTGGAGCACCCGTACATAGTACTCGAGTTGACGATTTGGTGTTGTTGACTTTAACATACTGGGACCGTTGGGTTAAAAAGTTTAGAACCCATGCTTGTAAGTAAGGGCTTACATTTAAGTTACTCAGTTTGTTTATCATTAGATGTGGCTGTATGGTATTGAAAGCCGAGGAGAAATCTACGAAGAGGACTCGTGCATATATTTTGGGTATATCGAGATGCTTATAAAGCTGGTCCAAAAGCAATACAATGGCATCCTCAGTTCCTCTAGCTGCTTTGTATGCAAATTTGTGTGTGTCTAGGCTGTTATTGACTTTTGCTACAAGTTATGAGCATATATTTTTCAAAACATTTCATAACAATAGGTGTTAGTGCTACTGGGCGGAAATCATTTAAGCAATCTGTTTTTGGTTTCTTAGGTACTGGTATGATCTCTGAAGTTTTCCAGATGTGTGGAATTACGCACGTTTGCAATGACTGGTTAAAGATATGACAGAAGATAGAAGAGATTTGCTCCGCACATAGCTTGATCAGCTTGCCACTAATTTTGTCTGGTCCAGAAGCTTTTGTTACGTCTACTCTTTTAAATAACAAGGTCACTTCATCCTCAGTTACAAAATTGACGTAGGGCTCTTGTTTTCCTTTGGACAGAGTGTTGAAAAGTTCTTTGTGTAGATCAACAAAATCTTCTTTGTCAAAATGAGAATAAAAATAATTTAGTTAATAATTTAGAAGAAAACAACAATTTTACTTTTAATTAAATAACCAGTTGAGAAATGTGACTCTTTTTAATCATACTTAGCAAAAATGTTCCAGACACCAAACAAATATGCATTATTATATGTCAGAAAAATAAAACTCCTTTAAATTGCTTATAGGGAAAAAAGATTGTGCAGTGGTGAGACCACAGAGCTCTGATAGGCTTGTTCATTGTGTCTGGTCACAACATACACTCATAAAATATTGACCACACGCTTACAAAAATACAAGCAACCATTTTACTCTAAAGGACACTGTCTAAACTGTACAGTCTCTAATGTGCCCATAAAGTGCTTTGCAAAGCAGAAGAAATATAATTGTAAAAATCTTTCCTGTCATTCTGATTTTAATTAATTTTTTGTTTTGTTTCATTATTTTCAGTCACACTGGAGGCTGGCCTTAATATTATGGATCTGTGATGCATTTACCAAACTCATACTTGAGCGAAGTGAAATAACAGGCCAGCAATTCACTACAAGTTTTGAATATATTAACTACGCTTATTTAGGAATGGAACTGTATTCTAATTATATCATTGCTGCTGTTGGTGAGATTCTTTTGTTTTCTTGTGAAATAATAATAATTATCATATAGTAATTATACAATGGGATCACTTATGTTTTTAGTGGCCCTGAAAGGGGAAAAGACAGTATTAGTTTTTTGTGGCCTGTCTGTCCGTCTGTCTGTCCATCTCCATCTCATTTAGATCTCAGAAACTAGAAGAGAAAATGAAAATCAGACATCATGATATTTTAGATCATTCAAAGTTCTGATGCAGCGGCTACTTTTTTCTTTTCTGAAAGCGAAAAATCTAATTTTTTATAATCAATTATGCAAGCAGTTTTTTCATAAAAATACACCATTTTTGCAACTCTTCACTAGTAATAGTAACAAACAATAGAGGCTTTTTAGTAAGGGATATAACTATATATCCACACAAACTGTCTTTGTAACCTTGTTATTTTTTGTTGTTGTTTCAGAATTATTTGTTCTTATTGGAGCTGTGCTTGTTATATATGGAACAAGAGATTTGTTTCAAAATAAAACCATAAAACTTTTCAGGTATTTGATGTAATGAATTTTTAGGGGCAGGGGCGAGATGAGATGGTTGGCTAACTATGTAATGAATTTTTATGTAGGGAAGTGTTTTATGATAACACAGATTTCAATATATTTACACTTAGAAATTAAAACCCTACATATTAAGTCAACAATTAGTTCCAAGTAAAATACTTATTCCCTTGAGTATTAGTACTGCAAAAAAAAAAAAAATTCTGTACACAATTTTCAGATTCTCTGACTTTTTGTTTCCTTCAGCACTTCTTTATTAATGAAAGCAGTCATTTGTGCAAGTTTTGGAAGAGTACTGGCCATTCCAGCTCTATTGTGGGGAGACGTGTACAGACATTTATATATGATTCTATGCCAAGTGTTTGTTTTTTTGTCAACGATGCAAGCATTAAAAGGTTAGAGTCTTCTTCATTACAAATATTAAATATGAAGCTTTAGTATATATTTAAAAAAAAATTAGTTTTTAGTTCAGAATTCAGTATAATATTTCTTTGTGGAACCTTTTGTCTCCTTACTTCCTTATTCATCAAATTTCTTTCTGTTACATTTCTTGTATTCTTGTCTACACTGTCTGGAATCTCAATCTTTTGCCTGCTTGACTTAAACCCATAGTACCTATATCCAGTTATAACAAAACAAACTAGCCTCGATTTCCTCAACAAAAAGAGAGAACTGAATAAAAATCTTTTAACAAAAATTTGTAATAGAAAAAAACAATTTCAATTTTTTTAAATAGTAAATAAACAAATTTAAAAATAGAAAAATGTATAGTTTAAACAAATATACAATTTAAATACCTTTAGAATAAAAAGAAAGCTTCTAAATTATACTAATTTTCACTGGTAGGCCTAATACACTAAGGTATCTGCACTTTCATTTCAAAATGTCCATTAGAAATAATCTAAAAAAAATTGAATACACAATAAACAATTGATATTTGTGAAGCTGATGACTTTTGTAAGAGCGATTACTTTGCTCTTAATAACTAATGAATGATACATAAATAATTTTTTTTTATGCCATCTCTATCCCGCCATTTCCAACCAAAAAATCCTGGTTGTGCTCATGTATAAATCTACTCAAGAGTATATAAAATTATAGTTAGGTGATATAGATCCAGACTTGATAACATTAAATGACAGTAGTATATACTAGAATACTGGATCTTGAATGGCCATTTTTAAACATTATTTTAAAATATATGCTTGAATTTCCTAAGAATTTGCAAACTAATCAGAGGAATTGTAAAAAAAATAAAAAAGAAAAGCTTTACACTATTATAATACACATCTAGTTTTCACTAAAAAAAAAAGTGACTATCCTTGACTCTTGCTCTAAATAAGACACAATGAGCTCTTCTTAAATGAAAGTTTAAAAAACTGCAGCTAGCATCCTAACACATCCTACTGCATTAGGTATCTACTGCAAACAACTCATCCTACTGCACTATTGAGTCAACATTAATGTCAGCAGAGGTTTGAAATCTAATTTAAAAAGAAGAAAATTGTGTATTGGTCTGGCTTTAGGTTATTATTAAAAACAAATCAACAACATAACTTGACTTTTAGTATTGCTTAGATAATTTAATAGGTGTAGCTCAGGATATAATTAATCAGGAGTTGGGAGGTAAAAAAAATCAAACAGAAGAGTTTAGTGATAAATTAGTATTAAAATGCATTATTGCTTAGCCAATGGGTAAATGCTAGATGAAAATAGTGTCAAATTTTTGTTTGTTTATTAAGGGATGAAATAGCCAAGTTCTAAAAAAGTAAAAACTCTTGTGCTGACCATTTTTCAAGCTCTTGACGTTAATCAGGGAGAACTAAATAAATCTACCTCAAAAACTTCTACTTTTCACTTATGGACCAGCAGTTTCCTACCTTGGCTTGATGACTTTTTCCCCAGGAAAAACACTTTCACATCACCATTTCCAATTGCGACTTTAAAATTTAACACAGAAACATATATGAGTGTGGTTAAATGGTGCCCGAGCGGTAAAGCGTCCTGGGTTCAAATCCTGGTGTAGACTGTGATTTTTAATTTCTGGATCTTTGGGTGACTCTGAGTCCACCCAGCTTTAATGGGTACCTGACATTAGTTGGGCAAAAGTAAAGGCGGTTGGTAGTTGTGCCGGACACCCTCGTTAGCCCTAGGCCACAGAAACAGATTACCTCTACATCATCTGCCCTACAGGTCAAAAGGTCTTAAAAGGGAACTTTACTTTTTTTTTACTAAATGGTCTCAAAAAAAGATGGTTCTTTGGACCAGTGTTGCCTCAAGCTTAATTATGTTAAACATATCTAATGTATTAATTTTATCATCTTTAAGAATAGAAGTATTTTAGAATATATCCTAATGGGAATAATAATAATGCCATGGGCATTTCACAGATGCCCAAGTCAATTAATTGTCATATTTTTAACCTAATTTTGATTGGATGTCTTGCAAAGCTTTTCATCAGTAAAATCATTGCTTACTTTAAAAAATATTCCTTTAAAATTAAATATTTTTCACTAATTGATACTTAATTGAGCGGCTTATCACTCAATATATGATAAAACTATTGACAATTTATGTATTAGCTGATTTACATTCTACCTTTTTGACTGACTAGATTTTGATATTGCTATTGTATAATTTTAGAATCATTTCTGCAATGCCCATTTCTAACAATATTGTATGTAATGTTTTTATTCTTGATTTTTTCTGGTCTCCTCAGCTGTTGATCCTGGACCACACAAAACATTTTTTGCTCTCCTGGCTGTTTCTTTAGGATTTTCTGTCCAGTTGTCTGCTTCCAGTTGTTTGTATTTATGGTTAAAATAAAAAGAATTATTGTTTCATTAAATATTGACATTTCATTTTTTGACTTTTTAAAACATATATATTTATTTATTTTTTCTCAGTTTTGACAAAAAATGTTTTTACTTTAAATAACATTTTACTTATTTGTGGGTATTGCAAGGTCATCAGGCTGGCCAGCCTTCTTTTCTTTCAACAAATATTGTCAGTAACTTATTTAAAGTATTAATGAAGATATAAATCTCTTAGATTTGAACCATTCACTTTCTCTTTGGCCTTTTCACTGTAGCCTTCCCAGCTATGGATAGTTAAAACAAAGTTATAACATAGTTATTTTGTCATTGCTGAGTATCTCAAATGGTGATATCAGGTTTTGCTGCTTTTGTAATTCATAAGTTGAGCTACTTTATCCTCAATTATTATTCTCTATTCTGAGTATAAGATATAAGAAAATTTTACGGATACTGCCCATCATTAACTCTTTCTCTGCTAATTGACGATATCAACGTTGATTTGACATCATTAAATTATATTAATGTTTAATTTTATAAACTTTATTTTGTCTTATATAAAAAGAGCATGCATTCCCCTTTATTTCTATACCAAGTAAAACACTTTCTGATAACAAAGACTAAGCTATTGAAGCTTAATCATAACAGGTAGTGAAATAGTAATGAGCAAAATGAAGAATTCGTCGAAACATGAGAAAATATTTACGAAGAGAAAGAATTAAGGATAGCAATGCACATTGAGGTATTAGTGCAAAAAAGGGGGGGGGGATGTTATCATTGTATATGTTATCCAGGTTATCTGTATCACTCCGACTATTACATGACATATATTAAAGAACAATTTCTAACTTAATGTTTCAGATTATATTCTGAATTACATTGCATTGAACTCAAAAGGTTAAGCAATGGATATATATGGATTCACTGATATATATATACATTTAAATTCCTGAAAACATAGTATTGACATATCTTTTGTTTTTAAATAGACTTTCCACTATCCCCCAAAGTGCACAGAATAATATATTAGATAATTTATTTAAAAAATTAACAACAAAAAACCCAATTCAAAATAAATGCATCACATTTAAAAAAGAAATAAACTACACACCTGTTGAAAAATTGTACAATATTTATTTCATATGTTCTATTTGTAATTATGTATATCATGAGAAGTAATTACAATGGTGAATGAATGATGATGTATTATCTCCCTGTAAAATAGATCCAAACTGACTTCACAAACAAAGTAGTATAAATAGAAGGCTATTTGGAAACAAGAAGACAAGCCCTTAAAGTCTATTACAGCATTAGGCTAGAAGTTTTGTTTATTTTAAAGAGGAGCAAAACTAGTCTTTGGCAAAATTTGTTTTTTGAAATAATTTCATGTCTCTTAGAAGGTAAATGTTACAGGATTTAAAAAACTGCACATTTTTGTTATGCTAAGACAAATACATTTAAATAATGTCATCTACAACTTCTTTTTTAGCAAATATTTCTTGTCTTAACCAAAGTAAAACAAACCTAGCCAGTGATGTCAAACTTATCAACTTCTGAACAAAAACAGTTTGTAAAAAGATAGTCCTCTTATTTAAGAACCCTTAAAATTGTTTTTTTAAATCCCCCCCCCCCCTTCACCTCTAGTAAGACCTTTATGTATTCTGGAGTTGAGTTTTTCAATTTAAAAAGATTAACATTTAATACATTTTTAAATTGCTAGTGTTTATCAGAACTATGATTACAAATCAAGTCCTGTAACAAGTCTGCCAACAGAGAGATACAATGTATAGCTTCTAAACCAATGTCAGCACTAGACTATTCCAACTGCAATGTGACGGTTCAACTGTCTGTATGCTTGATAGTTGTTAGCAAACAAGAAAAGCTAGATTATAAACCATGCGATGAACATACCCATATTGACACTCCTCTACAGTGGGGAAACAATTTTCAGAGGAAAGCTTTGAGTGCAGTAACATGACAATTAGGGATACTTTCAAGAGCAAAGACTAAGCTTAAGACTAAAAGGAAGAAGGAACAATAAAGCCACTGGATAAAGCACACAATGAATTGAGCCATTAAATATTTCTATTTACATGACTAGATTTTTTTCAAAGAGGGGAACTTGTTGCTTCTAAAGGAAATGTTAGTTCTTTATTTCATCCGTCATTTGAAATGTGTTTAAATAAGTTTGTTCATTTGCATTTGTTAATGTGTATGTTTATATGAAGCTTGTTTGTTGATTTGTATTTCACAAGAAAACAATATTTCATCTACAACATTACATGTTTGTAATTTTTTAAACTGTAATTTGAAACATTTGTTTGATGGGGGATTCAACAAATACAAAAAAAAAAAAAGTAATGTTAGAAGAGCTACAATTTCCAATCATTTGATTTGGTCAGTTGTTGGTTAGAAGTGAAGATGAATTGAGTTCATGTCCATATACAAACAAAATAGTTGAAATCCATCAACAGTGAGTGTCTACAGCAAGGAACCAAACAAAAATAACTAGACACACACTTGTCCAGATCCATTGAAAAGTACAATCCAGACCATTTGTTTTTAGAAGGACTAAACACTGACCTGCATTGCCACAATCTGTGGGCAGTTTAGACCTGTGATGTGGCAACAAGTCTAAACTGCTGAAAGGTTGTGACGTTGCAGGTCAGTGTTCAGGCCTTCTATAACAAATAGTCTTGGTACAATGCACTCTACAAATTGCAAATGTTCCACCAACAAACTTTTTTTGTTTATTTAGATCTTATGTGATAACCCTTTACAATTCCATAATTTACACTGTATTTTTTTATTTTTTTTTGCAATTTCTAGTAGTAGACAGTTTTCACCAAAGTTAATATTAAAATTTTTTTTTTTTTAATGAAGAGTATGTTAACATCATGTGGGACAGGTTCTGGGAGTGAAATGAATTTGAGTTAATTTTTTCCCACTTGCTGCCATTTTATTGTTGTATTCTCCTAGGTGGGTATTTTTTTCAATTAAATTTTGGTGTACAGGACACAAAACTATGGTAAGCACTGATCAATGCTGTACAAGAAATCAAACATTGCTTTTTGTTTTGTAGTTAGCTACACTAAGAACTAATGTTAGACAAGGTCAAGGAAATGAGCACGCACACAAAAATTGTCCAATGTATACAAATACTATATACTTTTTGCCATTTGTTTCATATGGTATCTAGATTAAAAGATAATTTACAACATACCAGAAAATAAAATCAAGTTAGGATAAATTATTACAAGACAAGCAAAGCACAATTAAACAATGTTGACAATACAATATCTCAAAATTTATATTAAACATTTTTTACACTTGAACCCAATGTTATCTTACTTTTATTATTATACTTTGCAATCTACAAAGCAATGTCTTTTTTTACACATGAACTTTTCAGCTTCTTTTATTATTTGTTGTGCACTTTTTTAATTTAGAAAAATATAGTCAAGTGTTATGACGTGTCGTTAGCATGTAGAATTTACTGTATTTGTATGTTTACATGCAAAGCCCTTTTCTTTCATAATGCTTCAAAGCAGTACACTTTCAAATCACTGACTGATGCCATAAGACAAAAGTCACTTGTATAAATGATAATACAGTTATAGCCATGTTTTCTTTTTAAAAAAATGATAGTAGTTATAGCCAAGCTTACCTCTTTTTTATTTTTCAAGAATTCAATAAATTCAGTGTTAAAAAAATTTGCACCATTGCTGAAAAGGCGTGACAACAGTGAGGCTTCTTGTTTGCCACAGTGACATGATACATGATGATTAAATCACATTGCTAACAGCCTTTTTGAAACAAATGTACACAATAATAAAATTATCTTTGAAGAAAAAGTTTCATAACATAGCCATTAGACAAAAAAGAAACAGCTATTAGACAATATGAAACATAGCTATTAGACATGACTATTTATGACAACTAGAGAAAGAAATGATAAGGTAAACAGTTAGTGAACATTGATCAAATTTGCAAAGACAAAACTACAATGTATTTTCAAAGGCTAATTTATGGCAGGACTCTTAATCAGTATAACAGAGAGCACATTCAAGTCAAATAATAAACACAATTTTTGTCTCCAAATAAATATTACCAAATAGTTTTATTTATAAAAACAAAAAATGTTTGAGAAAGAAACCATTTGATTTTATTCTTTTCACATTTTCCACAAAAATTATTTATAATCCAGTGTTGTAATTAAAAACAACAAAACAAACAAACTTTTAAAGTGTTTTTAAAATTCATTGCATCAAATCAAACATCACACTAAAACTTTTAGAAAGCCACAAATAAAAAAAAAGGATGTACAAAGAAATATTTAAAAATCAATGAATTGAATTCCTAAAAGTCTCCAATGAATGCTAGTGATATTCCAATGGTCAATAAATAGTTTCAAAATATATACAACTGAACCAGTAACACACCAGGTGCAATGCTTGAGTAGCGACCAAATACAAAGCTGAACCTTATGGCATGTACAGTTTATCTCAACAAGTCGAACATTCAATGCTGCAATATTATGTTGTAGTCCCATCAGGCGCTGACTCCTCAGACACACACCACCATAAAAGCATGAGATGGGCAAAAGAATGCTCAGATTAAGTTCAACCTGTCCTAAATGGACAATGTGATTTGTATTATTTTTGTTTCAAAACTCCTTTTGCTGCCAGTAAAATTTGCCGAGCTGAATGGATCTAAAGAATAGTGAATACTGTAAGGCAGGGGAACAACACACAAACATTAAGAAGCACCCAGAGCTTAGAATTGTATGCACATTTCTTTATGTGTGATAAGTGCTTGATACAGACTCTCTATATTTGCTATGAAGAGTTGCCAGCTAAAAAAAAGTTTTAAATGTCTGATTCAATCCATCAAAATATATGTGATTAACATCACAATATTAATAATAATATTTGTTAAACTTAGGCCTCCATCAGTGATGAGCTAAAAAGATGTGGTACGTTTTTACAAATATATTTGCAGCCTTTAGAAACCAGCATGACATCAATAGACCTACATACTTTCTTTTTCCATGGAGGGGAAGGGGGCTATTGTCCCCATACTGGCTATGATTCAAAAGTACATACATGTTGTATGGTCAGTAAAATGATTAATTATATATTCTTAAATTAAAAGTAAAAAAAAAAATTCTCTTAAAATACCTAATATATATAGTAAAGTGATTAGCAGACTAATGTATTTCTGAGTTTAAAAAAAAATAGATTACACATCTGAAACAAACTGTACACATTTTCAGAGACTAATGATATGTATGTCTTCAAACAAAGAAGAGCTCCTTTCATGACTTTGGTAAAAGATGGAATAGAAATCCTTTTTACACAATCAAAAAGCAACAGCTTCCACAACAAAGCTAATCAATTAAACAGACAAAAACAATACACTGAACTTGCAGTGACACAATGAGTTTGTGACAATAGTCCAAATGAGTTAGTTAACAACAAACAATGGAGATATCTTCAAACTTATACATTGTATGCACCATAAAAATAAAAACTTAATTTTTTGGCAAGTATTTAAATTTAACACTGGCACAAAATTTTTCTTTTCTGAAAACAAAAAAAAAAGAAAAAATAACTAGATCACTAAGAATAAAGCTTTGTTCTATTATTACACATATTTTAGTCACTTTTTTTTCTTGACAAAAGAAGATACAAAATTGTGAGCAATACAATTAGGAGTGAATCTATAATACAATTCCAATGTAATTATTGTTCTTAAATCTTTAAACTGACTAATTGACATCGGCATGAAATTCTATGAAGTTTATAAAGTGACACCAGTGACAAGAACTCATATAATTTCACAGTTTCTTCAGCATCTAAAAATGGTAAAAGAAATGGAAGATTCAACATCTTGCTACTAATGACAAGAGAGAACACAAGAAAAGTGTAAATTAACATCAAATTAATATCCATAGACATGACAGTATTAATTGACTATTATTTAAAAAACAAACAAACTAGAACTTTATTTGGCACCAAATCAAATAATCTTTGAAAACATCTCAATATGTACATGAAAATAAAACAAAATACTGTCAGCTAGTTTCATGCCCGCTCTATCTTATGAGCCAGTGATAAAAGTGTGACTATGTTTAATCTAGCCAAGATACTCAACCCTATGGTGAGTCTTTGAATAATCATTGCACCAAATCTGCACACACACACAAAACAAAAACCATGGCCAGAGAAAAAAGGGTTATACTAAATAATGTGACATTTGTTATGTTTGCCCTTTTTGCTTTCAGTTTGGGGATGATAAATTTCAATGAGCTGTAAGTTGGACATCACCCACACTAAAAGAAAGCTAGTGGATGATAAGTGCTTCAACACACAACCATAAAAACTTCCATGGAGTTCAAAGCCAAAGTGCTGCAATTGTGAACAATATAACGACAGGATGCTGCCTTCTAGTAGGTCTGGCAGTTCTAGCTACACTTAGCTTTTTTTTTTAAATTACAAACAATAGATCTTTTGTTGATCTTTATTTTCTTTAAACGCAAACCCAGTTCCAGGACAAAATTCTCTAGGAAATATTTCAAACTATGACTTCAGGTTCATCCAGGAGAGATCGAGACAACTGAATGTTGATGTCTTTCTTGTTGTTCTTCTTTGGCTGGGGTCTGTACTCCTGAATGTCATTGAGATCAGGTGAGGAGGATTCATCTTGAGCAAGGAAACGTCTTGGATTTTTGTCATATTTTTCCATATCAATATCATGCAGCTCTTCTGTTGGGACAGCTTTGGGGATCCCCCTTTTGTCACTGGAGGAGAAAATAGGATTCCGGTAACGTCTGATATTGTCCTGATTTTCATTGTTAGCTGCCGTCTGCGTGCTGGCCAGGTACTCATCACGGAGATGTCTTCGCCTTCTCTGCACTCTGCGATGCCAAATGATAAGAATGCCAACACAAGCCACACCCAGTACTGCTATGACAGAACATAGGACTGGCACCAGATAGGAAGGCTCTGTGGAATAAAGAAACTAAATAAATCTATGAATAGGAATTGATTAAATTAAATAAAAATAAATAAATGACTTCAATAACAAAATTAATTTCTATAATAACATTTTTTTTACTACTTCTTATTTGTATTAATAAATGAATATTGTTGTTTGAAAACTAAGACCGGATTTCTTAACAAAACAAAGTTGTAAGAATGTGAATCCAATAGAATCCATTGTTTAATAATGTAGACAATGAATAATGTCCCCTAAAGTTATCAAAAGATATACGTTATAATGAATATGTTATGTTTTGTCAGTCTTTTATCAATTTTTTATATATATTCAAATTTCATTTTAGGGTATTTGATAAGCTTTGCAATTTAGACAGAAAAAAATCTGCCATATTTGAATGTAAATAGTTCTAGATTCTCCAAATGATATGCATATTGGTCTTAGTCTATTTTAAAACAATTGGTAACATGAATAAGATATGACTTAGTAGACAATATTCTATACAGATGTATATAATATATAAATATGATTAAAACTGTTTTACTGTACAGAATAGGGAGGAAAAACAACGTAGCCTTTAGTGTAAAACAAATTGCTTTATACCTTGACCATCATCCTGACTTATGGCTGTCTCCAGTCGAATTTCTATGACAGCAGCAAGGGCACTGCTGTTGGCCTGTTTGTGAGATAATAGGTCTGCCATTCTGTCCAATGCTTGGTTCACAGTATTCTTGGCATTCAGGTCATTACCATCAAGCTTGGCAGACTGAAACAATCAACCGTGTGGACATGACTATTTTTTTTGCACACAATCAATCAAACTAGCTTAGCTAGAGGTTCTAAATCTAATTAGTGACACAGCTTAGTAAAATTAATTATTCAGCTTTATTTCTCTACACAAAATTGTATAACATCAATCCCTATAGTAAGTTTTCCTGTTGGTTAATGCAATCCAACAAAAAAGACACTTTCAAATGGAGAGGAGATATGTCTAGGATAAAAATAAATATAATATAATGCTGGAAATAAAAATGTAGCCTTCATTCAAAAAGTGTAAGGTTACTCCAGAAATAAATCCTACTTCTTAAATTTAAAACTAATATTAAATACACAAAACAAAAATAATAACCAAAACATAGAGACCTAAATTAAATTAGAATTAATTAATATCAAAAATATAATGTCAAAAGAATAAATTTGTTAAAATAATTAAGAGTGGGACAGAGTGGTCTTATCTTTTTCTCCTCTGACTAGAACCCAATCAAAACAAAGATAAAATCAAAGCTATTTAGAAAGTACTCTAAAGTGCATGTGCACTTCTCATATTTTGCTCACAATGTGTTTCCACTACTCAGGAAACGCGTCAGACAAGAACTCAGGAGAAACTGATCAGGAATTTCCTTTGACATCACATACACATTTTTTTAGGCTATACATCCATCTCTGATATTCTTTCCATGTAAAAAAAGAAGAAAACACAACATTCTTATAGGTTTGATGTGTTTCATACAAACATTCTCTCACACCTTCTGTATCAGTTAATCAAGTTCTTTGGGGAACAATGTCATATATATGTCAGGATTGCATGATCTTTTTCTTAGATCTAAATGAAAGCATCTTGTACATAATGAAACCAAACATGTGATCAAATGAAATGAATACAGAAAAACAATGACTGCATACAAGACACTGGAACTCTGGGAAGTGTAAACTAAACCAGATTTGTAACCTTTTACATCTATGTCTTGCCTCTGAATGCCTCAACACTCCCAACCCCTCTCCTTATGTGACCTAATGCACTGCTATAACAAAATGTTGCAATTCAGCATTCCTGCACCACAAATAAAATATGGCACATCAAAATGCCAACAGCTCCATCACAGACATGCCTTGATTAAAAGGTATGCAGGGATTCTAAAATTGTGTGAGATCATTATTAGCACCATACTGAATACCAGAAACAAATATATATATATATGCAGGGATTCTAAAATTGTGTGAGATCATTATTAGCACCATACTGAATACCAGAAACAAATATTTGAAGTTTTTTTTATTTTTTGAGAACAAAGAACTCTTATAATTATTGTTTATATCTATATTTTAAAATGATTCAAAATGAACAAACATTTTTTAAGTATGTACAGTTAAACTATTAAGATTTTTTGTCCATGATGTGTACTTTTGTCAGCAACATTGATCCATTGTTTTTATTAAATCAATTATAAAGTATTGCAAAATAACTTGAGGTCAATGGATTAGCCTTTTTTTTAATTATTTTATTTTTGTCAATGTTTATTGAAATGGAATACTAAATTTATTAATTTAAATCTCTATATATAAACACAGCTGAAAAAAAAATAATAGTAATGTCCACAGAAAGAGATTGACAAGCCCTTTGCAGAGATTATTATTATCTTCTAGATTGCTAAGAAAAAACAAACTATCTGCAATACTTCATTTTCAAAAGTTAGTGTTAGGCAAGTAGTTAGAAAAACTAAACCTGACTAACCAGAGCATTTATTTTCCAAGCTCTGTTTACAGTGTAGCACAGATCACAACATACTACTTTTTATAACCAATGATAAAGTTTTCTGACTTCAAAGTAATATTGCTGGTTAAGTTACCATCTGAAAGCTTTGTCTTACCAGAGTTATCTCCACTGTATCTTGCTCTTGTGGTTTGATGGCACACATGACATAGAGTGTCTCCTCCTTCACAAGCTGTCTCAAACTGTTACAAATACTTTCCACTGAAATACCCTACAGTCAAACAAGTTCACAATTGACTAAATAAGTCTACAATGAAAAATCTGAATGTAGTAGGTAAAAATAATAAAGCACTTAACAATTAGATCAATTGAGGCTACAGAGAGTTATCTTCAAAGACAAGATTGTCCTAACTTTTAACATTGTGGACTAGAACCATATCCACCCAATGTAGAGTTGATAATTGGATAAAAATTAATAAAGTCATTTTTTCTTTTCAAAATCAGATCAAGGCAATTAAAAAAATAAATGCAATTCCTTGAAAGCTTTTAACACTTTCACAGATTTTGGCAGAAATTTTTTTCTTCTTCAAAATATATTACATAATAAAAGATTTCAGGTACTCATTTGATCTGAATGGTAACAACAAAAAAAACAAACAAGGAAAACCATTAGATACTGATATATAAGTACAGAACCTTTACCCCTCATGGATCATATCACTCAGCGAGACACTTGCTATTATAGAAAGTCAAATAAACTACAAACTAACCTCAGTGGCTACAATTTTTTAAGGTCATATAAGATTTGATGGATGAGGCATTACAAGTACAACCAATTAGTGTTTATTAATATCAAACAGAACAAAAAGCCAGGAGAAACATACCAAAGGCATTTTGGACTTGTCAAAGATGAGTATAATCTTGGCACAGTTGCTGCCCAAGTGAGCCTGATTGGGAATGCATGTCCACTCCAAGCCTGGATTATGGAGCTCCTTCATGGCCCCCAGAGCTCGACACTCACCAAAAGGGAGGCAGGGAGGAGTGAGACACGTCATGTGAGTTTGAACAATGCAAGTTTCCTGAGGTCCACACTGAAACACTGGTGCAGTCACATTTGGATGGCTCAAACAATTCTTTGGTCCACACCATATCTAAAAAGACATTTATTTATTTCATATGCTTAATCCATTTAATTGAAACCTACAAATAACAAAACTAAAATAAATCTTATCTTTCTAAAGCAAATGATCTCAGTATATGTGAATGGAATGGAGGACGAAGTGCATGCAAGGAATTAACAATCCTAATGATTGTTTTAAATTGTGTACATGTGTGTGTCTGGGATCTAAAATTGTACCTTGGTACATTTGACAACGCCATTGTCACACCGGCAAGCATTACAATCATGTTCCCAAGTTGTTCCATCTGAGAAAATGCGACGCCCATGTTCACATGATTTTGGAGATGGTAACTGACCAATAACTGCAGTAGAAAAAAAAATGTTTATATATATATATAGGTAGGCTATACATTTCTATATTTATATATTTAAACTAGAAGTTTTTAAAAACTTTGTAATAGCAAGGTCATCAGAGGTTATACAAATATCAAACTAAAAAAAATGCTTATTTCTTTACCTGCTTCACACAAAGCCCCTGTTCTGCCAGGAGGACAGATACACCTGTAGGATGCAATACCATCTATACAGGTGCTGCCATAGGTGCAGGGATTGGAAGCACATTCATTGATGTCTGGAAAAATAATTTGAAATATATGAGGCTTCTAAAAGCATAAAATCTAAAATTTCAAAATATATTTTATACATGTACATATAGCTTCCAATTATATATTACCCAAGTCACACTGAAATGTATGTCTATTGAACTTAATACAAAATTTAACCAAAAAATTCTTTATTCTTTGTATTACAGAATATATACAGATTACTACACTTTGTGTTTAAACCTTTTATTATAAAGAAGAAAGGCACCAGACAGCAAAATTTTATATAACTTATTGCATTGAGTCTACCCAGCTCTAATGGGTACCTAACATTAGTTGGGGAAAAGTAAAGGCGGTTGATCATTGTGCTGACCACATGACACCCTCATTAAACATAGGTCACAGAAACAGATGAACTTTACATCATCTGCCCTATAGACCAAAAGGCTGAAAGGGGAACTTTTCTTTTTTTTTTAATTGCATCGAATACAATTTATAAATAAAGTAGACAAAAAGTTTTGTACCTCAAGCTGCATAAAAAACAAAAAATGAAAAAAAACCATTTCTTATAATATTTTGTTTTGCTTGCAAGTATAAAGTAACTTACTTATCCTACAATCAGGGCCAGAAAATCCTCTTGCACAGTCGCACACATACCAGTTTTCTCCATCAATGCATGTACCGCCATTGTAGCTGAAATATAGAAAATAACAAACTAGATACTAACAGATTTAAATGGAGTCACAATGGCTAAACTAATTCCTGACTATACAAATGTTTCAAGTATGTACTGCTATGATCCTATTCAAAGAAACTTCCATGTGTGTGAGCTCAATCAGCTGCTGGATTAGGAAATGAACAGATCACAAAAGGCTCTTCCTCAAAACTCAATGTTTATTTCTCTAAAGGGAAATAAGTCATCCTTATCTATTTTCTCTCAAGTTTCTATAGAACTCATTTTCTGACAACTGAAGCATGTCTGATCTCAAATGATGACTTTAAGTTTGACCTTCATAGCTCAAATGTTGCAAAGATTAAACAATGGGGTATAAGATTGGCTACACTACTTACCAAGGAAAAGGGTTACAGTTGTTTATGTTGATACTGCATGTGGGTCCTTCAAACCCATCACGACAGATACAAGTGTAGCTATCTCCACTGTTGACACAGGTGCCACGGTTCTCACAGGGTGAAGATTCACAGGGTCGTTTAGTTGCTGAAGACAAAGGTCATTCCAAATTTATATTGTGAATATCAGCATTATATAAAAAATAATAGTTAATTATAAACACAATTTTGTCATTCAAATCTTTATGACAAGTGAGGATCACTATCTATTAAGTATCACTAATTACGACAAGTGAGGTTCACAGTTTATTAAGTCTCACTGAGTGACTGACACAATTAGTTGTTTTTTAACCAAAATGGGGTAGAGGAAGATTCAACAACCTCAATTTAGATTATGATATTAGAATAAATATTATAATAAAGTTGAGATTAGGACTCAACTTACTGCTTGTATGTACAAGCCTCCTATGTAGAACAAGGTAAAAAAATAACATAACAGTTAATCTTGTTCTAAGGAAACACTAAACAACATTTAATATGTTTGAATGAAATATTAAAATCTATTTAGCTATTGGATATCCCAGTTCAAATATTTAATAGAAGAAAGTTAAGCCTAGACTTAATGGAAACTTACGGATCTGACAGAATGTTCCTTTCCACCTCTCTGTGCATCGACATGAAAATGTGTCGCCAAGATCAACACATGTCCCACCATTCAAACATGTCATGGCCTCACAGTGACTTTCTCCTATAGGAATATTGGATCAAGATGTTAAACATAATATATTAAAGATGGAATAGATTTTGATATACTGAAAGAAAGAGGTTATAATTTTTCTCCAGGTCATAATTAACAAATACAGTTTGAAAAGATTATTGTGATAGTACATCCTAAAGTCAACAAAAAATGTTGCATGGTATGCCTTTTAAATTAATTTCCATGTTGAATAATTTTACTTTTGTCACATGAGTTTTCAAAATCAGATGTCATTTAGAAATTATTTTACAAATCTGTTTTATGCAAACATTAATTTTTTGTTCAATTTGGTTTTTCTATGAAACAATTTTTCATGATATAGACTAATTGAAACTGTAGAGCCAGCATAATTGGAAGTGTGTAACTTTTGACAAAATTAATAACTTTCAAAACTTTCACATTTGAATGTTAAATGACATAGTTTGAAGGAATCTCTTCAATTTGACATTCCCCTCCCCCTCCACATCTTTATATCATTTGAAGTGCATTAACATACATTTTGCATAGTTTCATATTATCTAGGTCTTCCCTCCAAAACTACTTACTAATGGAACAAGTTTTTCCCTTCCAGTTGCTCAAACATTTACACTGAAACTCTGCTGTCATGTCTATACATTCACCACCATTTCTACAAGGAGTCATTTCACAATCATTTTTATCTGTGGACAGAATCAAAGTTGGAAACATGTAAGTTGACTGACTCATTTATGTCATCTACAAAATTTGCAGAATATTAATTTATTATTTAATAAAATACAAAAGGAAGGATTTAACTTAAGTTGAAATCTATTGGACAGTTCATATAGATTTAATGGCCATCTTTTTCTGACTTTGACAGTTAACAAGGGTGCCATGTGAACAACACATCAGATAATCTCAAGTTTTTGAAACAAATGTTGGACAAATATTAACTCAAGTTGGCTTGACTCAATGCTACATTTCTAAATTTTAACCAATAGATACCAAGATCTAAACAAGTACCTTTAAACAGCTATGCCTTGTAATTATGACAAATTAATTTTATGCTTTTCACAGTTGTCCTTTCATTCCCCTGACCCCATCCCATAATTCTACTGTACATATAATATTGTTATAAACCTGGTGGTGGCACAGATGGGGGTAGTGGTGTGTGTGTAGTCAGCCGACGCAAATTGCCCCAGGCCAGCGATAGACGAGCGGTCAACCATGACAAGTTACGACGGTCAGCCGAGACGAGTGTCATCATCAAGGTTCGAGTAGGATCGACGTCGTGAACAGAGCTCAGGAGCGTCACGAGGGATGTAGTCATATGACCGCCCAGAATGGTCGAGCGACATTTGGCCTGGTTCTAGAAGGCCAGCAGGGACCCTATATAAAGATCTACAGTTCGTTACAACGGCTCAGTACAAGTCCGAGACGAGACAGAGAGACCAGTGCAAGAGTTGATACGGTGGAGAGATATTTATACAGTCTTGTGTTACGTGTTGCCAATTGTACAGTGTTGGCTGTTATTTATTGACATTAAACTATTACATTAATTTGAAGCCCAGAGTTGTCAAGTTCTTTAAGTTGGTGGCGTCCTTTAGTGCAATTTGCAGCGAGCCTGTATAGGGAGATTCCTAACAATATTCTCTGAAAATTATGATATGATATGGTAACTATGAATCAACAAATAACCAAAAGGCAGTTAATTCACTTACTAATATTGCATAAAGCTCCCTCCCATCCATCAGCACAGATACACTGATAGGAATTAACACCATCAATACATGTGCCAGAGTTTTGACAAGGATTGCTAGAACAGTCATCAATATCTGTAAAGAAATTAAATATTTAAATCAGTGGACTTGCTATATTGACAAAGTTGTTAAAGTGGCAAGGTAGTGCTCAAATAACATGCCATAAAAAATATATCTAGGGTTCCTAAGAAATCAGAATGTGATGCTAGCAATTTTGTTAGTTAAAAATGTTGGATGAGTAGTGAAGACTTCATACAAATGCATTTATTTCATGATTATAACTATGAAACTTGTTCACTGTTTTATATTATTCACAATGTTTTAGTTTATTTAGTTAATTAACAAAATTAAGAAAAGAAATAAAGCTTCCAAAACACTTTGAATATAATCTGAAAAAAATTTCATCCACAAATTGTGATAATCTTTAATTTCATGACATCTATTAGAAATAATGGCTTGCTAATATATAAAAAAAAAACATAAACAAAAACAAAAAACCCAAAGAAGAAAATGCTATAAAAGATATGGCCATGTTGAGGATGGAGATAAGCTGTCCACCTACTCAGATTAAAATTCCCTGTTGTCTGTTATGTAATAAAGTAGATCAAAATAATTTAACAGTTTAAAAAAAGGGAAGAAGAAATAGATAAAGATGATAAGAAGCAGATGTAGGACTTTTTTTTATTATTTCCCTTGACACCTGTCTTAAAAATAGAGTTATCTTTTAAAAATATATATATAAATGTCAGCAAGTCAAATGTAGATTAAAGGAAAAATATATTGAACTGAACAAAAATGTAACCAGCATTTCATATTTTCTACAATTCTAATTAAATGCCAGAGATGTAAAAATACATTTCTTGATCCAGTAAAGGAACAAGGCTAGAACCTCTGTGCCAGCTCATCAAGAAACTGATCTTGTGATTGATGTCTTACTTTGATGACAGTATGTGCCCATGTAACCAGGCACACATGCACAGGAGAAGGCTCCATTAGGTTGGCTGATACACACTCCATGTTTACCACAAACACCAGATGAAATGAGTCGGAATCCACCAACAGAAATGTTAGATGGGATGGATACAGTGCAGCTATCAATGACTGAAAACAAAACAACATATTAGAATCAGTTCATTCAAATAACAACTTTTAAGAAGAGGTAGCTAAATGATAAATTACTTGGTGTCCAAACCAGAGGTTCTTAAGAATAATGTGACTATGAGACATCTATGAGTTCAGTTAGAACTTCTCATAAGTAATGGTTGGTAATTGTATTGGTCACATGATACCCTCAGCCACAGTTAAAGATGAACATTAAAATATCGGCTCCAAATACCATTGAATCTAAATCTACAAGACTAAATGGTACTAGATCTGTGTGTAAATGAGGGACTTTTTTTCTTATCTACTAGATCCAATGACCAAAGTAGATTGTAGAATACTTTCAGATGACCACTACAATCCTAATTAGATTCTAGAATACTTGCAGATGACAACTACAATCTCAATTAGATTCTAGTCTATTTCCTACCTTCACATGAGTTAGAATCACATTGATGTTTAGCCACTGAGCAATCTTTGCCTTCCCAGCCTTCGTTACAGTGACAGTAGAAGTCACCCTGGATGTTAAAACATGTGGACTCATGTTTGCATGGGTTAGGATTGCAAGGATCTGCATCTGTCTGGAAGAGAAAGTTCAATGCTTTTAATACTTACTATCAAATAGCAATAGTTCTTAGGCTATATAGAGTAAGAGTGTGTATGACTAGATTTTTAGATCTACTTTCATTTTATTTTTCTCCCTAGTATCTCCTATTTACCTGGCAGTAAAGTCCTGTGTAGCCATTTGGACATTCACACTGATATGATGCCACTTTATCGTGGCAAATAGCACCATTCTGGCAAGGATGGCTGGCACACTCATTCAACTCCTCTTGGCAAAAACGGCCAGTAAATCCTGGCAGACAAGCGCAGTAAAACCCTCCAACTAAATCCTAATAGAGATTAGCAAGATAAGAATAAGATATATTTAAATTCACCTGGCACACTTTAACATTTTATGATCAAATGCAGTCCTATAAAATCAGAACAAATTACTTTCTGCCTTGTGTAATTGGACTTCTATGTATTATACAGTCTAGTTAGGAAATAAATTACAGTTCTAGTACTAGATCCAGTAGAGAGAGGAGATAAACAGATAATAGATAATTGCTATAGCCTATAATTCCTATTTTATGTTACTTTATAAACACTGAAGACTTACAATACATATGGCTTGGTTAGAACAGACAACACCACGGCAATCATCAATATCTGAAATAAAATAATTGAATGTCAGGAGAATCATAGTAAACAATGACTAGATTTCAGTCACCCACAACACCATCTTTTTTTGTTTTTCAGATTCATACAAATTATATATATAAATATAGAAAGTGGTAATAAAGACTTCAGAAATAGCAGTTTTAAAATTCTCAGATCTTATTCTGACCTAAGTGTTAGCAGAGTGTTAGGAAGTCATGATTTAGTTGCTAGCTAGCCAATACAAGAGAGGATTTTTGTGCTAACATTTCTTCTTCCCTTTTTTTAAATTCTTCTTTTTTTTTTTATCTACTTTATTACACATAAAACTTTGCAGTTTTAAAAGGATTGGTGTTGTCCATTGTATTGACATTTATTTACAATCAACTCATGATTGAGCTAGCAAATTTATACAGTAAATTATGGTAGCATCCCCAGTTTGAAGTCACACCAATTACAGTGTTACAGTGTTACATGAAACTCTAATTGGCATTATTGATTGCACCAGGCCCACCAGGATAAGAGACTTACTCTTGGACTTGATTACTTACTCTCATCGCATCGTTTCCCAGTCCAGCCAGGTTGACAGTCACAGACATAACCACCCTTTAGGTTTCTGCAAGCCAGGGCATTGACACATGGGCTACCGTGACACTCGTCTGCATCGAGCTGACAATGAGGTCCCTGAAATAACACAATAAATGTTTGCGATACTGTAACAGTGAAGAATTATGTAATACTCAGTATCACCGGCCTTTAAGTCGCCTTATACCTTAATTAATTAAAATTATTCTGATTGTTTCCCTTTGTTTTAAACATGTTTTTTTTATTTATTAAATTTGCATTTACACTATGATATTTACCTTAAAAAGTTATTCAAATGTTATAAATGATTTTGTCTGTATCCGTAATTTGTGGGCAAAATTAAATAAAAGGAACAGTGTTATTTTTGGTTTCATTTCAAAATTCTTAGTTTCTTTAACTGTATGAGTAGGGTTACTATAAGAGGACAAAAGAGGTAAACAATTGTAGATCTAGTAGATTAACGAGGACACATACGTTAACAAATAAAGACACAAAAATGACAAAGAATCACAAAGGAGGACAAACGAATGCTTCCCACATTGGTCTGATGGGCAGAGGGCACAATCACTCAATTAGTAGGACATGTCCTTCTTCTTCCAGACATCCGATGACCCTATGCATGAGCTAAAAGTAACAGAGAAAACACGAGCATCGCTTACCTGCCAACCCTCTGGACACTCACACCTGTATCCGTTGTCCTTGTCAATACATGTCCCACCATTCATACATGGACTAGATATACATTCGTCTATGTCTGTGGAGAGAGATCAAATATGGCCAGATGACAATATAGAAATAAAAGATAGAATACTACTATTTGGTCCTGTATAAGTGGAAGGCCAAGAAAGAGATGCATCAGTCCCCATGGAGAGAAAGAAGATGATCATAAGCTTCGTTATGCCTAACACCTCGCAACAAACCATCTGCTACATTTTACGCGACACCTTACAATTACCGCCCCTCTAACAGCAGTAGGCTGAGGTAAACAAAGTAGCTCAATTAATTAATGAAGATGTTTTTGAAAGATGTTGATATTTATCACTTACCCAGATCACATGTTTCCCCTGTCCAACCTGCTGGACAGTTGCACACAAAGCCGCTGACCACATCCACGCAGGAGCCACCATTCTTGCATGGTTGAGAATAACAGGCGTGTTCAGCTTAGAGGAAAGAACAGAAGTATCAGGACTACGTTTTAATTAGAACTGAAGTCATTTAGTATCAACACTACGTTTTAATTCGAACTGAAGTCATTTAGTAGCAACACTACGTTTTAATTAGAACTGAAGTCATTTAGTAGCAACACTACGTTTTAATTCGAACTGAAGTCATTTAGTATCAACACTACGTTTTAATTAGAACTGAAGTCATTTAGTATCAACACTACGTTTTAATTAGAACTGAAGTCATTTAGTATCAACACTACGTTTTAATTAGAACTGAAGTCATTTAGTATCAACACTACGTTTCAATTAGAACTAAAGTCATTTAGTATCAACACTACGTTTCAATTAGAACTGAAGTCATTTAGTATCAACACTACGTTTTAATTAGAACTGAAGTCATTTAGTAGCAACACTACGTTTTAATTAGAACTGGAGTCATTTAGTAGCAACACTACGTTTTAATTAGAACTGAAGTCATTTAGTATCAACACTACGTTTCAATTAGAACTAAAGTCATTTAGTATCAACACTACGTTTTAATTAGAACTGAAGTCATTTAGTATCAACACTACGTTTCAATTAGATCTAAAGTCATTTAGTATCAACACTACGTTTTAATTAGAACTGAAGTCATTTAGTAGCAACACTACGTTTTAATTAGAACTGGAGTCATTTAGTAGCAACACTACGTTTTAATTAGAACTGAAGTCATTTAGTAGCAACACTACGTTTTAATTAGAACTGAAGTCATTTAGTAGCAACACTACGTTTTAATTAGAACTGAAGTCATTTAGTAGCAACACTACGTTTTAATTAGAACTGGAGTCATTTAGTAGCAACACTACGTTTTAATTAGAACTGAAGTCATTTAGTAGCAACACTAAGTTATAATTAGAACTGAAGTCATTTAGTAGCAACACTACGTTTTAATTAGAACTGAAGTCATTTAGTAGCAACACTACGTTTTAATTAGAACTGAAGTCATTTAGTAGCAACACTAAGTTATAATTAGTACTGAAGTCATTTAGTATCAACAATATTATTATCTATAACTTAGACATAACGCAATTTTTTTTTCAGATGGATACACAATTATTAAAATTCTTTAATTGTGGAATTAGTTCCAGTATTAGTTTACAGCTTGCAACGAATTGTCTCATCTGTCAGTTTTAACCCCAAGGGGAATTAACAATAAAAATTACCACGTTTTACTCAATATTATTTAAAAATTTATAAGAATACATGTCTATCAACCAGAAGCGGACTAGCCATGTGGCGTTTGGGCCAATGGGCTCGTGGAATTTTCTACCAATTGAATCTTCTGTGGTGGACGTCGACGCAATTTGAGGACCCAATATTGTCAACCAATCTGTTCCATCCACGTAAGAATAAAACGTAGATGCTAAATGTTTTTTTTTCTAAATTTAAATAGTGCCTATGCATATTAAGTCTAGATTGTGAAGACATAATTTTAGAAGAAAGAGATAACTCATCATTTCCTTTTCTTAAGGTATGTTTGGTAAGTAGCAAAATATTAAAAAATCCTTTAAAAAAAACAACAAAGCTTATCTAAGAGGAAGAACTATATATCACTATAGTGTTTAAGTTATTTTCCTTATTTGATTTAAAACAAAATAATTAGATACCAATAATGAATCGACTAATTAGTTATTTTTAAAAAAATTGATACATGTGTTGTTAGGTTCAATAAATAATTCATTCGACAATGAGTGTGGGAGAAATAAAGTGTACAATGATCTAAGGGGACCAAACTCTACATATTTAGCCATATCTGCGAATACTGAAGGATTAATTTTCTTCATTAATTATCAGTAATTAATTGACTAATTATTTTTTTTTTATTGATTCATGTCTTGTCTATTCCAAGGAAAAATTGTGCAAAGTTTCAACGTGATCCGAAAATGGGTACACACTTTTTACCAGACAGATAGACATGCACATAGCGGTACGTTACGTTTTGGCGCAGCCGTTTGGACGCGACCGTTTTGGCGCGAGTCGTTTCGGCGCAGGGGACGTTTTGGCGCGAGATATAATTAGACGATAATTTAATAACCACGTAGCTTTTATAACAATGTTTATTTCACTCATACTATAATATTGTATGTATGGCGGCGCGTTGGCTGAGCGGTATTAAGCGTTTGGCATCCGAACCGGGGGTCCCGTTTCGAATCCTGGTGAAGACTGGGATTTTTAATTTTGGGATCTTTGGGCGCCTCTGAGTCCACACAGCTCTAATGGGTACATGACATTAGTTGGGGAAAAGTAAAGGCGGTTGGTCGTTGTGCTGGCCACATGACACCCTCGTTAACCGTAGGCCTTTGAAACAGATGACCTTTACATCATCTGCCCTATAGACCACAAGGTCTGAAAGGGGAACTATACTTTTTTATAATATTATATGTATAGTATGAATTTTAACACCATCCAACTAATTTTTTTTTAAATAAAGGTTTTGTTTATTTCATGAATATACAATAAGTCAGATTCCGGAATGGTTATGACAAGCTCCCCCTTTCCTTTTAACTGTATATGATTTCTGGATGACATTCTTCGATTTCTTTCCAAAAGACATTTAAAAAAAAAGAATTGACAGTTTAATATCCGAGCAAGCTAAGATACTTTCAAAAGATATATTTTGAGAAATTGGGTAGGGGGGGTAATTTGGGTGACACATCTCCCCTTGACACAGGTACAGTCAAACAAATGAAGACAAGACCAGCACCGAGCACTGGTAGTTGGCGTCATGCGTCTGGCGACCATCTCCTTCTGACTGGTCATTACCTGTGACACCTAACCCCGCCCCTCTCTTCTGGGCACATTTCACTCCTTGCACATTCTCTTTCCTCCACCCCCTTCTCCTCTCTCACGAGTAAGAGGATAATCTGTTTCTAGCTCTTGACATACCTAGTTATAATCCTTAATCTTTAATTCCGAGAGCGCACAAGGCCTACCCCTCTCTTTCAATCTCTTCGCCCCTATGTCGTTATAACCTCGCGTATTTTACGCATTATACCCCCCCTCCCCGAAAAACGTTTTAATAACTTTGACTATTTAATGCACGCATACTGAGATGTGTAATGTTAGTGATCTAACAAACATAAAATAACAAAATTAAATACTAAAAAATAACGGACATTAATATCTCTTGTTCTGTTCATGAAAGTACATCTGAACACAGATACACACACACACACATATATGTATACTATTATAGAGATATCTCATTCTTTGGAAAGAAATAATACAATGCACGTAAATAATGTGAACAAAACATTTTGTGCAAAAATTTCCCGTGCGCCAAAACGACCTTCGCGCCAAAATGGCTGCGCCAAAACATCCTGAGTGAGTTAATATCTGCTTTGTAATAAAAATCCTATATCTCTCATCGCCATACGGACTTATATAGATCAGTCTTCGACTCAATTGTGGATAAAGCAATTGGTTTGCTTCCTCTTTGAAGTTCAGATATAGTTATCCAGATAGGCCTGTACCGTTTCAGATTTCCACTCAAAGCTGTACTGACCTACTTCACAGTTTTTCCCAGAAAAGCCCACCGGACAAGAACAGTCGTATGTGTCTGGGTTGGTGTTCCTGCACAAGCCGTTGTTCTTGCATGGGTGATGTCTGCCACAATAATTCAAATCTGAAGAGACGAAGACAAGTTCAAAATAAAAATGATATTGCATAATACAAGTGAGAACTGCACATTTTCGGACGGTTTTATCAACTGATTAAACCTTGATTTCCCTTCTAGATGTAGTCTATAATGAATGTCTAGAATTTCAAGACATCTATGTCAATGGCTTTGAAATGATGGGTACACCCCAAACCTAGTATCTATTATTGATCTTCTGAGTTATAATGAACACCTCCCCCTCCTATTTCCCTTACTTTGACCCCCCCTCCCCCAAATTGTGTCAACCTCGAAACCATGCCCTCCCCCTCCCCACATCTTTTCGCTTCTTTATCTATTATTTGGCCATTGGCCATGAACTACACATTGCAAACAAAAAATGTCATCAGTTGAATCCTATCAGTGGAGGGTTCTAGCTCTAGCTAAGCTTACTCTAAAGAAGGAATGAAGCGAACATAAAGAAGTCACCTTTATCACAAAGTATTCCACCCCAATTCAGGTGACAGATGCACTGCCATGGAGAGCCATTACAGGAGCCGTACTTACAGCCTGGGTAGGGGATGCATTGGTCGCAGAGTGGGCCCTGCCAGCCATAGGCGCAGCTGAGGAGAAACGAAAACAAATGTTACAGATTTCTGGGAGACATTTTGTTGTATTATGTCATATCGACATGTCAATGTCTTGCCCGATTTCGTCTTCGAGAAGGGAAGTTATGTTATTACTTTATTTTATTTTCCTACTGACCTATTTCAAAAACTGATACTGGATATTAGTTGACACCCTGAAGAACTTTATTGAATAATATAAATTTGAACTGTAATTGTTACATGTTACCACTAGTTACCAGCCAGCGCCATCAGATTGTCATTTTTGTATTTGGGGTACTCGTTTTTTTATTTGTTTTGTAATTCGTAGAAAAATAAAAAAAGCTTCGACTTTGACATATGAGGAGATGTGTGTTCTGCTGTGGGTCTGTTTGTGTGTCTGTTATTTAAGCAGTGACTTGGGCTTTGGAAGGAATTGATCAGCGTTGTATGTTTCAAGTTCTTTTATTTCATTCTCCATGTTCCCAACTCACGTCATTACAGTTATATTAAACATTTTGACACTGCCTACTTATAATTCTGTACATTTTTATTTTAAATTAATTATATTTATCTTATAAGTTATTTACATAATATTATCTGTTGTTTCAACTTTAAGTAGACACTTTGGGATTTCGTATCTGTCTTCAAGAATTCTGTTCTACAGTTGGCTCATTAACACTATATGTAAGAGCTTTCATTCAGCCTAACATACACATTGGATATGTATGTATCAGAGGCACGGGGAGTGTTAGGAATCTGATTTACGCACGGCTTTGTTTGTAAGGTAATGCAAGTTGGCACCTCTATCTACGTTTCCTGTGGCGAAGCGCGGTGCAATATGCTTTCATGAACGCGATGACGTCAACAGGAGAGAGACGTCAGAGCGGAAGCGGTCAGCAGAAATGCCCATCGCCATTGTTAATTTTCGTTTTACAAAGCACTCGAGGCTATTCTTTTGAACTGGATTAACATAATTATTTGATTTATACATATTATATTCATTTCCATGCTTGTGGTGATTTTTGATATACAATTTAGGAGTTTCTTCTGCCGTGCAACCAGACTGACATCTTTGTGTTATTTGATAGGTTTAGTCTGTGTAGGGTCTGTTGTCATGTTCAAATGACGTCGTAAGTTAAAATCTTTTCGTTGCTTTTCCTGAAAATGTCCATTTGCTTTCAACTATATACCCCTTACCCAAAGATTAAAATTTATTTCAATAACCATTAAATACACACATACACGGGTACTATTAAATGACTTTTTCAAGTTAGTATTTTGGTTATTCCATTGCTATAAATAACTCCAGATAATTATTGTTTTTTTTTCTTTTCCAACTAGCGTTTAGTTCTGTGATCTCGGCCTCCCTATCAATAAATCAATCATGAATAGAAATATCTCGTCAAAGATTTATACATCAAGCGATCATTTGCAAAGAAAAACGACGTTTCACCAGAAAAGGTTGCAAAGCAGACATCAAATGAAATAATCACAACGTTTCGCGCGGGGGTTGCGTGAATAACGACATCTGTACACATGGCGGCCACAGTATCGCGTAACAAATAGAAAGGTATCCTGCTAGTTATAAATAATTAATACGCGCGCCCGCGGTGATTAATTGATGTTAGTCTTAACAGTGTAAGGGAGAAAACCCACAGCCAGTCTATGACAAGTTCGCTCTTTGTTGATATCATTCAATGTTTTTGCACTATTCTTAGAGGCTATTGGAAGTAGCACGAGTTATCTGCCTTGGCAATGAAAGTCTATGACCAGTAGACTGGCGAGACTAAAGTACTGCAGGAAGTTCATGCTGGACCAGGGACAGTTCAAATGCAGACAACAAAAGGGAGGCAATGAAAGAGACACTGTATATAACACAAAGTGGGCTTACATTTAGTAGGAAAGAAACCAACACAAATGAAAATATAAAGACTACAATAATTTATACATTTACACCGCACCATTACATAGTTGAGTAATGTGAGAAGAAAGTCAACTCTTATAGGGATCAAAACCCTGCTAATTATATAAGTTCGAATCCTGATGAAGACTGGTATGTTTGGGAGCCTCTGAGTCCACCCAGCTCTACAGCACCTGCCATAAGTTGGGGAAAAGTACAGGTGGTTGGTCGTTGTGCTGGCCACATGACACCCCACCCTCGTTAACCGTGGGCCACAGACAGACGATCTTTACATCATCTGCCCCATAGATATCAAGGTCTGAAATGGGAAAGAGAGGGAGGGAGGGAGAGAGACAATGAGGGAATACTGATACTGAAAAAAGATATTAATGACAAAGCCGACAATGAAGAGAATGAAAAAGACGAGGGAGGGGGGAGAGCAAACTGAATTAGAGAGAGGGGGGGAGAACAAACTGAATTAGAGAGAGGGGGGGGGAGAGCAAACTGAATTAGAGAGAGAGGGGGGGAGAGCAAACTGAATTAGAGAGAGAGAGGGGGGGAGAGCAAACTGAATTAGAGAGAGAGAGAGGGGGGAGAGCAAACTGAATTAGAGAGAGGGGGGAGAGCAAACTGAATTAGAAAGAGAGGGGGGAGAACAAACTGAATTAGAGAGAGAGGGGGGGAGAGCAAACTGAATTAGAGAGAGGGGGGAGAGCAAACTGAATTAGAGAGAGAGGGGGGAGAGCAAACTGAATTAGAGAGAGAGGGGGGGAGAGCAAACTGAATTAGAGAGAGAGGGGGGGGAGAGCAAACTGAATTAGAGAGAGAGAGGGGGGAGAGCAAACTGAATTAGAGAGAGGGGGAGAGCAAACTGAATTAGAGAGAGAGGGGGAGGGGATAGAGAGAGATTGAGAAAGAAAAAATACATGTTCATTTATAAAGTAATTTATGTTCCATTGACCAAGTTGAACTTAAAACTTACTTGCACTCTCCAGGTTTGTTACATGAGCCATGAATCGCGTGACATCCTTGACGACAGATTGCTGAAGGCAAAACAAACATGACATTTGAGAAGACAATCATTACACAATCTCCTCAATCATAACTCATCCATTATAACCCATCCAGAACCTATTTAACAAGTCACTCATAACTAACAACTCAATCATAATATTTACTCTTCCATAACGAGTTATCTAATAGCTGATAAACTTTGACGGTCTTGATACACAATCAAATAATTATAACACTTAGATATTTGAAAAATAAATACAAGACAATGAATATACATTCTAAATATATGTACACCTCTCCTTGCTAGTAGTTTATTGGACTCAAGGACAATCTATATTTATGCATCCTATGGATCAGTGTCAAGCCTGGACAAGCCTTTAATTATTATTTTTTAAACAAATAAAAAGATGGAACGAATACCGCCAAACGATCAATATTCTAAGTTGAACAATGCAAGTCATCCAGGGAAAGCTCTTCGTTGTTCGTAATTATGCAAATTAGTTGAGCCCGATAAGAAAGAACGTTAATGCTCATTAGATAGGGAGCAGACGTCGCCTAATAACCCACGTGAGCAGTAGAAACATCAAGGAAGAAGGCGTATACGAAGGGAGTGAATTAAAGGGCAGTGACCAGAAATCAATAAATCAGAAGAAAAATACATACAAAGTGAATAACGTTTTCAAAGCCATGTAGAGTTTGAATTGATTCGTCTTCAGTTATGTAGATTATGTTTGTCTTTAGTTGACTAGTCTTGTCTGTCCATGTGTCTACTGACTATATGTCAATCTTTATGTTCATACATTTCGTTGGTCTATTGGTTGACTAGTCTTGTCTGCCCATGTGTCTACTGACTATATGTCAATCTTTATGTTCATACATTTCGTTGGTCTATTGGTTGACTAGTCTTGTCTGCCCATGTGTCTACTGACTATATGTCAATCTTTATGTTCATACATTTCGTTGGTCTATTGGTTGACTAGTCTTGTCTGCCCATGTGTCTACTGACTATATGTCAATCTTTATGTTCATACATTTCGTTGGTCTATTGGTTGACTAGTCTTGTCTGTCCATGTGTCTACTGACTATATGTCAATCTTTATGTTCATACATTTCGTTGGTCTATTGGTTGACTAGTCTTGTCTGCCCATGTGTCTACTGACTATATGTCAATCTTTATGTTCATAGATTTCGTTGGTCTATTGGTTGACTAGTCTTGTCTGCCCATGTGTCTACTGACTATATGTCAATCTTTATGTTCATACATTTCGTTGGTCTATTGGTTGACTAGTCTTGTCTGCCCATGTGTCTACTGACTATATGTCAATCTTTATGTTCATACATTTCGTTGGTCTATTGGTTGACTAGTCTTGTCTGCCCATGTGTCTACTGACTATATGTCAATCTTTATGTTCATACATTTCGTTCGTCTATTGGTTGACTAGTCTTGTCTGCCCATGTGTCTACTGACTATATGTCAATCTTTATGTTCATACATTTCGTTGGCCTATTGGTTGACTAGTCTTGTCTGCCCATGTGTCTACTGACTATATGTCAATCTTTATGTTCATACATTTCGTTGGTCTATTGGTTGACTAGTCTTGTCTGCCCATGTGTCTACTGACTAAATGTCAATCTTTATGTTCATACATTTCGTTGGTCTATTGGTTGACTAGTCTTGTCTGTCCATGTGTCTACTGACTATATGTCAATCTTTATGTTCATACATTTCGTTGGTCTATTGGTTGACTAGTCTTGTCTGCCCATGTGTCTACTGACTATATGTCAATCTTTATGTTCATACATTTCGTTGGTCTATTGGTTGACTAGTCTTGTCTGTCCATGTGTCTACTGACTATATGTCAATCTTTATGTTCATACATTTCGTTGGTCTATTGGTTGACTAGTCTTGTCTGTCCATGTGTCTACTGACTATATGTCAATCTTTATGTTCATACATTTCGTTGGTCTATTGGTTGACTAGTCTTGTCTGCCCATGTGTCTACTGACTATATGTCAATCTTTATGTTCATACATTTCGTTGGTCTATTGGTTGACTAGTCTTGTCTGCCCATGTGTCTACTGACTATATGTCAATCTTTATGTTCATACATTTCGTTGGTCTATTGGTTGACTAGTCTTGTCTGTCCATGTGTCTACTGACTATATGTCAATCTTTATGTTCATACATTTCGTTGGTCTATTGGTTGACTATTTATCTTTGCATCATTGAACTAAGTTAATGAATGATGTGTACCTCTGATAGAGCTAGAGTATCATCTGAGAAGAGTAACAAAAAAAGTAACATAAACCTGTGTCTCGCTACCTAGTCTACATTTGTTAATTATTCTCCACCGCTAAACTTACAAACTATTGGTCGCGAATTATAGTCCTGAGAAACTCTGGGACAGTCCGATAGGGATGGCCGTTTTTTAACATTTATTTCCCCCCCCCCCTCATTTTCTTACAAGCACCACGCTATTCTTCTTTAGTTTGTCATCATTTCTGTATCACTCATCTATTGCTCTAAAGGAGACTCAAACTGTTTCGTTATAAAGAAAGATGTTTCTTCCTTTCCCATTATAAAATAAAAACTCCTACCCCCCCTTTCCCCAAATAAAAGAAGTGACAATAAAACAACATTTGTGACATTATCTTCCTATGATCTTGTTCTAACTAAACATGTTCATCGTGCTATAGATCCATTTGATATTCTAAAATGTTTTAGTTTAGTTTGACTGATGACCCAGCTAAAAAGTAAGATATACACATTTATTTATTGCGATCCCCCCCCCCTCCCCATCCCCAGTGGGTTTTTTTTTAAATTCATATTTTGTCTTTGAAACAAACTTGAAATAGACAACCATTTAGAAAAGTGATAATTTCTAGGGTGAAAAGTGCTTAGTTATTTCAAGTACATGAAAAGCAATATCTGGGTTTTAAAAAACTCATTTTATCTTATCTTATATAATACAGACGTTACTTCAAAAAAGAAGATGATTAAGTGTCTAAGTAGATCTATATACCGAGTTAAGAGAGAGAGAGAGAGAGAGAGAGAGAGAGAGAGCGGACTTATGAGATTAAATCTAGCCTATAGACTATAGTCAAAATTTGAAACAATTTAAGGTCAGCATGACACTTTGGGGTGTAAAACTGAGATATTACAAGCAAACAATATTCAGATCAAAAACCTAGATTAAGATCGTTTATCAACCCAGAAAGTATTCAGTTTCCTACTTGAAATAAACAGATGATGTCATCTGGCGTCATCAAATACAAGCGGCCATATTGAATACTACATGTTAAAATGTGAACTAATAACACGATGAGATGTTAAAAAACAAACGAAACGAAATGCTAACGGCGGTCTAATTTTGCAACTTCCTTTTACTCTGCCTGTGGCAGAGACTGTACTCCGAGACGATCCAGTGACCATTAGCTGGGCTAACAAGCTCACATGATCAAGATCACGTGAACAAGATCCTATCTACTTATTAGCATGATATCTTTTGATGACGAATTAAGTCGGAAACATTACAAGGCAAGATGGGGAGGGGGGGGGGAGAAATAAAAGCCAAAGATCGATGAAGCTGGCTGCCTCCAATTGGCCTCCGTAATGACAGAGATAAGAAGACAACAACGTCCATGGATGGACAGAATGTGTGTGTGTGTGTGTGTGTGTTTTAGGCAGGGGGAGGCACGATGAGAAAGTTAATTGTAAAAATTAGTGACATTATTACCTGGCTATGATTGGCGCCATCAATGTTGAAATTGGGTTTGGGCGGGAACCAATGACGGTAGTGTTTAAAAAACAAACTAGATGTAACTAACGCTGTAAATTTCTTTTTCATGAAACAAATTACATCTGTTTATTTTTTTTTATTTTTTGTTTGTTTGATTAAAAACGTATATTTTGGATGAAGTAATAGGGCTTGATGACTTGATCATGTAGAAACAAAATCTGCAGCAACTCAGAGAGTGCGCAGTACTATTGAAATTGGATTGATCATCTTCCTCTTGTTGGACCGACGCGTTTGTAGCTGGCCTTCAAGCCGTGACCTCACACAAAACAAGGGTATGTCACTCGGGAGAAGTAGGTTTATTCCAAAAGTCTAAAAGAAAGGTAGACACTAGAAAAATGGAACTTATTGAATTGCTGTCAGACAGCTCTCGAGAAAAAAGTATATACAACGTTCTGGTTAAAAGAAGAAGATTTAATTTTCTAAACCTTATTAATACTGTGTCGATTTTATTTAATACTCAAATGTAGATTTATAGAATAATAATAATAATAATAATTGCGTTTGAAGGCATCTAAGAACTGAACTGTGCCTCCTTTATAAATATCTTGGAATAAACCAGAATGCTACACAATAAAACAACTCCCAATTGAAAATACAAGCAGAGAGTAAATAAAATTCTCAACACAAAACTGTCTGGCAGTAACCTCATCACTGCAATAAACAGCTGGGCCGTCCCAATGCTCCTCTACACTTTTGTTGTCATCAAATGGACAGACACCGACTTACATGATATTGACAGACTCACGAGGAAACTATTAACCAAATTTCGATGTTAACACCCCAAGTCCTCCACCATAAGCTATACCTGCCCCGGAAGGATGGAGGCCGTGGATTGCAGAACATCTTCAAACTGTGTAAGACGCAAGTTTCAAAAATACGATCAAAACTGCACGCCTCCAGCAATGAACTAGTTTCCTTCCTACGCAAATACGACTATGAGGCAACCCCTCTGAACCTAGACAATGTTGATGTTAATGTCGGTTTGGACGACGTAGGGCATGAGATTCGCCAATGGGAAGAAAAAACACTTCACGGAAAATTTTCGGCTTTATAAGATGGGGACAACATTGACAAGGCTGCTTCCTTAGCATGGCTAAAAGCAGGTCATCTCTATCTCCTGAAACTGAAGGCTTTGTCACAGCAATACAGGACAGAGTAATTAGGACAAAAAATTACAAGAAACATATCCTAAAACTCAATATTGTTGACAAATGCCGAATATGTGGAAATGTGGGTGAGTCAATTGAACACATAATGGCAGGATGTTCAGCCCTATCGAAAACTGCCCACATAGGTCGCCATAACCATGTTGCAAAGCTAATACACCAGCACTTGGCTTTGACACACAATTTTATCGGTAAGAATACTCCTCCTTATTACAAATATTCACCACAAGAGGTTCTCGAGTCTACGGATCATCTACTGTACTGGGATAACCTATTATGACTGACAAAACGGTAGACTTTAATCGCCTTGATTTGCTGCTCATCGATAAAAAAGGAGAAAACGCAACCATTATTGACATCGCCGTACCACTATCTCATAATTTAAAAAATAAACTGAGCTGGAAAAGCAACAAAAATATGGGAACGTTGGCTTGGAGATTAAACTTTTATGGAAATTATCTAAAACAACAATATACCCCATTGTTATATCAACCGAGGGGATAATAAAAACTGACCTCACAGATACACTTAAGGCCCTTGGCATTCCTAGGAACATTCTCGTTGCCTGTCAGAGGGCGGTACTTCTGCAGACCTGCCACATCACCAGAAAATTCTTCGGTGGAAACTGATAAAGGGACTACGATGAATTTTGTTTCCCTTTAACGAAACTCGACTCTGGCTGCGCCAGAGAATGAATACTCGTTCTTTTCTAACATAATAATAATAATAATAATAATAATAATAATAATAAAGAGGCTTGACTTCGAGTTCGAAGATTAATGAGGAATGCAGTATTTCCGTGGCTAAGCAGCCCCAGATGTGACCTACATATTTTGGCACATCCAGGGCAAGGATAACTATTGTCCACCGGTGATCGATTAATATTTTCTTTTCTACGTCTGTCCTCGGCAGCTGATTTTCTTTTGGTTTCAAATGTGTATCCCTCGGCCTTTGTAAGTGACCTCCAGCCAAAATAATGTCCTGGTTAGGATCTTGTGCGTTGTGCAAATCTAACTATACATCACTCAACCAGTCTAAACTAGCCAAGGGACATCCCAATGAATAATGATATACTTAATGAAGACGTCTGCTGACTTCAACTGATGTATTTCTAGACCAATGGGATGCTCGTCTTGTCTCACTCTCCGTCGTCTACTCTCATTCACTTCCTTCTCTATGCCCCAGCCCCAGACTGTTCTCCACGTGCGCTTAATTCTGCAGCGTCCATAGATTTAGAAATACATTGCAAACACTAGATGCTTTTGTTCTTTCGAACCTTCATCGACCTACAGTTTGAATAGCATTGCTTTTCTTTGCTTCCTATCGTCCAATAAATTTGACACGTCTAACCAATGTCTGTCGTGACATATCTAACCAATGTCTGTCGTGACATATCTAACCAATGTCTGTCGTGACATATCTAACCAATGTCTGTCGTGACATATCTAACCAATGTCTGTCGTGACATATCTAACCAATGTCTGTCGTGACATATCTAACCAATGTCTGTCGTGACATATCTAACCAATGTCGGTAGTGACATATCTAACCAATGTCGGTAGTGACATATCTAACCATGTCTGTCGTGACATCTAACCAATGTCGGTAGTGACATATCTAACCAATGTCTATCGGGACATATTTAACCAATGTCTGTCGGGATATATCTAATGTCTGTCGTGACATTTCTGTAACTATTGATTTTATTCCTTCACTTGCCATATACATTCTCCCCAGTATCACACAGCTATGAGCTCATTCTTCTGCATTATCCACCAACTAAAATTTTTTATATTTGTTTTACATCTTCCACAAACCATAATGTCTTAGCTGGAGGTGCTCTAGATCTATTCCTTCGCCATATCTACAACAAGACGTGGTCTCTTGAATGGGTGCGCTCTATAAATACTTTTTCACAACATCTTCCACCTAGCGTGACCTCCTGGGGGTCTATATCCTAATTCTATTATTTCGTAACATCTTCCAGCAAGCGTGACCTCTTGGGTGTATATAACCTAATTGTACTCTTCCGCACTAGCGGATCCAGAACATTGGAGTGGGGTGGACGATTTTTTTCCAAACCCTAACCCTAATGCCCAGTAAATCCTAACCCTATGCATAAACGTGCGTACAGCATATATACATATATTTGAGAATTTAAAAAAAGCAATGTTTCTCAACCTTTGGCGAGATAAAAAAAACAGTCATGTTGAGGCCTTCCTATTGCAAGTTCTGGGGTCTGGGGGAGCGCCGTAAGCTATCTTAGTGGGGTTCGGCGCGAAGCCCCGACGCCAAAGCGTTTTCTTGCATTTTTCACTGCAGAAACGCATTCTCCTGACAACTAAAGCTCATTATTCATCTATGGGGTTCGGGGCGAAGAAACGCATTTTTCTGACTCATTATTATTATCCTATTTACAAAAGACCTTTTGAATAATATTGAAAAATATTCTAATATGAATTTATAGGCCTTTAATACATTGCAAATAAAACCGATTTGTTCCTTGAAAAGATTGGATACCCCACATATTCAGATTAAGGCTGAGGATCGCCGCCGAAAAAAAATGATTCGATTTATAATGTTCAACAAAATTCAACTCACATATTGTGAGTCATAGTCCCATATTTATTTAACTAGAAAAATATCAGATTTATTAAAGACCAGGAAAAGGCGACAAGGTAATTATTATCTGGGTTTATAACTCATCTCAATCGTCACGTCTTATACTGAAAAATTTTTTTGTTTGAATTCTAACTTTTCTAAAGCAAAGTCTTTCTTTAAAAAATTATGATACATTCATTTGAAATTACATATACTCTGTCTGGAAAGGGGAGAGGCGGTAGAGTGAAAACGATTAATCCTTGCTCCTTTTTATAATTTCTGCTAATGATTGCATTTGGCATTAAAGCATAGGGGTGGGGCGACTCGAGAAAAGAATTTAATTTATAGCATAGATAAATTATATTAGTGACAGATTTTTTTTTATTTTGTAATTTCTTAACAATAATACAAAAGAAAAAGTATTGCTTTGTCCGATGGGGGGGGGGGGGGGGGGCGGGAAGGCGATTGCATGTATCGCCACTCCTACCTGGTACAACCCTTTTTCATTTTATATTAACTAATCATAACATTTGAGATTAAAGTGTCGTGCGACATAATATACAATGAGTTCACATATCAATACGTAGTTTATATTACATAGACATTCAACTAATTTTGTTTTCAAACTGATTTCTATATAGAAATAGGACCGCCCCCCCCCCCCCACTCAGAGGGCTAGAGTGGGGAGGGCAGTACATGCAATCGCCCCCCCCCCCCTTTACCCCACTGAATCGGCCAAAATACCAGAAGGGGAGTGACATAATATAAAATCTATATATTAATTCAACTAATTTTGTCACAAACTATGATTTACTCATAAAAGTAGGACCGCCCCCCCCCCACACTCAAAATCTTAGGTGAGAAGGGCAGTAGAGCCCGACCCCACAAAACCGGCCAACATACTAGAGGAGGGGGGCGAAATAATCTAAAAATAGTTTGAAATATAAATAATTAGTATATATTATTAACATAAGTAATAATTTCGTATACAAATTGTGTGAATTCTATACTAAAAATTGTCCAACCCACCCCCTTTAGGGGGGGTGGTGGTCGGCCGAGTGGGGGGGGGGGGCGATCGCCCCTACCGCCCCCCCTGGATCCGCCAGTGCTCTTCCGTATCATCTTCCATTCCACCAAGCGTGACCTCTTGGGGGTCTATATCCTAATTCTATTATTTCGTAACATCTTCCACCAAGCGTGACCTCTTGGGAGTCTATATCCTAATTCTATTATTTCGTAACATCTTCCACCGTAGCGTGACCTCTTGGGTGTATATAACCTAATTCTACTACTTCGTAACATCTTCCACCATAGCGTGACCTCTTGGGTGTATATAACCTAATTCTACTATTTCGTAACATCTTCCACCATAGCGTGACCTCTTGGGTGTATATAACCTAATTCTACTATTTCGTAACATCTTCCACCATAGCGTGACCTCTTGGGTGTATATAACCTAATTCTACTATTTCGTAACATCTTCCACCATAGCGTGACCTCTTGGGTGTATGTATCCTAATTCTAATATTTCATAACATCTTCCACCATAGCGTGACCTCTTGGGTGTATGTATCCTAATTCTACTATTTCATAGCATCTTCACCAACTGTGATCTTTCGGGTGTTATAGATCTCTCCTTCGCTATATCGTTCACGAGCCGTGACCTCTTGGGTGGATGTGTTCTCTTTCGACGCTCTATTCCACCTGCTGCGATCAGTTTTTTCTTGAATAGTTTTTTTTTGTGTGTAATCCCTCGTTCAACCTACTTGTGTTTGGCTCATTACCAGGTCATGCGCGCTCTCTCTCTCTCTCTTTCTCACACACACACAAAATTTGATTTCATAATTTCTTTTCCTATCCTAGTATATGTCACTCACTCTTTTGCTCTATCAATCTTTACTTCGGCCTCCTGTTATTACACACAAACGTACACACATTTCACACACACGCACTTACATTCACACACACACACACACAGACCAGCTCTAGGTTATCCCACATCTTCAAGCTGCAGGTAAAAAAAATTTGCTCCGTTGTTTGAAAATCACGTGAGAAACAATGTTACTCCAAAGTAAACATGAACTTTTTTTTAACCTTTGACCTACTAGATTTCCAATCTCTTTCGAACACAGTAGCTGTCTTCCAACCCTCCCCGCTCTCTAAAAAAATCCATAAAAAAAGGTATGTATGAAATCGTTTACACTTAGAACGTTGTCATGTTGACCTCACCGGGGACGCCCCTGAGCACCTGAGATAAGTTCTTTTAAGTGTTCGTTTTTAAAACTTTTCAATATCCCATAAAAAAAAAATTGTAAAAGAAAGAAAAACATAGATCTATCTATTTTTGAAATCATTATTTTGTAAAAAGTCATACATCCCAGAAACAATGTATTTTCTGTGTGGCAGAGTGACCTAAACCTTTTGGCTACCTAACAAAGGGACTCAAGTTCAAATCACCATGTTGACCAGGTATGTTTGAGATTGGACTCGATGTGAGTAGTGTTTGTAGACACGGACCCCTTCCGTATGCACCCCACCCCCCTTGTAGAGAAGAATGTGAGAGATTAATAGTAACATTGAAGTCCTAGTGAGTGACTCGTTTTGAGCTCAAATAACACGAAGCACTGAAAATGACACTTTGTTTCTTATGAACCCAAAGGTATGGTCACATCTGGTGTATGTAATCACATATCAATCGAAGGCTCACACGAAACATTACGGGAACTGAAATAAACTCTAGAACAAGTGGCGTGTCAACTAAGCAAGGGAGGCATCTTGGGGGGTTTGTATTTTTGAATATTAACGTCTTTTTGTGTAGGTGTTTTTTTTTAAAATATTCTTGAAATATTTTTGTGTGATTCTGACGTTCAAAACTGAAGAGTATAAATCCTGGCCCATAGCGCCTGCAGAGGATGGCTTTTGGCAGGGTGCGAACTCGGGATCATCGCAATGATAGCCTGAAGCGAATACCCCACGACCAGGAAGCCATCTAGTGTACGGGTGTTTGTTTCTATTCATGGATGGGTGTTAAAGTGTGTGCGGATTTGTGTAAAGATGAGAACAAAAATAAAAATAAAAATTTGAACATTTCGGTGTAGCCTAAGTAAGAAAAACAAATGGTTATGCCCCGGTACTAAATGATCTATTAAACGGGAAGAGGGGCTCTTCGATCAATGTTTTAATGGAAAATGACCTAGGTCAGTGTAGGGGTTTCCCGTAGTTAAATGATCTAGGTCAGTGTAGGGGTTTTCCGTAGTTAAATGATCTAGGTCAGTGCACGGGTTTCCCGTAGTTTAGAAGAGTTGTGTCGTAAAAAAATGGAAATTTGTCTTGGGGGAAAAAATGGGAGGGATGATTTTCGCACATGCGTAGACCCCTACCTTTGTAAGTGCGCGTGCGCCCACATGAGGCTATTTCTGTTCGGATACAATCCTCTAATGTACGCTACTTCTTCTGATGCTCAGACGTAATTGAAGGAGGGGTGAATGCAGGTGCAACCAGGGCGCCGTCCAACAACGAAATGTTAGAGGAGAGGGTACAAGAGAGATGGTGCACATCAGTTTGGCGAAACCAGACACAAAAATATTTTTTGAAGTCATAAAACTTTCAAAAAGGAATTTTTTTAAAGGACAATAATATATGGAGCTCCTAAAGTAGGGGATGCTAAAAATACATTACACATTTACAGGACAAAGTTTTACAAAACAAAGCAACATTGAATCCAGTGACTATTTGACACCAATCAACTCCCTTAGCATATTAGAAACGAGACCTTTATAATCTCCTCCCTGACACCTTACTACTATCCCCTCTGCCTCTCTCAGCCTCCCTGTTTCTCTCTGTCACTCCATGTCTCTCTCTCTCTCAAACTGTCTCTCCACAATTGTCGATTTCTCGATCTCTTTCTCTGCTTCTCTATTTCTCTCTATCTCACATTGTCTCTTTCTCTATCAGCCCTTGTCGGTTTATCTTTGTCTCTTTCTTTCTCTCTCAGGCTCTCTCTCTCTCAGCCTCTCTTTCTTTCTCTCTCAGCCTCTATCTCTCTCTCAGCCTCTCTCTCTCTCTCAGCCTCTCTCTCTCTGCCTTCTCTCATTCTCTTACATCCGTTGGCTATTTACCTATGTCACACTCCCTGCCCATCCATCCGTGAAGGCAGATCTTGTCCCCTTGGGTGTCACAAGTAAAGTGACCAAAGTTGTCATCACGTGGTCTGGAAGTAAAAACACAAGTTTCAAACTATATATGTCATGACAGCACTTCGTTTTGGTTTCATATAAGAAAGAAAGAAAGATATCTAATACAAGAACAACATATAACTAGGATTAGCTCCCTGGTCGTGTGGTATGCGCTCTGGACTGTGACCTCGATAGTTCTTGCCATCCCCCATCGTCCTGAGAGAGGTTTATGATAGGATGTGATAATCTTCAAATCTGAAGGATAAAGATCCACATTTTGTTTCTTAAATATATACCGCTTTTTCCCTTTTAATTTCTAGAATTTGTATATTTTCTAGGTGTCCTCAATTTCTCCAGATATTTAAAACCTAACATAACAAAGCTTAACTCTTAAAGTGCATTTATTTACTCGTGGAAAAAATAATGATTTTATTTTTCAAGGTGTAAAATTGATTCCGTCGTATACGCCCATAAATCTAAAACTATTTGTTGCAGAAAGAAATGGGTGAGTGGGCGGAGGGGGGGGGGGGCGTTACTCACCTGCAGAGTTTGGTACAGGTAGTGTTGTAATAATGCTCCGTACACCGGACACGGAGTCGGAAGGTGGTGCTGGCGGTGATGCCGGTGTGGCTGATGGTGTGCCAGTCCTGGCCGGGGAGAATTAACCCTGTATGCACTGTCCTCTCTATCAGATCATCTGTGACATTAAAAGACAAGTAGTAACAGACTGATATAATACGCGTTGAGGTATTGTAGAGACGACTACATTTACATTTCTGTAAACGAAAAGATTCTTTAGAAACAAAAGGGAGGCACTGGCCATATATAAATTAAAATAGGTGTACTAAAGTGATATATATACATTGAAATAGGCGGAAGACACTGGCATATAAAAATTAAAATAGGTGTACTAAACTGGCATATATACATAGAAAAAGATGGGAGACACTGGCATATATAAATTAAAATAGATATACTAAACTGGCATATATACATAGAAAAAGGTGGGAGACACTGGCATATATAAATTAAAATAGATGTACTAAACTGGCATATATACATAGAAAAAGATGGGAGACACTGGCATATATAAATTAAAATAGATGTACTAAACTGGCATATATACATAGAAAAAGATGGGAGACACTGGCATATATAAATTAAAATAGATGTACTAAACTGGCATATATACATAGAAAAAGGTGGGAGACACTGGCATATACTTTAAAAACATTTTTTGCACGTTTTGAAAACCATGTTGAAGTAAAATTGAGTATTCTTTATTCGCGAGAAGCACTTTTAGACTCAATGTGCACCCACCAGGTCCGTCTTTATCCTTGTCCCATAGTTCAACTATCAATGTATATGCTCTCTGTGGAAGACAAAAACAGATGCACAGGTTTGAGACATTAGACTAATAAACTACAGAGTACATTTCGGGGACTTAGGAAAATTTGGGATGATTGAAATTAATAAATAACTGGGTGGGGGGGGGGGCATTGTAACGAATGGGGGAGTGTGGGGCAAGCATGTCCAAGTGACATTTACATTTTACACAACAGATGGCTTTGTTCTGTGCCCCCCCCCCCATACACACACACATTTTCGAGCACTCATGAAATTCGTCCACTCATCTTCTGATGCCATATCCCCCCCCCCCCCAATACCAACATGTTTGTGATAGCTTTAAGTTTGTAGAATCTCATCCCCCCCCAATACAAACATGTTTGTGATAGCTTTAAGTTTGTAGAATCTCATCCCCCCAATACAAACATGTTTGTGATAGCTTTAAGTTTGTAGAATCTCATCCCCCCCAATACAAACATGTTTGGGATAGCTTTAAGTTTGTAGAATCTCATCCCCCCCCCTCAATACCAACATGTTTGTGATAGCTTTAAGTTTGTAGAATCTCATCCCCCCCAATACAAACATGTTTGTGATAGCTTTAAGTTTGTAGAATCTCATCCCCCCCCCTCAATACCAACATGTTTGTGATAGCTTTAAGTTTGTAGAATCTCATCCCCCCCCAATACAACATGTTTTTGATAGCTTTAAGATTGTAGAGTCTCATCCCCCCCCAATACCAACATGTTTGTGATAGCTTTAAGTTTGTAGAATCTCATCCCCCAATACAAACATGTTTGTGATAGCTTTAAGTTTGTAGAATCTCATCCCCCCAATACAAACATGTTTGTGATAGCTTTAAGTTTGTAGAATCTCATCCCCCCAATACAACATGTTTGTGATAGCTTTAAGTTTGTAGAATCTCATCCCCCCAATACAACATGTTTGTGATAGCTTTAAGTTTGTAGAATCTCATCCCCCCCAATACAAACAGGTTTGTGATAGCTTTAAGTTTGTAGAATCTCATCCCCCCTCAATACCAACATGTTTGTGATAGCTTTAAGTTTGTAGAATCTCATCCCCCCCAATACAAACATGTTTGTGATAGCTTTAAGTTTGTAGAATCTCATCCCCCCCTCAATACCAACCTGTTTGTGATAGCTTTAAGTTTGTAGAATCTCATCCCCCCAATACAAACATGTTTGTGATAGCTTTAAGTTTGTAGAATCTCATCCCCACCAATACCAACATGTTTGTGAGAGCTTTAAGTTTGTAGAATCATATCCCCCCCCCCAATACCAACATGTTTGTGATAGCTTTAAGTTTGTAGAATCTCATCCCCCCAATACCAACATGTTTGTGATAGCTTTAAGTTTGTAGAATCTCATCCCCCCCCCCAATACCAACATGTTTGTGATAGCTCTAAGTTTGTAGAATCTCATCCCCCCCAATACAAACATGTTTGTGATAGCTTTAAGTTTGTAGAATCTCATCCCCCCCAATACCAACATGTTTGTGATAGCTTTAAGTTTGTAGAATCTCATCCCCCCCAATACAAACATGTTTGTGATAGCTTAAGTTTGTAGAATCTCATCCCCCCCCAATACCAACATGTTTGTGATAGCTTTAAGTTTGTAGAATCTCATCCCCCCCCCTCAATACCAACATGTTTGTGATAGCTTTAAGTTTGTAGAATCTCATCCCCCCCAATACAAACATGTTTGTGATAGCTTTAAGTTTGTAGAATCTCATCCCCCCCCCTTTTTTTCCCAATCCGTTTTTCTAACTCCCCAAAAATCTTGAAAGTCTTCAACAGCCCCCCCCCCCAACTATTTCTCCGCCCTACTTTTAGACTTCGTTATAGACTTGATAGTCAATTAGTGTATAGAACGGTAGGGTCAATGTGGAGAGTTGTCACAACTAGAAAAACGTAATAACAAATTGTATGCAAACATCTGAAAGAACTGCAATAAATAAATTAAAAAAATGTGTAAAACTGCTCAATAGCCGGGTCTGTAAATGAAGCCTTGGTGGGGGCTGTTTCAAGAACGTTTTCTCTCGCCCACCCCTTTACGTGTTGATCACCCCCCTGTGCCTGGTAGCAGCCCCTGTGCCTGGTAGCAGCCCCTGTGCCTGGTAGCAGCCCTAGTAAAACTGTTTCCTTAGTTTAGCTTCCAATGTTTTATTTACATTGGACACATTTTGGGTTTAGAGACGAGCAAAGGACGCCAGTTGTGTATTAGTATTATAGCTTTTATATAGCGCCACTTTCATGCTTTGGTCCAATCTCATTTGTGGACCGGTGGGGGGGAGGGGGGTATCTAGGAGTTGGTTTTCCGTGCTGCCTTTAGGCGCTCAGTAAACGCAACTCTGCCCGAGTCGGGTGTCGAACCTCGAGCCCTTTCTAGGTAGCCGAGACAAGCCAAGTTCAAGCGCACTTAGCCTCTCGACCACGTGTATGTTTGTGTTTGGTGTGTGTGTATGTGTGTGAGAAAGAGAGAGAGAGAGAGAGAGTGTTGAATATAATAGTCGGTCCAAAAGGTGAAGTATGGAAGGCTAATCTGTCTTCGCCTTTTACACGCACACGCGTCTCTACCAAGGAAAAAAAAAAGGTCTTTATGGACAGTGTCATGTCGCGTGCGTGTCGGTGAAAATGACGTCTTTTAAACCATCGATTCTCAGCATTTTTTTTCTCTCTCAAACATTTATTACCACCCGCCACCACCAATGACTAAAACACACACACACACACACTTTAAAATGGTGTTTTTCTTGAGCCACTTTTCGAGTTTTCCAAAGCAAGTCAGGCGGGAAGACACATGGGTATGATCCCCAGAACTTCTGACCTTAGCCTTAAAAGCTGGGTGTCGTCAATGCGATTTTGGTAGTACCTTGTGACGGAGTCTCTTCTGAAAGTTTTACCATTTTAATCATGCAGAGCTTAGCAAAAGGTTTAATGAACGAGAAGATCTTATCGGAAGATGGCGTCAGATGGAGAAACCAGACGTTTCATGAATGTCGGTTGTCCTTGTTTCAATTCAAAGTCTGTCATTTGTAATTCTAACTTCACTGTTTCATGTATTTCGAAGTTTGTAGTTGAATGGGCTACAGCTGACGGTAGGAACATTTTGATGATCACATTGAATACAGCTGACGGTAGGAACATCAAGATGATCACATTGAATATAGCTGACGGTAGGAACATCTTGATGATCACATTGAATACAGCTGACGGTAGACACATCTTGATGATCACATTGAATACAGCTGACGGTAGACACATCTTGATGATCACATTGAATACAGCTGACGGTTGACACATCTTGATGATCACATTGAATACAGCGAACGGTAGGAACATCTTGATGATCACATTGAATACAGCTGACGGTAGGAACATCTTGATGATCACATTGAATACAGCTGACGGTAGTACATCTTGATGATCACATTGAATACAGCTGACGGTAGGAACATCTTGATGATCACATTGAATACAGCTGACGGTAGACACATCTTGATGATCACATTGAATATAGCTGACGGTAGGAACATCTTGATGATCACATTGAATACAGCTGACGGTAGGAACATCTTGATGA